>OZ057409.1:1503030-1693233 GCA_964056735.1 Allodiplogaster pararmata | reverse complement strand
TATGTATATTTATCACAAAAACGCTTGTAAGAGCGAAAAATAAAGTGAACAAAAACTGTCTGATTGGAGACTGAATGGGATTCCATTACGTGCATGGTTGGGATCGTCGGGGAAAAACCCCCCATCATTTGCACACTATCTACTCCTTTCCACTTTACTTGAACATTTTCTCGATTTCTCTTATCCCCTTGATTTTAGCTGCAGTTTGATAGTTGAAGTTCCCTCTATGACTTATCTTCTTTTAAGCACTCAACTTGCGTTTACGCTCTCTCGAAAATCTCTTCAGCTTCTATTTTTTAATGTTCCATTAGCACGATTTTTCTTTGTTCCTTCTCTTTTTCCAGTCCATTTCTGGATGAATCCTTTTTTCGATTTCTGGAAGTTATGCACCTGTTACCCTCTTTAGTTCATGGCTTCGCAAAATTTTTTTCCACTTTTCATTCTCTCCTTTCTTCTTTCCTCTTTTCACGCACTTTCTGCGTTCATAAGCTTGCCAACGAATTCTCAATGCATTTTCAACACTCGGATTCTTCAGAAGAAAAATAAGAGAGAAAAAGAAGAAAACAGAAAGAGTGAGGAGAGAAAGAAAAAAGAGTCGATTCCACCATGTATTAAAGAAATGCAAGAATGGAGTGAACTGGGGGAAACAATTTCCATAGGAGAAACGGAAACTGAAATACGTATAGAAATGAAAAAAAACAGCAGAAAGAGGGAAAGATGTGAGAGTAAGAGAGAGAGAGAGAGAGAGAGAGGGGGGAAGAGAGAGAAATACATACAATAGTTTTTGAACTAAAGTAAATTCAGTTTATGTCTCTAGTTTCTTCCCATATTTTTTGTCATCAAACCATCTATCCCGTTTGTGGACGTCTCGTCCCAGCATTCCTTTTGTCTCTCCTCATTCGTCCCAGCATTCCTTTTGTCTCTCCTCATTCGTCCCAGCATTCCTTTTGTCTCTCCTCATTCGTCCCAGCATTCCTTTTGTCTCTCCTCATTCGTCCCAGCATTCCTTTTGTCTCTCCTCATTCTTCACAGCATTTCTTTTGTCTCTCCTCATTCTTTCTTATATGACCTTTTCATTAATCTTCTATCCCTCCCTCTCAAATTTTGATCTCTTCTTTCCACTGCAATTTTGTTTTTCTATCTCTCAAAAAGTTCGAATCAATTCATTTTTCCGAAAAGGCATGAAAAACAAGTAAGTCACAGACCACCCAGAGAGACAACTCAATTTACTTTGACGTGCATTGTTTCAATTCGAATAAACGGAAATCTCATTGACATGGAAAGACCATGATTCAATTCGAGATTGCTCTATCTGGTTTGAGAATCTCTTCCTGGATGTTCTTCACCAGACGTGGCCTGATCCCATCTGGTTTGAGAATCTCTTTTTGGATGTTCTTCACCAGACGTGGCCTGATCCCATCTGGTTTGAGAATCTCTTCCTGGATGTTCTTCACCAGACGTGGCCTGATCCCATCTGGTTTGAGAATCTCTTCCTGGATGTTCTTCACCAGACGTGGCCTGATCCCATCTGGTTTGAGAATCTCTTCCTGGATGTTCTTCACCAGACGTGGCCTGATGCCATCTGGTTTGAGAATCTCTTCCTGGATGTTCTTCACCAGACGTGGCCTGATCCCACTCGTTTACTCGTTTTCTAACAGCATCGGTATAGTTACAATCAGAGTTTTTTTCACGATCGACGACCATAACTACGCTTTTCTTGAATATTTGAAGGCGTGTTTCTGCTTGAATTTTTACTTCAAGTAAAAAATAGACTATTTATAGAGCTTTGAAGTTGAAAAATAGTTGTTTTTTTTCAATATAAGCAAGTTTTCTAATCTCTCAAGCATTTATCGAGTTTCAAGTTGGTTTCTCAGACTTCCGGACGTCGTGATAAATTGAGAGGATCTGTGCCTAAACTGGTTGACTCAGGAAGCGGTAAGATTTCGAGTATTGCAGCCTTTTCTACATATTACTCAAGCATTGACAAAACGAGAGAAAGTCTCTTCTCAGAGGGACATCATCAAAACCAAGCAAGTATTGAGTGCCTCCTAGATTTACCTCAGCCTTTAATGACTAAGTACAAAACATATCCAAGCGCTGCTCCTCTCACGTTTATGGCAATAAAAATCATCTCTCCTAGGTACAAAATTTGTGAAAAGACCGCCATTCTCTTTCTTGAAAACGTCAACGAAATAATTGGAGTGTTGTCTTGTCTCCGCAACTTCCTTACGTCAGAAGTCACTGCTGTCCGCTTTGAATGCACCCTTCTCTCTCTTCCTTTCCTGTTTTCATATTTTGCTCGACTAAGAACCTTTTGTTAAGAGCAAAGCGAGATAAGTATTAGATAAACATATATTTTAAATAGCATAAAGTGGAATTTCTTCACGTTTCCATAAAAATCCTTTTTCTTTCAACTCTAGATATCGTAGATGAGAGGAACACTTGTGTAGAAAAAAAAACATCCCACGGAAAATGTAAGGGAAAACAGGTGCTCAAATGTAGACAGATAGAGACTGGGAAGCGTACTTTCTCAGTGGGAATTCTCATTGAAGCTTTTCTTCCTGAAACTCGCTTCCACGTTTCACAAATTTGAGTCGATCATCGGGTTTACTGACAGAAGCGAAAAAGTTTTTTTACTGCCGAAAGATGGAATATTTGTTATAATACGATGAACTTCGAAATTTTCTGGAACAAAAAAAGGATTGGAAAGTAAATTGAATTAACATAAAATTGGAGACTTTTTCGAAAGTGTTTACTGTCGGTATATTTTCTCAAATTCTCGCTTAGATTAAAACTCTCATACTAAAGTTGATAAACATATGAAATAGTTTACACTGTTCATTAAGAGTCTCTCATCTTCTCAAATACGCCCCTTTTTCGCCGAAGTTGTTTTTTTTTTTTGCTCAAAAACCGCTTTGTTCTAGTTCGTTTTTCAGTTTTTTTTGTTGGTTAAATTTTTTAAATTTTTTGCCAAAACTTCTGAAGAATGACAGGAGGCTCATTTATTAACAGTTGTTGAAAACATAAGCAAAAAAACTAAAATCTTGAATAAGGCGGGCTCTTATAAAAAGAAACACCTCTTTTGCAGATGTACATATGTGCATATTTGCCCTGGGCCTTTCAAGCAATAAATCCCCCTTAGAATCACTTTAACGCAAATAAATGAGTTACAGAGTGATCAATTTCCAGATATCAAACTTCTAACCTTATTCTTGCGTTTATTTATAGCACTTATCCTGTGTTGACATTATGTATGTATGTATATCACGAAATGGAATGAGTGTGAACAAATTACCCTATGAGCATCTCCGAGTTATGAGGCACGGGCTGCTATGAATATCAGATTGAAATTGAGCTTTGGAAAAACCAATTATACAGATTGTAGTTAAGGAGAGGTCTCCGGCTCAGAAAAGAGAAGCAATCGCTACTCTCTCAATTCTCTTTCAAGCAAAATGGTTGTGAGACTGTATATTTCATCATGGATTTATCTGGATTTCCGTGCACAGATCTCATCTCAGTAGATCTCACCTTTAGAAGAGGAATATATAAACTTTTTTTATACGTAAAATCAATTTTATACACTCAGCTCTAATTGTGTTCATGGTAAATTAGGCTCTTCCACTCTCTCACTACATCGAGCATGGATTCAAAATCCTTCTCTTAGAACTATGATTTATTTAATGACTAAATTAGTCTTCGGGGACTAAAAAAAACTCACATAAAATAATTGAATCAATCGGATTTTTGAAAGCAGTATTCAGTTTTTGTTTTCAAATTTAATCATTCGGTAACAGCAGTCTTCGGAAAAGTGAAAGTTCTTTCCACTTGATAATGATGGGAAATGCTGGGTCGGAAATGTCTGCTTATAATGTTGTTCTCTCTATCTATCTATCTATCTCTTTTCTCTCTCTTTACTCTCGTTTTCTCTTCCTCTTTTTTCGCTACCACTCTTTCTCCTCCTTTCATTTCGTCCTATTTTTATTCTGTTGCACTCTCTCCCATTTCCTTCTACTCTCGATTTTCGTTTTTTGTTTCTCAGCATCATTATAGAAATACGTTTTCCTCTTTTTCTTTTCTTTTTCCATTTCTTCCGGTTTTCTTCCGTTTTCTTCATGATGGTTGGCATGTTTCCGCTTCCATGTTGGCAGCCAACCATTAAAACCAACATATTTATTCATTTTTACTTTTTTTGTTGTTGATTATGAGTAATATTTCTACTTTGTGGCTCTTTTTTGGTTGCATAACTTCCAGTATGTCTTTTTTTCTTATTTCTTTTAATTCTCATCTTTCCTTTTAGCTTCACTACTGTTGTTCATTTTCACCAGCTTTATTTCTATCGTAAAAATGTTTGTCCCCGTTTTCATACATAATATCGGTCTTCATTATTCCATTCAACTCGCTCAAATTGATGAATCTCTTTTACTTTTTGTTCTTGTTGTTCAAATTTCTATTTCTCGCTCTTTTCCTCTCAATACATTTGATTCTATCATTATTTCTTTCTTTCTGTCCTTACCTATTTCACTCCACTTGTATAGTCTACTCATAGAACCGCATTCATATACCGTACCTCGTAGTCGTTCTCAAACGCGTCGCTTGTTATTCTAGCTTCCCCTTCTCACGCTGATCCGTTGCTGAAAGCAATATTTGTTGTTCCTCAGCAGAGCGCCGGCCCCAGCTCAGGGTGAACGCCTTCTCCTCCTCCCTCTTCATTATCTCTTATCTCTCCACACTTTTCGCTCAACCTCCTTCATCCGACTCACTGGTCTGACAGATGCGGTGCTGCTCGCGGCAGCTACTCAACAAAACGTGCCAACCCTGGAATACACGTCATTGTGTGCATACGAGTAGACAGAGAGCGGTCGTCTCACTTAAAAGCAGAAGCTCTGCTTGCGAGCCTCTCCAAGGCAGCGCCGCCACCGGATCGGCGTCCAAACTATGAAAAAGTACCTCGACTGGAAGCGCAACGAGCTGGTACGCCCCTTTTGCGTCCTTCTTTCTCTTTCTAGTTGACGCTCCCGTGTGTGTGTGTAGGTTGATGTTAGGGAGAGAGTGGGGAGTGACATCTTTCCCCCGACTGCTTCCTATTTCAGAGAATGTGTCTAGAGCGGGTGGAGATAAAATATAAATAGAGAAAGACCATTAAAGAGGAAAAGGTGGAATGAGAAAAACTTGAAAAAGTGAGTGAGAGAGCTAGAGAAGACTTTTAAAGAGAGAGAAAATTGGGAAGAGAGAATTACCGTTGGTGAAGGAATATTCTATTGCATTGGTTAACAATTTCCTCACAAAAAGGGGACGAGAGAGGAAAGGAAGTAAGAGAGAAAGAAGAAGGGAGTGAAGGTGCTGGAGAGGAACTTCAGATGGAAAAGTCACAAGTCACCTAAAGAAGAGAGCATCGCTCGAGTAAAAAAATTTTTCCATACTGTCTCAAAGAACTTTGTGCTTTCATTCTACGCAACAAAAAGCAGCTTTTTTATTCTTCACAAGGAATAATTGTCAACTTCCTTTTTTTCTCACCACAGGAAATCAAAACATATCTTCTATCGCTATTGTGGCTAGTATGGTGAATATCGGTGCAACGTAGTGGAATGAATGAATGCAAGTTTTTAGAAAAACAAATGTACATTCTAGGAAGTTTTCTGAAAACTGAACTTTAAATTTATAGTTATTTAGTAGCGAATAATGAATCCCTTTGAAGTTCATTAGTTCAACACTTCCTTCGTTTTATTAGAATTCTGGAGTACGCGTCTCTCCTTCTTCTGTCACTGTAGGAAGAACAGAAGAAAGAAGGGATAGCAAAAATCCAACTCAGAAAAGAAAAGGTGAAAAGTAAGAAATTGTAAAAGTAGCTTGGTTCATTGGGACCTAGCGAAATAAGAAAGAGAACTCGTGAGCTTCTAGAAAGACTGAAGATTTGGAAGGCGGGAAGAAACTCAAGGGAGAGAAAGAGAGAAAGTGAGAGATCTAGAGAAGAAAGAGAGAAAGAGAGAGAGAGAGAGAGAGAGAGAGAGAGAGAGAGAGAGAGAGAGAGAGAGAGAGAGAGAGAGAGAGCTGTGGAAGGCAAACAGCTGCTCAGGCCTGAGGTCTCTCACATTATCGTGTAGATTTCAAGCTAGACTGGTTCTTTTTCATGTGCCTGCCATTTGAACTTCCTTCCGTGCCTTGCCCGCCTGTGTTCTTCTTCCGCTGCTTGCGAGAGAGAGCGAAGCAATGGCATTAAGTGACTAGTCAATAGGTATAAGCGAGCACGAATAGAGCAGCGGGTCAGCTATGGAAAGGGAGACAAAACATACCAAGGATACATGAGAAGATAGTGAGTGCGGTCACAGAAGTAAGAAGAAATTTCCCAAAGACGAAAAAGAAAAAAAGTTTATAACATTCTCAGAAAGAGAGAAACTGAAATAAGAAAACAAGATTTCAAGAAGAAGAAAAAAGCCTCAGAAGAGAAAACGAAGATGGAGAAGTGTCAACGGAACAAAATGGGGCAAAGATTGACTGCGAAGAAGAAGAGGAAAAATTAGATAGAAAAACGGAAACGACACAGCTAAAAAAAGTTAAAAACGAGAGAGAAGATAAACAGCGTTGTTATACTACTGAAGGTTCTCCCGAAGCTGGGAGGGGTGGAGGACCTACTGAAGGTTCTCCCGAAGCTGGGAGGGGTGGAGGACCTACTGAAGGTTCTCCCGAAGCTGGGAGGGGTGGAGGACCTACTGAAGGTTCTCCCGAAGCTGGGAGGGGTGGAGGACCTACTGAAGGTTCTCCCGAAGCTGGGAGGGGTGGAGGACCTACTGAAGGTTCTCCCGAAGCTGGGAGGGGTGGAGGACCTACTGAAGGTTCTCCCGAAGCTGGGAGGGGTGGAGGACCTACTGAAGGTTCTCCCGAAGCTGGGAGGGGTGGAGGACCTACTGAAGGTTCTCCCGAAGCTGGGAGGGGTGGAGGACCTACTGAAGGTTCTCCCGAAGCTGGGAGGGGTGGAGGACCTACTGAAGGTTCTCCCGAAGCTGGGAGGGGTGGAGGACCTACTGAAGGTTCTCCCGAAGCTGGGAGGGGTGGAGGACCTACTGAAGGTTCTCCCGAAGCTGGGAGGGGTGGAGGACCTACTGAAGGTTCTCCCGAAGCTGGGAGGGGTGGAGGACCTACTGAAGGTTTTCCCGAAGCTGGGAGGGGTGGAGGACCTACTGAAGGTTCTCCCGAAGCTGGGAGGGGTGGAGGACCTACTGAAGGTTCTCCCGAAGCTGGGAGGGGTGGAGGACCTACTGAAGGTTCTCCCGAAGCTGGGAGGGGTGGAGGACCTACTGAAGGTTCTTCCGAAGCTGGGAGGGGTGGAGGACCTACTGAAGGTTCTCCCGAAGCTGGGAGGGGTGGAGGACCTACTGAAGGTTCTCCCGAAGCTGGGAGGGGTGGAGGATCTACTGAAGGTTCTCCCGAAGCTGGGAGGGGTGGAGGACCTACTGAAGGTTCTCCCGAAGCTGGGAGGGGTGGAGGACCTACTGAAGGTTCTCCCGAAGCTGGGAGGGGTGGAGGACCTACTGAAGGTTCTCCCGAAGCTGGGAGGGGTGGAGGACCTACTGAAGGTTCTCCCGAAGCTGGGAGGGGTGGAGGACCTACTGAAGGTTCTCCCGAAGCTGGGAGGGGTGGAGGACCTACTGAAGGTTCTCCCGAAGCTGGGAGGGGTGGAGGACCTACTGAAGTTCTCCCGAAGCTGGGAGGGGTGGAGGACCTACTGAAGGTTCTCCCGAAGCTGGGAGGGGTGGAGGACCTACTGAAGGTTCTCCCGAAGCTGGGAGGGGTCGAGGACCTACTGAAGGTTCTCCCGAAGCTGGGAGGGGTCGAGGACCTACTGAAGGTTCTCCCGAAGCTGGGAGGGGTCGAGGACCTACTGAAGGTTCTCCCGAAGCTGGGAGGGGTCGAGGACCTACTGAAGGTTCTCCCGAAGCTGGGAGGGGTCGAGGACTTAATAAGGTAAATTCTCAAAAGTCTATACTGAACGAGTTGGGGAATAAGAGGAAACCACCTAGGAGTCAATGTCAAAAGAAAACCTGTAAAAGAAGGGAGAAAAACACGCCGAAAAATAGATTTCATAAAAAGAAAGAAAAAGAGGAAAAGCTGAAGAGAAGCTATGTATGATTGATGTGATGTGAAGAAGGAAGGAAAGGAGTCTTTTATCTTCAGCAACTCAACTTACATAACCAACTCTTTGTATTTCACTCCTTGAATCGCTTTCTCTTTCCACTCATCAAGCTTTTTTTCCGTTCCCCTAGCCTCCTTGCCCTTGCCCCTACATACTCTTCTTCTCCGTTTTTTCCCCCTCCCCCTTTTTCTCCTCGCCCACTTCCTGCCAGCTCTTTAACCTCCATTCTCCCTATTGCCATGAGCTTCTCATAGGGCTATTTTCTGATTCCCAATTTTCCCGCTCAATTTCGTTCCCATACTACGATTTGTTGAATGTCTCTCACTTATTACGAGCACTTTTTGTTTTTCACTGCGCACAACGTCTCTTTTTTGCTATCTCTCTCTTTTTCACTCTTCTCTATTCTCTCGTACTCTTTTTCTTTCTATTTTTTCTTTATCGTTCTCTGTTCAAATCTCTCTCTTTCTCTTGTCCTTTAAACCGCTCCTAGCTTCCTAAGAGGTCCCTGAGTGAACGCTTTGACTTTTTTCACTCACTGTACTTCTTTTATCTTATACAAAACCATCCTACCTGAAATACTCTTTTTTAAATACTCGCTCTACTCATAAAAATTTTCCTTTGTTTTGTTTTTCGATGAGGGTCCCATTTCAACCGTAGGGATCAATTCAAGTTCCCCATTCTGCTTCTCAAAAATTTGGCAGTCTTTTTTGCTCTGCCACTAATCTCTTGGCCCTCACTTCAGGCAGTCTTCCCATTCTCCGGGCAAAATACCACAACAATGCTGCGATTGGCCCCCGCAAACTCATTTCCATCATTTCGCTACAAAAATGCATGAATGCCTGCGTCTTCACTCCTCTCCCTGTTTATTTTTACTCATCGCTCTGCAGAATGTGCAAAGTTCAGCACTGCCTGCAACTTCTTTGTCTATATTATAGTCTATGAGAGCCTCACTGAGTTTCCTTCGATTCATTTACCCAATGATATCAAACAATTAGTTTATTTTTTGCTACATTTTTATCATAAGCTACGACTTAATCAGAAATTAGTTCTTCATTGCAAGATTTGACCACTTTTTAAAAAAGCTTTCTTGAAATAGATTTACAATACCGGAATCTACTTTATGAGAAAAATAAGTTCGAATGTTCGGTTTTACTTTTACTGTTTAAGCCGAGAAAAAACTTCCAAAGTAGGCAACGAAAATCGTGTAACCATATAAGACGGTGCTGGGAATTTAGTTCGGGAATTCGTGTTGTTTCGGTGTCTGTGGCAAGTTTATCGTAAAATTCATTGGAATTTCTCGCCATTTCTTTGTGAATTCGTGGAATCAAAATTTTATTTTATTTCATTACTTCTGGCACAATAAACAATCAAATATGAAACACAAGAGTAAGCAGATAGCGAATCTTGCCTGACGGAACTCGAACTGTTCGAATTTCGTCATGTATTGTTGCTCATCACTTGACGGATTTCGAATGGTTCGGATTTCGTCATGCTACAATACTCATCACATGGCAAAATTCGAATGGTTCGAATTTCGTCACGTTACGATGCTCAGCACTTGACGAATTTCGAACTGTTCGATTTTCGTCATGTATTATTGCTCATCACTTGACGGATTTCGAATGGTTCGGATTTCGTCATGCTACAAAACCCATCACAGGGCGAAATTCGATCTGTTCGAATTTCGTCATGTTTTGTTGCTCATCACTTGACGGATTTCGAATGGTTCGGATTTCGTCATGCTAAAATACTCATCACATGGCGAAATTCGAACTGTTCGAATTTCGTCATGTTACGATTCTCGCTTTCTAAATCTCACACTCTCCCCGCACTTTCGCAATTTCGCACTCTCCCGGCTATTCAGCAGATTTATATAGTACGAACAAAACGATCAACCTATACAGACCGGGTTTGCACGAATGCTATACTATTCTCTTTTCGCGACACAGAAAAAGAAAACAGTATAGCGTTCGTGCAAACCCGGTCTGTATAGGTTGCTCGTTTTGTTCATACTATATAAGTCTGCTCTTATTTTGCTGAATAGCCTCGTACTGATCATCAACCGATGACGAAATTCGAACCGTTCTAAATTTGCCTTGTAATGATCATAAACCGGTGACGATATTCGAACCGTTCTAAATTTGCCTTGTAATGATCATCAACCGGTGACGATATTAGAACCGTTCTAAATTTGCCTTGTAATGATCATCAACCGGTGACGATATTCGTTCGAACCGTTCTAAATTTGCCTTGTAATGATCATCAACCGGTGACGATATTCGTTCGAACCGTTCTAAATTTGCCTTGTAATGATCATCAACCGGTGACGATACTCGAACCGTTCTAAATTCGCCTTGTAATGATCATCAACCTGTGACGATATTCGAACCGTTCTAAATTCGCCAACTCTTATGTCTTTGACACTCAGTGCTTTTGTTTCTTATTTATCTTGCTAAAGCAAAAATCTGTGTATTAAATATGACTAGTGTTTCTTTTTCAAATCCTCTGTGCAATTTACGGATAAACGAGTTTTTTTACCGCCATGTTTCAAAACTCGCCACAGACACCGAAACAACACGAATTGCCGAACTAAATTCCCAGCACCGTCTTATATGTTGAGTTCATTAAGATGGCTTCATTTTTTCTCTACGAGCTCTTCCAGAGTTGCGATTTAGAAGAAACTCATCATTTATTCTTATTGAAGCAAAACCAGAAAAGATCCCATGCTTAGCAACTGAGCTACCGGTTAACACTCGATGCACAAATCACCTTGCTGCGTGCATAGGTAGTTAAGAGAGACCTAGCATTTAGAGATGACATCACCTTGGTCGGGTGCGATACTCAAAGACTTAAGGGGAGCACTTTCTCGGAGAAGTAGAGCTGGCGCTCCTTATAAGCCTCAATCATGCAGATGTGCATCGTAAGAAGCTTAAGAAGCCTCGGATAAGATAACTGATGAGTCTGAAGCGAGCTTCTCCGTCGACTATGTAAATCATGCCTTAAAACTTATTATAGGGGGTGGGGAATATTCCATGGGCAGGGCAGTAAGCATCTTAGGCACGAGCCGGGAAGCAGGAAACGCTATCAGCTTCCGTACGCTGCTTATTCATCAGATAAGATACTTTTATCGGGTCTCTCTATTCACATCTTACTATCTCTCTATCTCCCCCCCATCTCTCTTGCTCCATATCTCCCTCTCTCTCTCTCTTTCTTCACTCTCTCCTTTTCTTTCTCTCTCTCTATTCCCATGCGATGCATTTTTTCTTTTCTGGTCTTCTTCTCGTATCTTGGTCGTCTCTTTTTTCTCTTCTGCCAGTGTCTTCTGTTAAAGAAAGCTAACTGTGTTTTTCTACTTCAACAACTAACTTTTTTTCAACAAAATGGATTTTTCTATTGTTTGTTCTTTTTAATTTTATTTAATCTTATTATGACGATTAAAATTTACTTTGTATAGAAGAACTCTTTTATTCCCGAGTCTCATGGAGACTTAAAAAGAGGAAATCCCTTCTCTCTCACATTTTAGTGGATATTTCCTTACTAGTTCTCCTCTCTTATGTTCCCTTTTTCAGAAACTTCTCGCTATCGCTTCCCCTCTCTTTCTCGGTTACTACTTTCCCTCTTACTTCTCTCTCGATTCCCCTTTCCATCCTTACCCTCTCAGTCTCACGATGATTCCTTCTCTTTCTCCGTTTCGTCTTTTTCTCTTTTGGCCTTTGAGAAGGCGGAGTTGAGTAAACAGTTCTATTAGACTTTTATGGCCTTTCCTGTTTTTCTTCACATTTTTTTTTGTTAACATTAATTCTCAGATTATTTTTTTTAGTTTTCCCTTTAAATAGATTTTTCTTTCCATCACAAGGTTTCTTTACATTTATAGTTACTTTGGTCTTTGATAGAGTATCTTGGGAAATTTTTTTTGTCGTTTTTATGTGTGTAATTCACAAGTTTTTTAACAAAATAGAACACTTTATAAACTACTTTTTCAATCTTTGGATGGTTTTAAACACTTCTGGACTATGGTATGTTTTGCCTTCGAAAGTTGAAATCAAGCAGCCAAAACCGAAATCGCATTAAACCTTTAATGTTTTCCATTGAGCTTTTTAAACTTTCTAGATACCGTTACTTGTTGGAATTGTTACAGAGAAGTTTTTACTTCTTTGCTACATACAAGGGAATTGGTTCATTGTTTTCTCTAAGGGAATTAATCAGCGAAAAAGTGTCTAACTATTCAGAGGGCAGAGAAATGGAAAAGAATTATGTTCCATTAATGGCAGGGAAGGCCGTTTTGACGTCAGGAAGAAAGAGAATTCCAGAGTAAATGGGGGTTTCCAATTTACAGTAAAACAGTCAAAAACTTAATTTCAAAAAGTTTTGATCAAAAGGGTTTTTCAAGCTTCTCTCGCAGAAATTTTGTTAAAGTTTGGTCATAACTGTTTCAAAAAAGTTTTTGTTTGTGTTAAAGTTTTTTTTAAAAAAATAATGCTAGTTTCGTTGCAAACTTATTGTATGAAATAATCTCTTGAAAAACATTTTTATTGTGAAGAGTCAGAAATGAAGCTTTTTTTCTGGGGAGTTATTCTGATTGATGATAAACAGCTGAGTTCTCGGCAACGATCAGTAGAAAGAAACGTCTTCTCACTCTCAGTCAGATTCAGTTTACTATTCTTCGAACTTGGATAGAGTCCTTTCAAAACTTCCTCCATTTAGTTGAAAAAGAAATGAGCTTTCTATTTTCAAGTCAGAAACATCTTTATAGCTTATTTATGTTAATAGTTTTACTAGTTCGTTTATTTCAAACACAAATCGCCAAGTCTATCTGAAGGCTCGTTGAAACAAATTTTAAACGAGTTCTGATTGCTTTTTTTCCGCCGTTTTTTTTTTAAAATACATATTTTTAACGGGTTTGCTTGACGCTTTCTATGCTAGAAAACTATGGCTCAAAAGGACATTTTTAAAAAGTTTTAGACACGGTAGGAAACTGTGTGAGAAAGAAAAAAAGACAGGGAGTTGTAGATTCGATTGAGAGATTTTGTGAGAGAGATAAAAATCAGAAAAATAGAGAGAGAGACAAGCAGAGAAAGAAAAAGATGCTGAATTAGAAGAGGGTTATTTGCAGGAGCATCACAATAGAAGCAGAGTAGTGAGAAGTTGGAGTGGTGGTGAGATGCGGATATGTGGTTGAACGCGTGAGAGTGTACTTCTACGACTTTTTCTTCCTTCCAATATTCCCTTCTTTCTATCTCGTTCTTTTTCTCTTTTTCAGTCTCTTGGTAGAACTGATTCATATTGCATAATATTTTCAACCTTTCTCTCACTTTCTGACTCTCTCACTTGTCCTCACTCTCTTAAGCTCACTTGCGATCTCGGAGTCACTTATTTTCTCGGCTTCGCCTCCTCCGAGAGTGGAGAGGAGAGCTGATCAAACAGTATTCTTCCCCCTTCTTCTTTCCACCTCCGGGTGCTCCATCTGTACACACGACGTACATTTGTGCGTATTTCTCGACCCACTTTCATCCTCACACCACCGTTTCGCAAAGAAGAGTCGAGGCCAGAGGCATGTTTTCCTTTCTCACCGAAGGAAGAGGGGGCGAGGGGAGCTAGAACATGAGAGGGAAGAAAGAACAGAGGAAGAGGAGAGACTGTAGGGTATCAAGGGAGAGGCTTGCAATTCAAACAGGATACAGCATCATCTTTCGTACACGAGGTTAGGTCGACAAGTTTTCTTCATCTCGCAGGCGAACGTAAAGAAGACGTTGAGTAAGGGTGAAGAAGTAGAACAGAGAATCAGGATACCGTGGTAGAGATGCAGTCAGAGACACAAATAGGAGCAGGGAACTTGCACAATATGCGAGAGAAAGAAAGAGAAGAAAATGAAGAAGAGAAATCGGAAGGTGGAAAGACAGTTGAAAAAAGACGATAACAGAAGTGTTCCTGAAGATTGGGCAGGCATTTTGCCAACTGTGTAGGAGACCGAACACAGATTCCGTCTGCATTTTGCGACTTGGAATGATACCTATAAGTGTTGTTTTGACAGAGAAAGGAGAAGACCGACTCGAGAGAGAGCTACTGACTTAGTAAGAGATAATAAGAGAAATACAGAGTGGGAAAGAAAGATAGAGACTAGCAAAATAATGCCCTTATCAAGTTTTGTTGGAAGTATTTGTTTTTGCCATTTCGCTTCACGTTTTACTTTTTCTTAATCATGTCAGTAACTGAGTTCAATTTATTGACGCTTCACTATGTCACTCAATATTTATTGTTTCTTATAGGAATAGCACGGACTGAATCAACAATGTCATTTTCTCTGCAATACAACAATTCTTTTTCTTCTTTAAGGTTCTTAGTTGAGGATTTCGGCTGGGCCTATTTAAACGGGTTTTTTTTCGGAAGCATCTTTCATAACTTGGCGAGCACGGATCTGAAACTAAGTGGGAAAATAACTTGTAGTTGACAAAACTTATAAATTCGAAAGATGCGGAGAATGGAGAATCTAAGAATCTCGTTGATGCCTGTGATATATGTAGTTCTGAAAAGCATTTTTAGTGGAGATTCTGGATATAAGATAACTTTTGAAAAACATAGTGTAAATGACTGTGATGTAACACTAAATAAGAAAAAAATAGCTCTCCGGAAAGATTATACGCGTTAGACTTAGAAAAGTCGAGAAGGATTGAGGGGTTATGTTTCCAGTTAATCAGGGAGCTTATAAGAGATCAAAACAAATTTAATTGGTTTGTAAGTATAAACAAGACTACATATATATAAAAAAGAAATTAAAGTGAAATAGAAATTTGAATGAATAAATTCAGTTTTAATAGTCCATTATCAAACTTCATAACCAGTTGTTTTGTTTGATTTTCCTATGTTCACACATACTTTGAATGAAATGTTCTCAATTGATATGTTTATGGAAAATTTAATATTTTAAAAACCTAAAACTTTTCAAGTTCACCGCTTCTTTTTCAAGCCTTTCTGTATTCATAAAAAAACTCCCAAATTTTTTCTAGATTCATTTACACACTGTTTTTTTCTCGAATTTCCTGTGCCAAGCAAGTAAAAACTGACTCTGCTTAAAGTCTTCTTTAAAAAATTCCTTCTGAAATCTTTATATACACCCGTAAACAGTTATTATCTTAACCTACAGACTTTTATTCTGAAATTGAATCTTCAATATCACTTTTTTTCATTTTCAAAACATCTCCCTGTACACAGTAAAAATTTTTTTAGAGCCATCGAAATGTAATTGTGGTGGAGAACGTTGCCTTGTTCATTCACATACATAGTAACCCCTCAAGGCTGTAA
Source organism: Allodiplogaster pararmata (assembly GCA_964056735.1). NCBI lineage: Eukaryota > Metazoa > Nematoda > Chromadorea > Rhabditida > Diplogasteridae > Allodiplogaster > Allodiplogaster pararmata. The sequence goes on along the minus strand of OZ057409.1, from coordinate 1,677,806 downwards.
ACGCAATTTTGTATCGAGTTGTAAATAGCGATTTTCACGAATAATTCAAAACATACACAATATTACCCATTCGTTTCGTGAATGGACGAAATTCGTATAAAAATTAGCTCATTTCGTAAGTTTTTGGAAAAAAATCAAGCTTTTCAATGTGTTTTCAATTCCATATCCAGTATTTGCTTCGTACAACAATGTACATGTAGAAATGTTCTATATAATATAGAAGTTCTATAACGCGTCCGAAAACGGCAGAGGTGCCTGCCGAAGGATGAAATATTCCTGAACAGAGCCCCACTAAAGCTGAATTACAGTTGTCTATTCCAGAGATGAGGGGTTTCACGTAAGAATTTGTATTTGAAATGACCCGAAGACGTTCGGAATAGACGACCGCCAAAAGACAATAGAATGTTACAATTGAATCCCTTGGTGCAAAACCTCTTCAGTCCAAATGACTCAGTTACTTGCTCATAATTGCCCCCATTTTCTGCTGCTGCCTTCAGTATGACCGTCTTCTCCTGCTTGCTCACAAGCTTTTCTGCTTGTCTACTCGTACAGCTCTCACCGCAGAAACAGAAAATAAGAAGCATTTGAAACCTGGTTTAAAGTTCACCGTAAAAGTGCATCTCGGTTAACTTGAAAACTTTTAAAGTTCTTATTAATTTTCTCATTCTACTCTTCTTTACTTCTCTCTCTGTCTCTCTCTCTGTCTCTCTCTCTCTCTCTCTCTCTCTCTCTCTCTCTCTTTCTTTCTCTCTCTCTCTGATTCTCTCTCTCTTTCTCTCTATCTTTCTCTCTCTCTGATTCTCTCTCTCTCTCTATCTCTCTGTCTCTATCTCTCTCTTTCTTTGTCCTTCAGATCAAGTAATCATTTCTCCGATCCCGTCTGTCGTATGTATTTAACTAAACCTGTCTTTTTCTGTACTTATAAACCGAGTACCTTATAAGGTACACACTTTGTCTATTCTTCTATTGAAATAATGTCTTCGAGTAGAAATTGCTTCAATAAACCTTTTTACGTTTCAGATCTTTTAATTACTTTTTTTGACCAAAAATTGACGAAACGTTCTCAGAATTGTATTTGCAGCATGAGCATCAATAAACTTATCAAAAAAGTTATAAAAGAAGAGAGCAATGGTGATAGAGAGAACGGTGAAGAGAGGAAGCATAAGGAAGAGAGCAATGGTGATAGAGAGAACGGTGAAGAGAGGAAGCATAAGGAAGAGAGCAATGGTGATAGAGAGAACGGTGAAGAGAGGAAGCATAAGGAAGAGAGCAATGGTGATAGAGAGAACGGTGAAGAGAGGAAGCATAAGGAAGAGAGCAATGGTGATAGAGAGAACGGTGAAGAGAGGAAGCATAAGGAAGAGAGCAATGGTGATAGAGAGAACGGTGAAGAGAGGAAGCATAAGGAAGAGAGCAATGGTGATAGAGAGAACGGTGAAGAGAGGAAGCATAAGGAAGAGAGCAATGGTGATAGAGAGAACGGTGAAGAGAGGAAGCATAAGGAAGAGAGCAATGGTGATAGAGAGAACGGTGAAGAGAGGAAGCATAAGGAAAGAAGAGAGCAATGGTGATAGAGAGAACGTAGAAGAGAGGAAGCATAAGGAAAGAAGAGAGCAATGGTGATAGAGAGAACGTAGAAGAGAGGAAGCATAAGGAAAGAAGAGAGCAATGGTGATAGAGAGAACGGTGAAGAGAGGAAGCAGAAGGAAAGAAGAGAGCAATGGTGATAGAGAGAACGGTGAAGAGAGGAAGCATAAGGAAATAAGTGAGAATCAAAAGAGATGGCAAAGACCATTTATCACATTTTAAAAAGCTTCATTTGCTCTGTTCAAACGAAGTTGAAACACCACTTGCTCATTAACAAGTAATCAACAATTCAGTTGTTTTCGCTCTCATAGCAACTAAATATAAACATATTCTCATATGGCTCATTGAGACAGTTCGCAAGAGAGGTTCGAAAATTTTAATGAACTTTTTGTCTATTTTCCTCTAGTTATTTACTTGAAAATTCTCCACTTATCGATTGCTGAAAATCTTCTTGCCCTCCTTCTTCTGTTTCTTTGAGTAATCTCATTTTTTATAATGCACTGGGTTTGTTTTCTTTTTTCCCTTTTCTTCATTCGTTTTATGTAGTTCCTTCTCTCTGTTCTCTTTCTGTGTCTGTCACTCTCTGTCTTCCTCTTTCTCTCTCTCGCGCTCTCTCTTTTTCTCTTTTTCTCTCTCTCTCTTTCTCTCTCTCTCTCTCTCTCTCTCTTCTCTCTCTCTCTCTCTCTCTCTCTCTCTCTCTCTCTCTCTCTCTCTCTCTCTCTCTCTCTCTCTCTCCTCTTTCCATGCTACAAACACACAAAACAGCTCCTCACTTTCATTCTATCAAGCTTTTTCTCTGCCTCTTAGCTTCAGAAGGCTTCATTGGGTATAAATGTCCCTGGCAGATTCCTATCTCTTCATTGAATATTCCTCAGAATCTCTTCTGTTCCAATTTAGTTCTTCTTCAATTATATTGACGAACGTAGGGTCTTCTTTCTCGTTTAGTCCCCTTCACTGCCTAGCATTCATTTATTATACGGAGAGAATGGTGAGGAACTGGATGAGATTATTTCTTCTAAATATGCCATTTAGATTGTGAATGATTCAGATAATGTCTACTGATCACCTAGAGGTAACTTCCGTTTTTGAATAAGCTTCTTTTATCACTGAGAAAGAGGTTTCCATTTCTTCAATGAAATAAAATTATACTTTTCTACTTTCTGGTTAGTTTCTTTGTGAGAAAGTGCTTCATCCTTGTCACTCACTGCCTCCTTTGCTTTTTTGTTTGGTACTCTTTCTTAGATAACCGCCACCTTTTTTGTGACTGCATACAGAACGTTATAAGACATAGTGGCTACAGAAAAATTAATGATTTTTTTCTTTTGATCTGACTCTCTCCTTCTAATTTTCATTTACTCTTTTTGATCAAATCTTATATATTTTCTCTATATCTCTAGATCACGCTTTTTTCTCTCTTCCGTATAATTCTCCCTCAATATCTCGCAAACGTACAATGTGTTCACTCTGTCGAAAAAAGAGGGCGAGAAGAGATAGTTCGTCGGGATCATCTGCAAAGTTTTCCATTGTATAGGGAGGGATCCATTAGTCTGTTTGCATCCTCAAACGGCTCCACTTGTCCCTATTTTTTGATTGATTTAGCAGCAGGTGCTTCTATCATCTCTTTCCATAGTTTCCTTCATTTTTTTTCTCAGTTAGTTGTATTTTTCGCCTGTGTTACGTAATATTGAACGTAATAGGTCTGCATTTTCCTCTCTTTCATTGATTGAATAGTTTGCAACTAACATAAATTTAGGTTGAATTTTTCGTGCAGAGTAAATGCAAACATGTGTTTCTCAGATTGTTAAAATTAAATCACTGTTGAAAAATATGCTTGATCAATGCTGAGCAATTTGACGTTGTTTTCTGTTTCTCCTTAGAATTCTTCAGCGATTCCTATGTTTGGTGCTTCAAGTGGGCCATCAAAGAAGATTTGAACAAGTTCGAAGGTTCATTAAGTATATAACAGCACGGAACTCAGGGGTTATAACTAAACACCTTACTCCCCCTTTTTCGGAAACTGCTGCATTGCATATTCTTGAATAATACCTTTTTTCCCTCTTCGTCAATTGAACCCTCACAGTTTTTACCTATAAAAGCCACCTTTTTAAACGCGTTGTAGACGTTCGACGATAAAAGTTCACATGAATAACAAGTTTTGCAAAACTATTTGTTGATTATCCAAAGGGAAAAAAGCTGAAATTAAAGTAAGGTTAAACGATTCTTACATCGAAAATAGTTTTAACTCTTTGTTCTCACGAAAATCAAAAATAGGTTAACATGATGAAGATAATTTGAAATGGCCCATGTGTCTTTTTTACGAGAGGCTTGTGATGGCATGTAAATAAATAGCTGAAAGCGCTTTCAAATGGACTTCGTTGGGTGGCGGGCTTCGAAGAAGACTTCGTTGGGTGGCGGGCTTCGAAGAAGACTTCATTGGGTGGCGGGCTTCGAAGAAGACTTCGTTGGGTGGCGGGCTTCGAAGAAGACTTCGTTGGGTGGCGGGCTTCGAAGAAGACTTCGTTGGGTGGCGGGCTTCGAAGAAGACTTCGTTGGGTGGCGGGCTTCGAAGAAGACTTCGTTGGGTGGCGGGCTTCGAAGAAGACTTCGTTGGGTGGCGGGCTTCGAAGAAGACTTCGTTGGGTGGCGGGCTTCGAAGAAGACTTCGTTGGGTGGCGGGCTTCGAAGAAGACTTCGTTGGGTGGCGGGCTTCGAAGAAGACTTCGTTGGGTGGCGGGCTTCGAAGAAGACTTCGTTGGGTGGCGGGCTTCGAAGAAGACTTCGTTGGGTGGCGGGCTTCGAAGAAGACTTCGTTGGGTGGCGGGCTTCGAAGAAGACTTCGTTGGGTGGCGGGCTTCGAAGAAGACTTCGTTGGGTGGCGGGCTTCGAAGAAGACTTCGTTGGGTGGCGGGCTTCGAAGTTTCATGACGAACTGGTTGTTTTTGTTTACGAAAATTCTCAACAAATTGACTGTAATAGCTCATACCAGCGTCTCTTCTTCGTTTGTGTATGTGTAGTAGCGACTTTTTTCTCCAATATTTTCTGATAGCTATCCTTAGCAAACAGTGATTTGCACTATAAATTTTCGAACAATAAAAAAAGAATTCATAGGTTGTTTTCTGTCGAAGACTCGGGGTGACATCATTCTATCTGCTCTCGCTCCGTTTCTTCTTCTCAATATCCTCTTCCCGCATCAATCCCCCTTCATCCTCCCTTCCGTGGTACCTAGAAGCAACAAAATCTATTTCCCATTGCATGTGAGCTCTGCTGTCTCTGCTCTCACGTGAAACTTTTTGTCATTCATTCGACATGAATGCACTCATTACGTTAGATAGAATAACCTGTGTGCTCTCTCACCATCACTGCGTGATGGCTCTTATCGACTCATTCTGACTGTGTTCATCTTTGCCACCGTTCAACCTCGATGCCTTCTCTCTAGCTGTCTGTCACTCTAGCTGTCGGCGAGCCCTTTTTCCACATTTCTCTCTCTCTCTCTCTCTCTCTCTCTCTCTCTCTATCTCTCTCTCTTTCTTTCTCTCTCTCTCTTAATCTATATCTCTCTTCTTCTGGAACAACTTCTTTTATTCTCAAAATGTTTTCATTACTTCTCATTCTGTAATCTCCCAATTTCTTTTTTCAAATACTTGAATGAGTATGAAATTTTGTGTGTTACCGCTTAGAAAGAGGTGTGGTATGGTAGATGTATTAGTCAAGTTAGTTATATTTAGTTGTCTCTCGCTCTGCTTCTCTCTGTCGTTCTTCCTCTCATTTGTCTCTTCCTCTTTCCTGTACTCTTTCAAGATAAATAGAAACGGGTTTTCGCTGCACCTTCCCGGGCACGGTCATCAATAAACTACGATTCGCTGACTGAGTTCACGACTGAAACAATGAAATTAGGAAAGATTACTTTGATAAGTGCGGTTTATTGTTTCCCGGGTACTCAGCTGTGGACAATTATTTCAAGTCCCTCAACACATCCTTCGTCTGGGTTTTTTGTGCTTGAAAAGACAAGGATGGAAAATGGAAGTTTGTATTTCTTAACCTATGTGTCTTGAACTGATGTGGAGAGGAATGTGGAAAGGAGAGGAATAGCCTGGAGACGAAAAAATTCCTCTTACTTAACTTGTTTCTGTTGTAGAACATCTTAAATTTCAAAGAAATTTTATTAAGATTATAAAGCGCGATTTAATGAAAAATGTACGTTACTTGCAAGTAAGGATTCCCCGGATATCTTCGAAAAAGTCTTTCCAAATTATTTAGCTTCAATCTCAGAAGGTTTGAAGAACTTGAAAAATCTTCTCGAGTCATTTATATTCTATATTTTCACCGGACCCTGCCCGGCGGCGGATAAATGCTAGGAAGAAGAAGATGGTCGACACTTTTTTCTTTATTTTTCTGTTTTTTTTTCTACGCCAGGGACAATGATGTGAAGCTTTTTCCTGGTGAATGTGATGCTTTATCATCATCACTTGAAATTACTTAATTCCCCTCCATTTTTACATAACTGAAGCATTTTCTACAGTTTTTTTCCTTACTTTCACCAAAAATAGTAATTGGCTCCTTTTATCGCTCACGTGGGATTCGCAAAGATGTATTGTGGTTTTCGACCTTTTTTGTTCTATTTTCATTAACGTGAGAAATTTTTTCATGTGGTCTCGTTTCTAAGCCGTTCGGCCTCGTTAGCGTAACCTTCGCCTAAGCCTAAGCGACAAAGAAAAAAAGCTGAATACCTGAAAACAGCTAAAACAATTTACTTAATTAAACCGGTTAAAACAACAATATTGTGACTAATTGTTCCATACGGCCTCGTTCCTAATTCTTATATTATATCAGCTGCAAGCATTTCGAACATTTGCGCGAAATTTCATACGATTCTGCGTCTTTTGACCTAAACTACAGTGCGAAGCTTCTTGGCAAACGCTTTCACCACTGGACGCAGGTAGTTTCTGTTTCATTTGGTCGATTCTTCTGAAGCTATTTCTTCAGAGGTACCAAACTTTCAACAGAGAGAGCAGCCACCTTGCTCTCAAGGTAAGACTACACAGAGAATTCAAGGAATTGAGATCTGACGAGCAGGAGGCGACATGAAGTAATGAAAATGAGTTTTAGACTGTCCTTGTGTTCTTTTTGTTTTTAAACTAGAGCGAAGTTCTGTTGAAGATTCTTTCAGTTGAACTTAAGTCAGATTTGGATCACAGAAACGGTAGGTTTTCCATAATCTCTTGATGTTAATAAGATACGTCGACTTTGACAGCTACATAGATCAATGAATAAGAAAGAAGTTGGGTCATCGGCGCGCACGCCCACCCTACTATGACCTCTAGGAGTTATGAAATAACAGAACCTGTCTCAGTAACTGCTCTTGAGTCTCGAGTAAGCAAATGAAAAAGTTGAGGGTCGTAAGCCTCTTCAACGGTTAAGAGCTTCTCATCAGAGAAGACACTTCGCATGTGCATTCCATGATGCGTCCGCGCAATAAGAGCTTGGAACCTTTTAAGTTGTTCTTCCTTTTTATTCGAAGATACCAAGGAAACATTTTCTCCACGATAAGATGCAATTCTGAAGTCTCTTCTAACAGCTCTCACAACAGATTCGACAAAAATCTCAAACTGTCGTTCTATCTTTTTCATGCTCCTTCTCAAATTTGGGAAGACCTTCTTCTGGATGCTGTCCGTGATCTGAGAAATGCGTATGGAACAAGAAAGACCAATTTTGTCATGGTCAAAACCTGTACCAAGCTATTTTGGCGTTTGATCGTGTTCTTGGAGCGTTAACGGCATACGTTGTTTTTAGGAACAATGCGGCAATTGAATTTTTTCGCAAGTGAATCGCCTCAATTGAACTACGCGTGTGATGAGTAGTCGCCAATTTGTGAGAATTCGGAGAATCAGCCTGATCTTTGCACATGTCTCAACGAAATATCTACAAAAGATGACTCAACAATTTTCGGCAAATTATTAATTTTATGATTCACAGTAAGCATTGAAAAACACATTGACGTACTCAAGGTACACTCTGTAGAATTTTTGAGAGATAATAGCTTGTAAGGTTGCATTTGAAGGTCGTCGAGAAAGGGGTTTTTCCGAAACCAGGACTGCTTCATTGGCTGTTTGCTTCTGTAAAGGCTAAAGGGCAGAAGACAAAACTTTATCTTGGCCAAGGACACTATCTCAGTTGTCAAACCCACAATCCATCTCTCCCTGTCTATTTATTCCATTTTGATCCTAACCAGTTCCATTCTGACGCTAACAGAAAGTGTTTTTGTCAGGTTTTCTCATAACATCATTGCTGCTTGTTGAATAATTTTGAGTAAGTTCGGATGTCAACTGAAACAATATACATATGTTCTTTGAGCGGTTTTCTTGAGATCTAAAGTCAAATATTCAAATAAGAAAACTATAAAAATAAGGAACAGCTGAGATGAGATAGAGAGAGAAATAGTGAAGGAAATAGACTCAGAATGGAAGGAAAACGCAGAGTTTTTCATCATAAACTTCATTTTGAATTTGGATTTTTTAAATACCACAGGATAGCTAGTTAGGCTGTCACTTACAGGAAAAATACGTGACGGAATGAATGAAGTGAGAAGTTGGGAGAGCTCTGCCGCACGTTCAATCTCTGTTTTAACTAGGTGACCGTTCGTGGACCGGCCACCTCGTGTTCTGACACATGAACTTTTGTTTTTCTCAGTGTAAATAACACAGAAAAATTTGGAAAACGTCACACAAGAGAGCGTGAGCTCATTGTTTCGTTTACGAATTTTCTTTAAAACTACGACGTAAACAACGAGCGGTGCGAGAGAATGAAAAATAGACCATGAAGTCGGAGAAGTAGAGATTTCATATGCTAGCCTACTTTTATAACGATTAATGTGCAATGTGTCCGAGTCGGTGATTATGTATTAGCATTTCGTACAATGGTAAAAGAAGTCAAAAGGCCGTTTGATATTTGTACCAAACAAGCAACACACTTAAAACAAACTAATTTTCAATATAGCTGCCATTAACACTGAAAGTGTTGTCCATAGTTTTAAACTGTAAAAGTGTGTTATGAGTGTGTTTCTGGTTTGGTACAACTAACCAACGGCCTTTCGACTTCTTTATTTATCCTCCCTTTGACAATTGACGAATTTTCGTCTTACATTAAGGCTGCGCACTGTTTTGCTCACCAACCGTTTTTCACCGTAAAAAGTAAAACTAATTTGCTCACATACAGTCAGATACATACAGGTTTTATTTGAATTTTTCTATCAGGAAACTTCCTGATTAGCAATAAAATGACGTATTGAGTGTCCAAATGGAGCAACTATTGCATTTTGAAAGGTCATTTTATTGCTAGTCAGGAAGTTTCCAAGCGGGAAAATTCAAACAAAACCTGTATGTATGTATCTGACTGTAGGTGAGCAAATTAGTTTTAATTTTTTTACGGTTAAAAACGGTTGGTGAGCAAAACAGTGCGCAGTCTAAATTGATGAAATGAAAATCTGTTTAAGACTCTCAGGTCAATGATTTTCAAAATGGAACTACGACCTTTTTTTATCTAGGTGACTATTGAGGTCACCTCACATAGATTAAACATGCGGCAACCACATTTTTCTGTGGTGTACTTTTTAATTAGTAAAGAGATGAATTTCTCCAAAAAAATGCTGTGAATTTTGCGGTCGGTCAGCTTATACTCAATTTCGTTGATAAATATGGCACGATTACGCATTAAAAAGAGATTCTCTGCAGGAATCGCCGTCGATTGCGTGCGCGGTCACAGCGCCCCCCTTCGCTTCCCTTTTCGGAGCTTGCAGTGGAACGACCACCAGCACACGCATCAGTGACAGTCTTGCAGGTGCTAATCAATAAGCAGTTCATTACAAGAAATTAATCGCTCTAAGCGGTCGTCTTCCTATTCTCTAACAAGTATTTTGGTATCAGCGTCAGAGCAAAGAGTTTCATCTGAATAAAAGTGGACATGTAGAAAAATTAGCATTCGTATGAATCTTAATGCGGAAATCTGCAGCTTCTCGTTCTTTTTTTCCTATTTTTTCACAGTATCTATTGTATTATTCTTTAGATTATAATCCTACTCTCATGTTTTGTCTCCATTCCAGAGTTAGTTTTACCTTGGTTTGATTTAAACGATATGCGCTCTCTTCATGACACGAGCTGGATAAGATCCTCTCCGAGTCTTCATCAGTTTCATCCAATCAGGAACTACAAGCAGTGAGTTCTCAAGAGCAAGCATCAGCAACTCTCTCCTAGCTGCGTGTGCTTCACCCAACTCCGGCGGTAACTGCTTCAACAAATTCAGGTCGTTAGAACTATTTCCGACTTTTATGGCTGCTCGAGATGTTAAAAATTTTCAAGATAAAAATTTCTGAAAGGCTCATTGCGAGTAAAATAAGTAGAACTTTTGAGAAACTCTCTTCGAATTTTTGATGAAGCTTAACATGAAGGAAAATCGCATTAATCACGTAAGGAACATCTAACGATGCCCGATAGGATTCTGCTGAATTATGGACCCGGAGAATTCGTTGTTTTTGCACGCATTCAAGCCGTTTTGTGTATGTTGTACCACGCTCAACGAGAAAAAGTTTCAGAAAAATTAATTGATTGTTTTATTTTGAAGGATGAAGTTTTCATATTATTTCGAATTCAGTAAGGAAAGTGCTGTTATTTTTTTCTAACTCTCACTTCGATGATGTTACCTGTTTGATCAGAATAATGTCACCTGAAGCAGGCATTTTATTTTTTAAAATTTTTTTTAGATGATTTCTCAGTTAGTGCAAACACTTGTTTTGATTTACAGCGGCGCTTGTAGGCCACTCTCTTCCTCTTCAACCAGCACAACGGTCGCAGCTACAGTTTTCGCCTCCAACACCTCTCAGAACAACGCGTTAGTTATATTCCTGATGAAGAAGCTGCGGTGCATTCGAGCTGTAGCTCAGAAAGTGAAACGCGTTGCAAGTTAAGTCATGCAAAGGAATCGCAGAAGCCTTTCTGATAACTTATGCACGCGCATGTAGAGTTAGATCTCTCAGCTTATCATGATTATGTAATCTTCGTCTGAGTGGAAAGGTCGACAGACCTCCATTATCGTTAATGGAGATAAAACACTGAAAAGTATGAAAGGTCAAGTCGGAACATTGCGAACATTTGTGTGATAGATTTGCTCTCCGATTCGGACGATATTAATCTAAGTGAAAACCCGTATGAATTATAAAAAAAATCTTTACGGCTTGTGCATTTACTCTTAAATCATGCTTCAGTTTTTACCAGCAGTGAAAAGTAATAGAGCTAGGAATCCGGAACTGAGGAATTATGTAATTTACTATCTAAAAAAGGTTTACTAAAAATTACTATCTAAAAAATGCATAACAGGGTGATACTATTTTTCTGGAGCTTGTGGTTTCCTAAAAAAATAGATAGCATATTGCCCACGGGAAATCGTTGCAACCGCTTATGCCCAAATTGACGACCATATCAGTATTTAAAGAGATGCACTGAAATGTGAACATGTTCGGGTCGATGAGAAATGAAAACATGTGTAAATATTGGCAGCGATGGGAATTAAATAAAAGGAAAACAAAGCATTAGACCTTTTGATAGAGCCCTAGCACACGGATTAGCAATGGGTTCTAGTTAGTGTCCTTGCTAAAGCGTTCGCACTTCATCTACCAAATTATGAGTTGTTAATTAACATCATATAACATGAGGAGTATGACAGCAAGATATTTTAAACGAAACAACAACGAAAAAACTTCACGAGTAAGTTCATCGAGACTTGTCAAGTAGAGTGTATAAGAGACAAGTATGAGTCATCCAAATGAAATTCATGGCACCAAGACTGATTTTTTTTTTGTTGAGTGTAAATGAGAAAAATGACACTTCTGGTTAGAATAAGAGAGGTGGCTGGGTTCGGTTCCACCCCATGTATTAGATTTTTTCCGCGTGGTAGCCTACTCAAATGAATTCCCATGTGTTCATATCATTATAACTTTTTGAAGTGGAGAATGCGCCGTTGTTGCAGATTTAGCTCTGTGCCTTTGTCGTTCTCCTCGCTTCTGGCAACAACATCGGTCGAGGAGGGGCCGATTCGTTTCGGGGCGCTGGCGCGGCCGCCCTCGCCCGCTGCGCAGCTGTTCCCGGTGAGGCTGTCGAGTCTAAACTAGGATCCCAACTAGTCTTACCCTGTGATGTTAAGCTCTCAACTAGTCTAGTATTGTGATGCTTCAAAGCTCAGCTCTAAAAATGAACCACTTTAATTTCAGTTCCAATAAGTTTAACAGTTGCGAAAGAATGCGGTAAAGAAAATTTTTTTGCAGCTTTGTAGAATTCGAACTTCTCTGAACTTCCTCTATACTTTTGTGAACCTTATTGATTTTCAGAAGACAATTTATGGAGAGAGTCTCGTATGTGATTAATTATGCAATAAAGTTGGTCTATATGATATAAAATTAAAAACTGCGTGATAATATCTTAAAACTGTTTTTAATTTTTTTTTTCATGAACATTGCTAAGAAGATACTTGAACCTTTCGAACCATAAATTCTTTTTCAAGTCAATAAAAAAAATTTTAAAATTCAAGCGAACACGATAAATTGTTTTTCCTCCAGGAAAAATAAAAACAACATCCTTTTTTTCAAATTATAAAAATTAAGCTATGATTAAAGATAGCTTTCTATTTTCATATTGACTTCGTGTCAAATATTAGTTGTCCTTTTTTCGTTCTTCATCATCAAAATAATTCAATCTGACCGAATCTTTTGAAAATTGTTTTTATTTGGCTGAGAAATTAGAAAATCTACTTTATTTATCATTCAATTAAGTACTTGCACTCTTTGACTACAATGTTAGGTGCGCAAGAAGATTTGTGTCGAATTTTTCCACATTAAAAAACTTTATTCAATAGTTTCATGGAATCTTCTCAACCATGTTTATGAACGACGGCTTTCTCAAGTTTTCTCCAGATTCGCGTCAACTTGTCACTGGCTTCAGAATGGCAGAGAAACGCTGAGATGAAATGTTCATCATTACAGTATCCCTTCTCTTCTGCTCCAAGCTCGGCGACGCTGTCGGACATTGTAAACTATGTCAGGCGTTCGATGAGGATATTATCTGAAATAGCGACCGCAGAGTTAGGTTCAGTGGTACGAAAGAAAAAGGAGACTAGTTCGATGACAACGACCGTCCTCGAAACCCAGTCGAGCTGAATCTCTATATAGAAGCTCATTGAGAGAAATCCGAAGCTCAATACCTACCAAAAAGCAGAGTCCTTTGATGTCTCTCACACCACCATCGATAAAGACTTTGATGAGATAGGCAAGATGCTAGGCTTGCAATTTGGTTTTCTTTAAAACGAATTTCTCTGATAACCGGAAATCAACATATGGAAGCTGCTGCAGAACTTCTCTCATGAAAAAGCAAAGGAATTTTAATCGACACTTTCATCACTGAGGATGATCAATGGGCGAAGGAAGCTTATGTTATGTGGAAGCACCGATGGCTGGACAAAAAAGAGCAGCCAAAAGCGACGCTCGATGCAGGACTTCCCCAATTGAGGTCTTACTTTCAGTTTAGTGTCACTTCCGTGGTATCGTGTACTGGGAGCTCTTGACTTGTAACACCATCATCACTGCTGATGTCTACAGTAACAAACTCGATCGAGTTAACGAGGCAATATTCGCTCAGGACGGTGAGGCAACTCAACTCAATTTCTCTTCTTCCGCTTCCTGCATGAGAAGGCCCGGCAACAGATCGCGAATAAAACTGTAAGGAAATTTCTAGAACTGGGCTACGAAATCAAGTCCCATTCAGCATATTAATTCATTAGATAACCAGACATCCGGATCAATGCAAGGACAACTGAGGGTGAAAACTTCTTAGGTTGAAAGAGAGATATAACCTGGGTCGAGCTTTACTTCAACACTTGCTCACCCGTGTTTTAATATAAAGCCATCCATTATTGGTCTATAAATTGTCAGAAGGTCTCTGATAATAGTGGTGGATATATCGTTGATTTGTACTCACAATTAGGTTTTTGAAACTTGAATTAACTTTTTGTCTGAAAACGCTATGAAATTTCTTGCGTTAGGAACGCTGATGTAGGGGCGGTAATGTCTCTGGCTTGAACGTGAGGTTGCAGTGTCCGATTTCTCGGAAGTAAGACTTATATACATATAGTGTGGTGGCTTTCAAGATTAGCCGAACGTGAACCTCTCATATTGTACGTTTAGATATAAATTTACCTGAACCTATCTCACCTAGAATATTCTTGTTTCTTGGAAGAAATTTTTTAAAAATTTTAATAAAATTATTGCACAGTTTTTGTTTTTGATCCCTCACTAGAAGATTTTTCAATAATTTAAATATCTGTATTCCACAAGCAATAGATGCTGAAAACTATAATTAACATACAACAGAAAATATAGACTTCGTGTTCGATGGGAGTATTAGAAAAAGTTTCGATTCTCACTTGAGATGCTTCAGGTTATCAAAAATTCAATAGTATAGAGAAGTCAAATTTGTTTAAGCCGAAAACCTTCGTGGTAATTAACGGTTTACATAGTCGGATACGGTGAATTCCAGCGGGTGGTGCCATGAGACGGACTTTAATCTTTTTCTCCTTGAATTGAAAGCCGGCATACTTTCGCATTTGTTATTCATAATTTAAAGCAAAACTTTATCTTTCAAATACTACGTAATTTATCTTTCAAATAAACGCATTATGCACTTTTACACTCTTTCTCTTCTCTAATATATTATGTATACTTAAATCAACACCTCTTGAAGGTCAATTTTAATTGTGTTTACATGTGATTCAAGTTTTCATATAGTGACATTGGCTGCACCCCTTTCATACCTTTTTGTTCGCCTTGTTCCGTGTTTCCTTCGCTTTTTCTTTCCAGTTCCATGACGGTAAAAGACAATGAATAGTTTGGTGATCTATCAGAGCAACTTCCACTTCATTTAAGAAACTACCAAATGTGTTGATGTTCAAAAAAGTAGAATATATAAACTAGGAATTTTTTTTATTGTTTTAAAACGAATTTTTTTCAGAAGCGTAAGATTGTTCAAACGTTGTAACGCCTTTTTGCTCAGTGAAGTCATGAAAGGAACATAGATAACAGATAACTCGGTATCAAGATTTGAGAAGAAGAAAAAAACAAGTAGTTGCAACAAAAAACAAGTATTTTCCAGAGAAAGAAGTCCATTTGCAGGCTAGTGGTGTAGTGGGCGCGGGTTCGCTGCAGTTTTCTTTCGTGGACTCACTCACTGACACGACCGCAGCCTCCATCACAGCAGCTGCAGGTGCGATGGGATTCATTCGCTTCTCTGGGAAAAAATTATGAAACATTGCAAGTTGTAAACAAACAGTCCATGTGACGTCGATACTATGTCATAGTAGATTACAGGGTGCGGCAAAAGTCCAGGTGTGTATTATTTTTCCAATAAAAACTTAACGGATTGAGCAAATCAAACAAAATTTTCATCAAAGTCTATTCAAATAGTTTGGGATATTACTGCGTTTTCAAATTTCAAACAGCCCTCCTTTCTCCTTGACACAGGCGCTGAGTCGCTTGTGGAAGGCACCCACCGTGGTGGACAGGTAAGCGACGTCAAGATCATCCCACGCCTTCTGTAGGGCGCGCTTCAAGCTTTCCAAATTCTTGTGTTGGGAAGCACAGGCCTTGCTCTCAAGGACCGACCACACAGAGAAGTCCAGAGGATTCAAATCAGGTGAGTACGGAGGCCATTCGGCGGATGTGATCATGGAGGGGAAATTGCTCTTGCACCAGTCTTGCACCACTTTAGCCTTGTGGGCGGGCGCAGAGTCCTGCTGGAACGTCCATTTGCGTCCCGCGAAGTGAGCCTGGCTCCAGGGAAACACTTTCTTATTGAGAATGTCGTTCAGGTAGTTATTGGAATTCTTTTTGACTCCCTGCTCGACGAAAACGAGTGGAGTCTTGCCAGTCGCGCAGATCCCGGCCCAGATCATGACAGAAGCGAGATGGCCCTTTCTCGAAACGTAGCGACCACTCTTATTGGCCTCGTTGACCGATTTCGACCAAATCCTATTGTTCTGGTCGTTGAAGGACTGCTCAATATTGAACAACTTCTCATCGGGGAAGAGAATATCCAAACAGTCCACCGGCTTGAACCGCTTTGACAGTTCACGACATCTCCGAAGACGGATCGCCTTCATCTGGTACGTCAATGCGTGATTCTTCTGCAGCTTGATGGGGCGAAGTCCCATGCGGGATTTGACGATCGTCTGAACAGAACTAGCCGAGATATTCAGCTCCTTCGCAAGTTTTCTGAGACTCCGCTTGGGGTTATATCGAATCTTGTCTCGGATGCTTCTCATGTTGAAGGAAGTGGTCGCGGTCACAGGTCTACCGCTCCTGGGACGGTCATTTGCTGTACCAGCCTCAAGAAAGCGACGTATTGTGTTTTCTATGGTCCTGTGGGAGAATCCAGTGGTTCTGGCGATGTGCTTTTGAATGTGCCCGGACTGGCTCAAGCACAGAATGTAACCTCGGTCCATATCAGAGAGCATTACCGGAAAACGAAAAGAGTTATCATTCTGATTTTTTCAGAGTATGTTAGCAACATTATGGATAAGATACAACCGAAAAATCACACGACCGCTACACCAAACAAAAAAGATGCAAAGTGACAAAGTCAGACACCTGGACTTTTGCCGCACCCTGTACACAAAAATATTGTACATACATACAGTACCGTGCAGAAAGTTATAACATTGCCATTTTTCTCAATAACTTTCGACACAATGTATTTATGACTTTCGACACAATGTATTTATGACTGAATTTTTTTATCAGTAACGTTAGACACAACTAAACGGAAATAAAATTACTTCAGAATGCGTCTTAAGGTATATGTGAAATTGTTTATGACAATTTAAAAAAAAGCTCGGTTTGAAACAACTTCACAGAAAAATCAATATAAAATCTACAAAATAACAACAAAAAAATTCAATTACACTCGGCAAACATGTAAAAAAATACCTAATACTTGGTAGCCATATCCTTAGCAACGATTACAGCTTGGCAATTTCGAGGTCAGAACACTGAAAAAAGTCCTAACTTTCTGCACGGTACTATATAATAGAAACGACTAAAATATCTTGTCGTTACTTTTAGTGGGACGTAGCACATCCCATGTGTAAGGCATGAGAAATATTGAATCTCAAGTATAACTCTAATAACAGCCGCGGTAGGCTGGAGAAAACAAAAGAATAACCAGTCCCGAATAAATGGTCATAAAGCAGTTGATAAAGGACCTCCAATTTTTTTTGTGACACTATCAGTTTTATCAATTTCTTTTTCGGTATCTTTTGAAAGTTTGAGCTCGAAAGGTTGTTTTATTTCTTGAAAAGGAGCGTGAACTCGAACTCTGGAGAAAACTTTCTTCTCTCCAGTATATCCCTAAGCTATTCTTGATTTTTTAAAAAATTTCCTTAGAAAAGTAACTAGTTCTGCCCTGCTTTCCACCCTATTCCTGATAAGCTCACGATTGTATGAAGTAGCTTACTGGATCATTTAATATGTATATCGAAAAATTTTCCAAAGAGCTAGGTTTGCTTCACTTAAGCTTAGATCCTCCAATAAAAGTACTTAGAAAAATCACAAGACTACAAAAGTTAGCTATATGATGACAGCATTATCGTAACCGTACTCTCTGGGTACTCACTCTTGAGCTCCACTCAGAGAGCACAAAGTATTGTCTTAGCAGGGGCGAAACAGGCTCTTGTGAATTGGTTAAGGCTTTAGATTAAATTGGGCTGACTTTCTCATCTTCCTTGTTTATCAACAATAAGTGAAAATTAAATGGAGAAACCATAAGGCAGAATGAAAATGAACCTAACTATTCCTTAATTCATCCTTTTTTCTTCTTTAATTTAATTATTGATAAGATGATGATTTATTCATCGTACAGGGTTTTGTAGTTATTGTAAATTGAACAGGGTGTTCTCGTCATAGTTGAACATATACCTTCACTTAGCACCATTATCAGTGTGCTCATGCATTTCTCGCTGGGAATGATGGAAAAGTGGGAAAATCCTGGCTATAAGTTAAAAAACCTACTTGGAAAAAACCAAGGGACTTTCAAGAAAGGCTCTTGCTGTTCAATTGCACTAGGGTAAAATGATGCTTTTCAGCAGCAGCCGCGTCAGGGAGTCATTCAGCGACATCGGCGCTCTTCGGTGGTCCTTCGGCTTTCTCCGTTGTGACGGCGGCGCAGCCAAACACAGCGGCGTCTCCAGCAGCGTCATTTCTCAGTCCGACACAGGTTATCATGCATTTAAATATGAACATGTCACCCGCTATCTCGCAGAGCAGCTGAAAGATGTCGAGGTTGATAACTGTCTAGAAAAGGCTGGGAGTGTGAGGAGGATTAGTTCGGAATAGCTCAGCGATTAGCCAGTCAAAGATGTTGACGTGGAGGCGCAGGTGCTATAACAGCTTATTCACTGCAAAGGGGCACAGCCAACATTTTTTTTAAATCTCTGAGCTAACTCTCACTGAAACTCCTGGTTATATTAGCTGAGAATGCTGATTAACTTGCGAGTGTAAGGCAGCTGGGCTATATAAACCCTTCAATCATTCATTCATTCTTTAGTTGTTCTTTTTTAATTTTTTACACACTGAAACATTTAAGAAAACAACAGCACTGAGAAGCGAATTATGCGTGGAGTGTCGTTGGATTCCTAAACGGTGGTTTATGAGAGAGACGTAACTTAGCGTTAGAGAGAATTCTTGTATATAATATCAGTGTGCTTCTGCATTTCTTTTTCAAATGTATCTATCAACACATCGACACACATTTATTCATTAAATATATAAGTATGTACGAGTGTTAAAAGCACAAAGGATTCATATCTAATACCCCAACTAGATATTGAAGATGAATAATTTGTACTTGCCTTCAGTAGAAACTGAATGAAGTTCCTTGAGTAACAGTCTTTAGTAAATAATAGCGGCCTCAAAAGATGCCACTACTGCTGAAAGCTGGTTTCTAACTTGCCAATTTTCATCGAATGAGAGGTTCATGAATGTAATAGTGAGTCTAACCCACTTCACATTACTCAAAATGACCGATGAACTCTAAATGACATAAAAAGAAAAAGCTTCGAAAAGAGTGAAATAACGATTCACACTAATGATTTGTCCTCATCCATACCTTTTCTCTTCTTAATTTTTTTTCCAGCTGAAGTCGTAGTGAGTTGATTTGGACACGACTCTTGGTTTGAGCCTATTCTAAGAAAGCTCGGTGTAAGTGTTATTTATGTTCCTCGTCTTTTTCTGTAGGACTTCTAATTCTCGGTTCTTTTCATTTTTTCTCTTCGTTGAAATGCATGGGTTTCTTTTTCGTGCTTCAACGTTTTGATTCGTGTCTACATGTTCAACTTTAAGCTTTTAGCTGCTTCCCTCGCTTCTCTACTTCTATGCTGACTTTTCTCTACATTTCTTAATATTTCTTCTACTCTCACTTTTCTTTCTTTGTTTTCCCTTTCTTCATGTTCTTTCTCTTTTCCCTCATTTCTCAGTCTTCAAACCACCTTTATTTTCTCTCTTTTCTCTTTAAAACTTGCGCGTCAATGCTTTTATATGCGAGGCTCTCGGTTTCTCTCTGGACGCCATGTACATAGATTCGCCTTTCTACACTCCCTCTATCGCTTCTCTCCTATCTGATTCTTTCTCGCCACTCTTTTCTCATCTCCTCTTACCTCCTTCTCTTCCTCTCCATTTATTCTTGTTTTCACTCCCTCGTACTTCTCTACTTCATTTCTCCCCTCCCTGCGCAGTTTGGTTTCGTCTGTTCCACTCTTGGCCCTGTTTTCATTCACTCCTTCATTCAGTTCGTTTGCTCTCGATAAACATTCCTCTTTCCCGACTCTATGCGGTCCGTATGGTGTGGACAGCGAGCCATGCGGGGCTACTCTCACGATCTCGTACCATCTTTTTAATTCTCTCCCGATGTGTGTCCTCTGAAATCGTCTTTCTGCTTCATTCTCTTCTGTATCCTACCGTTTCTCTCTCTCTCTCTCTCTCTCTCTCTCTCTCTCTCTCTCTCTCTCTCTCTCTCTCTCTCTCTCTCTCTCTCTTCATTTTCTCCCTTCTATATCACTCTTTGTAGAATCTAAACCTTAACAGCTACAGTATTACTCAAACCCTGTTTTTGATTTAGTTATCATTTGTGCTTATCCATCATATTTTCATATCAGATTCTTTATAATAAAAAAACACAGCGCATCTCTATTTCTTCTCTTATAGCTTAGTTTTTCTGAAGTCTATCTACAATTTCGCTCTTTCAAACTCTGTTTCTCATCTGCTCTCGCTCTTCATGAAAAACAATAGCTGGACTGCAGAAGTTTGTCTATTAATAAGTTTACTACTTGTCATTAAGTACATGCTGTTCATTCATTTTATTGGCTAGTGAATTCACAGCGACAAAATATACTCTTTGAATTGGTTTCTGAAACTAGATGAAGTTTTTTCTCTTTCTTTTTTTTTGTTCAAAAACGTCGTTATGTTGTCCTATGTTCTGTGTCTGAAAGCATTTGTACAAATTAATGAAAAATGTCATGTAAAAGTCATTGAACACGTCATCCGAAAAACAACAAAATTCATTCAGGAAAAAAAAAAAGAAAGAAGAGAGAGAGGGAGAGATAGGGAACAAGAGCGAGAAAAGGAAAAGACCACAAGAGAGGGAAAGAGAAAGAGAGAGAAAGAGAGTGAGAGTAAGGGAGAGAACAAGAGAGAATAAAAGAGAAAAGAGAGAACGAGAGAAACAGAGATAAAGAGAAAGAGAGGGAGAGGGCGGATGGGAAGCAAGAGAGTGAGAAAAAGTTAGACAGAAACACGGCGCAAGAGTTCCGAGTGGAATGGAAAATTTTCGCGAACGAAATCTAGGCTATGCACTCTTTCCCAGCGACATTGTACTCACTTAAACATACATATTCACTATTCGCTCCACTTCACACGAGTTTTCGATTATGGTACGATTCCCGAGGCAAATTTATTCTGCGTAACGTTTTGTTTGTTTATGTGTGTATCTTTTGCTTTCTGTTTTTTTCTGAACAAAGAGCTTTCTTCTTAAAGATTTATGGTTAACTGCTCGTACGTCCCGACCCCTTTTTTGGGTAAAAGCTAACATTCACATTCACGTAGTCTACATTTCGCGTAGTCCAATTTAATACAACTGGAGGTGTATCTTATTCTCCGGGAGAGAAAAGGCATACAACACGAAGACACCTTCAGGCCGGATTCTCTTGTTTGAATGCTTTCAAAGAAAGGAAGAGAATTGGAAAGGGAATAGAACTATAGACAGAAAAAACAGCGAGAAAGGAGTGGGAGAAAGAGAGAAGAGAGAAATACAAAGAGAGGTGAAGATGAAAATATAAAGAGGAGGAGAGAGAAAGAAAAGGTAGGAAGAAAGATAATTTCAGTATGAGAGTGCGAAGTGAGAAGAAAGGAAAAGAATAAGACAAGATTGAGTTGGGAAAAGCGAGTGAAAAGAGAACTGTTCAAGAAGACAATTCCCACCCCCTGCCTAGGGAACATTTTCTGCCAAGAAACGCGTGTTTGTAGATGTTCGTGACGCTTTATCGCTACATTCAGGACGTAGTGAAATCTTCAGATACTATGCAAACTAAGAACCTCTTCTAACTATTCCTTTTTCATAACTTTTCTCGAATTTTTTTCGACATATTTACATACAAGGTCAAAGGGAATCTCACTTAATACAAAAACATAAAGTATGTTTGTATTTCGACAAGTTCAGAGGAAACTTATTTTCTGGCGGTAAGAGAGACAACAGGGTTCGAAATCGCTCACAGGACTGAGTTTTTTCCTTCAAAAACCCTGAATTTTTTTTAAACAGGCGTCATTGCCTTCAAACTATGTAACTGAAAAGTGATGGATAAATTAGATCTTTCACGAAAAAAATCAAGTAACTTTGTCTGAATTTTATCGTAACACAAACTGATAACATCTATTGCCTATTTTTCACGAACAGTATTATTGATGATTTTCTTTTAGAAAAAGAAATTTTTTTTTTAAAGTAATGAAGAATTTTACCTTTAAAACATCGGACTTTTCTGAATACTTACAAATTCTTGTGATAAAATCCAGAGTCCAAAGTACCCCAGACCAGGAGAAAGAAGTACCCCAGACCAGGAGAAAGAAGTACCCCAGACCAGGAGAAAGAAGTACCCCAGACCAGGACAAAGATCACTGTAGCTAATCAATAAGGAATACTCTACTAAGGATACTTACTCACTGATTCCACATATAATTCTTGATCCCACATATGTAGCAGTTATACATTATCATGCGTTTTCAATTTTACATGTACCGCTGGAATCAAGAATGGAATTGAATGCTCAATAAATATTCTTAAACACAGAAAATGACTTTTATTGTAATACAATAATCAGAAGAGATGCCATACTATGTAGTTCTCTCTTATGCAAAGAATACTTTTTTCACGTTTAGAATCACTTTCAAAGTCTCGATTATTCTCCATGCAATTAAAAATAGCTTAAGCTTAATTAGACTTTTTTGCCAACACAACTTTTACTCGCCCACTCAAACCATCTCAATAAAGATGAACACAAAATAATGTTCTTCTAATTAAAAGAAAGTGTGTAAGGTACGAAAAGATGTGTGTTGTGAAGACCGAAAAAACTGTTATCATGAAGGCATCTGATGGAGAGGAGATTTGCTGGAGCCCTCATCCATGATTATACATAATTGAATGTTTCGATGTACTCATTTGACATTCACGTACATAGAATCCATCAGCTTTCCCTTTCCCATCTCACTCTTGTTTTCTATTTCTCATCGTAAAAATTACTTTAGATTTCTTTTTCAAAGTAAGAAAATTTTCTTTTTCAGTAACAATTACTTTGACACTGAATATCTCCCTTAGTCAGGTTATAAAAAAGGCCTCCATTTCTGCTTCATATAGATTCTTGTTGTATTATTCATGATGTTACATTACATTTGAATAACCTTTACTCTTCTATTCTTTCTTCTCTCCCCCTCCTCTTTTTCAAACCTTTTTTCTCCTTCTTTATGTCTCTCTGTCTCTCAATGTTTTTCGCTGCTTGCATCTCTCTACAAATTTCTTTATTCGTTTTCTCTCTGCCGTCTTCTCTCTATCAGTTTATGTTCAATTTTTGCGTCCTTCTCGCTGCGTCCTTCTCTATTTCCTATACAAAATAGTTATTTTAATACTCGACCTGCTAATGAAAAACAACTTTGCCCATTGCAAGCGTTTACAATCTTCTTCTCTCCCAAATATTCGATTCCTCCCGTCTGAATTGGATAAAATATGTTCTGTTTTATGGAATTTCTTAATCCCGTTGGCAGGGCAGTGAAGTTTTTGCTATCTCTTTTTATATTACTTTCTTACTGATTCTTGGACTCAAGACCAACTATTTCTCTCTCTCTCTCTCTCTCTCTCTCTCTCTCTCTCTCTCTCTCTCTCTCTCTCTCTCTCTCTCTCTCTCTCTCTCTCTTTTTCTCTTACGGATTTGAGTTGAACACTAAAGGCTTAGCAAAAACAAAACCCTTGTGTAAGAGGGCTTGGTGAGCCCTACTCGACTGTTACGCACTATTAGATCTCATTGCTACATACATATCTACCCATGTGTTCAAGTCTTATACTGTTTGATAATTTTATTCTCACCACAAAACGGTGCAAAAAAATCGATATCAACGTTGACATAATGGGCTTTTTGTACGAAGTGCTCAATAGGTGAATTGTTTAGTAGCTAAGATTTCTTCCCATGATGACCACCATTTGATTTTATGTACATACATACATATGTATAACTCAATAAAGCACTAGAAGAACATGTGCAAGAGTGGAAGTTACTGTAGTAGAAAGCTGCGAGAATAAAAGGTTTTGTAGTTGATGGATGCAATGGTCGAGAGTAATGTACAACAGCGAAAAAACGTCCATGCGTTCCTGAAGCTTTCAAGTTATTATTACTTTCTGTATCACCCAAGCGAAAAATCTCTGAAAAAAAGTCGCTGTGCTTAATGTCCTCTTCAACGATTTTATTCACATTTCAGCAATGAAAAATATTAAAAATGAGTTACATCTGAAAGACATTTGAATCTCATGATAGAAAGCAGCTCTTTTGCTCCAGTTGAAAACCAAGAAACTTTTGAAAGCTAGCCGTTTTGATGATAAGAAGAGCATATGACTGTCATATTAAATTTAGTTATAGCACCATGTAATGACTTTTGTCAATTAACTGACTCTAATGAATATTCTTATTGTAGCAGTGGGGAAAGTCGGTTTGTCACTCAATCCTTCAAAAACTGTGGCAATCTCGACCAACCCTATGTGTAGAGATGTAACCATCAGGGGTACCAAGGTTCGTGTGGTGAACAGATGCGTGTATTTAGGGCAGGATGTCTCCCTCGATGACAGCCGTTTCACGGTTGAAGTTGATAGCAGAATCCGGTCCGCAAATTTCACTTTCACTAGATACCAGCCTGTTCGCGGCAAGAATGGTCCCAATCTCTCTCAAGAGGCGCTTTTTCGAAGGTGCTGTCTTGCCCGCTCTAATCTATGCCTCGGAGACCTGGACCCTTTCAAAACGACTTGAGAACGAGTTGGCTGCGGCGCAGCGTAGATGGGAGCGCTCTATGCTGGGGTGCTCGTTACTCGACAGGCGGACTAACGAGTGGGTGCGCGGGCAGACGGGCATAACGGACGTGGTCAGAATCTGCCGTGAAAGGAGGTGGCGTTGGGTAGGCCGAATTGCGAGGCTCGACCCCAGTCGGTGGGCGCGGGCTGTGCTAGAGTGGCACCAAGCCAAAGCGAACGAAAGGTCGCCCTGCTATGAGATGGAGGGACGACTTTGTCAAAGCCGTTAGTCCCCAATTCCTAAGGAAGGCAGAGAACGCTGAGGAGTGGAGTCGTCACATGTCGCTACAGATCCCATAATCGATGATTTTATATCCCCGATGTGGCTTGTTGATCTTGATAAAGCGTTTAAATTGAAGAAAAAAAAAAGAATATTCTGAGCAAACTCAATGAAAAGTCTTTCAGGGTGCACTGACGAATCCTCTCTTTCCGCATCTCATGTGTCTGCCGTTTTTCACTCCAGGCATTCTACGTACGACGCACATGAATCCACAGGCATTCAAGCCCATACCGAATAATGATGGAGGGTGAGTTCTTCTTTCTGTCGCCTTCTTATTTTCTTACGAATATTTAGGTAAATATTATTTTGAAAGTTTTTTTGACTCTTGGTTATAACAAATATGGGTCTTTTCAACTAGTTAGCCGGGTTGTAATCGGTATAAATATCAGCCTTCATTATTTTCTCAGATATATCATGATAATGCTCAGGCTAAGATGTCAGTGAAACCTAAAGCCCATCGAACTCCAACCTACATATTGAATGCTATTCCATCTAGGTTAATCGAGGGTTTTTAGCTGCTTAACAAGGTAGTTCGAATTCATAAACTCAATTAAAAGCTTTTGAGCAACATGATGTAAAAATTGCTAATTACGGGTGTTGAAATACCTGGTTTCAGTTTGTCGATAATCGACGTTGCGGGCGGGCATCGGTTGAAAGAGGCGCGTGACTGGAACTGTGACGACCTCATCGGATGGCTCTTCGATGTTGCCAGACGGCGCAACATTCCCTTCGAGGACATCAATGTGACGAAAGTGAGTGAAGAGTATTTTCGAACCTGCTCTAAAAATTTCAAAAAGGCCTGTAAAGTTACTCAATCTTTCTTTTTCACGTACATTCAAGTATCGAATTCAATTTTGTTTTTTATTTCGTTAAATTTTCTTAGAAGTTTAAAAAAGGCTACAGACAAATTTTATAGAAAGATTCAAACCTGAAAAAATACAAAACACAGGCAAACGTGAGTTGCAGCTAGATAATAGAAAAAATAAAACTCAAACCGAAAAAATTTTCTCTGATGGTTTTCTAACTGTGATCCATTAAAAGTCATGGTTTTCTAACTGTGATCCATTAAAAGTCATGGTTTTCTAACTGTGATCCATTAAAAGTCATGGTTTTCTAACTGTGATCCATTAAAAGTCATGGTTTTCTAACTGTGATCCATTAAAAGTCATGGTTTTCTAACTGTGATCCATTAAAAGTCATGGTTTTCTAACTGTGATCCATTAAAAGTCATGGTTTTCTAACTGTGATCCATTAAAAGTCACGAAAAATTTATCCGAATTTATTATAAACTCATTTCTTGAGTTAATTGTAGGCTAACACTCTTCTTCTTATAATCAAAAACCATTAGAAGCCTCTTTTCTTCTTCCAATAACGCAAAGCATACATTGATAGAACAAACGGGTATTGTTTATTAAGCTCTCTAGGTTCATTTCACTACCAAACTCTCGATGAATAAAATTTATTACTTCTGCTTTATAAGTGATTGAACAATCGCACAGAAAAAAAGAAGCTAGTCCACCGGGCGGGATCGAACCCAGACCATCTTGACTCAAACCGGGAGCGCGTGTTACCATTACACCACGGGGAAATATTGCTATTCCGTGAGATAGTGTTATATGAAAGGCTCATATGCCTTGTTCCGTTCATGACGCAATCGCTTGATAAGCATGCGTGACTAAGAGAACAAGGCATATGAGTCTTTCATATAGCACTATCGCACGGAATAGCAATGTGTCCCCGTGGTGTAATGGTAACGCGCGCTCCCGGTTTGAGTCGAGATGGTCTGGGTTCGATTCCGCTCGGTGGACTAGCTTTTTTTCTGGGAGGTAGTTCAATCAATTGTCATCTGTGTAACTTAGAATTGGAAGACTTCTGCTTTAGTGAACTCCTTGCAGTTCGCCCGTGTTTCTGGTCGTGAGTTGATGACCTTCACGGAGTCCAGATTTCTTGAATTGGACCCCATCTACGGCTCCATCTTTTTTCAAGAATTCAACAGCCCACAGCATTGTCGGTTTTTATCGCAAAACCTATTTTTTCTCAAGCTCGAAACTTGAGAGTTTTTTGGGACTCAAAATTCCCGAAAATTTTCTGCCATCTCTGATACACGTTTCAGGAGAAATCATAAAGAACACTACATACATATATGTAAACAACACTACATACATATATGTAAACAACACTACATACATATATGTAAACAACACTACATACATATATGTAAACAACACTACATACATATATGTAAACAACACTACATACATATATGTAAACAACACTACATACATATATGTACATATGGCCCCTTTTTTGTTGTTTAACCATACCATTTTGAAGAGAAAAATCGTAAATTTTTTGAACCCATTTTCATGTTTACAGTCACAAAAAGAGCCGGTGAACGGGCGTTGGACGAGCTTCTTTGGAGTTTCACTCAGAGAGAGGAAGAAGATAAGGCAAGCAGTGAACTCAAAGCTTTCAATGACAATGAAATTGTTTATTACCATAGGATAGCTTACATGGAATCATGATATAGGAAGGGGAATAATGTGGAGTATGTTGACAACAGATAGTTCGGTAGGGCTATGAGATTTGAGAGGTCGATCTCTTCTAGAGCATGGCCGAATGCTTCGAATTTGCGAAAAGGTACTATTATTTATAAAACAATAATCTACTTATTATCGACAAAAACGACAAAAAACATTAATTGGAGGCATAAATTTAACTTTAGACTACAACCTTCTAAGTGGATGTTCCGAAAACGTTCACCTATTCAGAATAAAAACGAACGATTTCTCGCAAACTGCTAAAGGCGCTCTCGAAAATCATCTTCGCTTGAAATTTCCCGTTTAAAAGCTTGCTCAGCCTAGAGCTAAGATTACAGAATTCAAAAAAAAACCTCAAATTTTTGTTCAGTAATATTATAAGTATCAATAATCTAAGGAAAGTTCATGAACTTTTCTCTTATTTAGATTCAGGAAAAGTTGATCTTGGAATTTTTGTAGAAACCTGGCTAAGTGATAAGATCCCCGGCTCTGTTCTTGACCATCCTGACTATTCACTTCATCGTCAAGACCGCCGAAATAATAAGTAAGGTAGAGGTCTAATAGTGATTGAACGAAAAAGCCTCATAGTTACTCGCGTACATTCACCTGACAGCTAAGAATGACATTGAGCTTCTTTGTGTGGAATTGAGTAATAAGAGTAATTTTTAATGGCGATTTATTCTCTTATATAGGCCTCCAAATATGGCGAATGAAACGTGTGAAGCTACGTTGAACGCAATAAAAAGTCATTTGATAGAGAAAAATATCTTAGAAGACACACATTATTCTAATATTGATTGGAATGAGTTAGCTGTCACCCACAGTTATTGGCAGATTTTATTGATAGCAATTCACTATCCCAACTGATCAATTTCCCAACCAGAGTCAAAATCAGTGTGAACAGCTCTCTTTTGGTTATAGTGCTAGCAGATAAAGAAGAGAACGTAGTAAAATTATTGTCGTCGCCTCCTCTTTTAAATTCTGATCACATATCTATCGTGTTCGCTTTGAGCATTTCAGGAAATCTCCGAAAGAACCTTAACAGTAAAGTAACGATTCAGAAGTATATGTGGGTTTTCGTAATGGTAACTTTGATAATATGAATTTGGGATAAACTACTCTCAACATTGGAAAATACTCAGGCTAAGTACGGTTTCATTGTAACAACGCTCCATGATGTGATACGTGGATTATGCCCCATCAAGAACCGCCTGAAGCCGAAGAGAAGTTGTTCAGGAAGCCTTCGTAGATAGGAAAAAAAAAAAGAAACTGTGGAAAACGAAATGCGCCAACACTTCGTTTCGTTCAGATTATTAAGCAGTTCAAAAGTTCATGAAAGCGACACAACCAGACCAGCTACGGAAGAATGAGAGGAAGGCTTTAGAGTCTGCTGGTGGCATCCATCGCTGGGTTGAACTTACGCTGAAATCCGCGAGCAGCTTTCCTATAATGAAATACGGAGACGAGAACGTTTCAGATAACAATTAAAAAAGCATTACTTTTCGCTGAATAGTTCTCCAGGAATTTCTCTTACGAAGACCAAGGCCGCGAAAAACTAGTTACTTCGAGATTCAATGATACCGAAACTGAGTCGTGTATAGATTCCTCGCCACATATTATTTACAATGTCCTCAAGAACTTACCTAATAAGTTCACCAAATTTTCACAAGGCATAAAGATACCAGAAAATCGGAGAGCGAATGACTGGAACTGTTCACATCAGCGGTGAACCGCTCCCGAAGAACGCCGAATTCAAGTACCGGTGCGGGACAACGCTAAGAAGTTAAATCAATTACTTTTAAAGAAAAGCGCTCTTGCTCTGGCTTTCCCACTATCGCTTCTATTCGAAGACTGTCTCAAGCGATGCTCAATTCCTTTTCAATGGAAATCGGGAGAAGTCATCCTAGTCTATGAACATAAAGTTGATCGAGCAAATTTCAGCAGTTATCGCTCTATTACCGTGACTTCCGCGGTCTGTAGAGTCTTCGAAAGCATTTTATCTAATAAAATTAGGCTTCACCACAGGAACTTCTTCTACAAGTCGCAATATGGTTTCATATCCCAAAGGAGTTGTGAGTTACAACTTCTGAACTCTATCAGTGAGTGGAAACTGATTCTTCAGAACCATCAGGAGATATGTAGATGTCATCTACTTTGATTTTGTGAGGGCTTTCGACAAGGTATCCCATTCAGAGTTAATCAAGAAGCTTCACAACATGGGTCTTCATGCCTCTCTAATACACACTGGATTACTTTATTCCTAAAACGTAGATCATTCAAAGTTCGCGTAAAAGATGTCTTCTCTGATTCTTTTCCAGTACTCAATAGGGTAACCAAAAGTACAGTCCTAAAGTGCCTCTTGTTCCTCTGCTTCATCAATGACATCGAGAGCTGCATTCCCTCATCTGTGAAGTTTTCCTTGTTCTTCGATGACCTAAAGGTTTAGTGACGGTTTTAACCTATGTATAAATAATATCTCAGAATGGTCGCCTCAATTCAAACTTCCCTTAGCAGCCAAGAAAATAAGCTGTCTCCGTCTTGGGAAATCTCAAAACGATTACTTCATTGATAGCTCGCTGATAAAGGTCGTTGATTTAGTCAGAGATTTAAGTATTCATGTGGACTCTAAGCACATCTTCAAACAGCAAATAGAAATTATACGTGCGAGGAGTCTATGTAGAATTTCGCAAGTTTTCAAAGTGTTTAGATGTCTGGACTTGAATGGTTATAAAATCGTTCACACTACTTACATCAGAACCCTCCTCGAATATGGAAAAGTTATCTTTTCCCGGAAAGTTCTTAGTAATAATTTAAAAAGGTTGGAATACCTTCAAAGACTTTTCACAAAAAGAGCTTATTCTCGTTGTGGAAGTATTAGGTTGAGCTACCCCCCCAAGTCTCGCTGAATTTAATTTGGACTCACTAACCATTCGACGAATCCGTCTTGATTTATTGGTAGTTTTTCGTTTACTTTCTGATGGAGCGGATTGTCAGACGTGGGAAAAAGAGCTGAAGTTGAGAACTTAAACCAATCTGCGCACTTCAGACCAAACTTCCAAATTAACTCTGAAGAATTTTAAACGATACAATCATCCACATTCTTTCTTTTCTAGATCAATTACTTTATGGAATAAAGTTACAGATAATTTTAAAGAGATTCAAGATATTGAAGCATTCGGAAAGGCTCTAAAAGAATCTCATATCCCTACCGAACTTTCTATTGTCAACAGCAAGAGTGGACAGTAACGAAAAGTTTTTGTTTTATTTCCCATCCTTCCCTTTCAGTTTTATAATTCCATGTAAGCGATGGCCTTAAAAGCTATCCTATGGCATTTAAGAATTTCTTTTTTTTAAAACTTAAATTTTAAGAAAAATACTCAAGAAAGGGTGTAAAGGACAGTTGTGTTGTTAGCAAGCGGCGGGAGTCGCTGCGGCAGCGACTCGGCTACCCTCGTTGTACCTTCAGACGCAGCCCGGTCCCTCGTCCTCCAACATCATCAACCCATCGGCTCAGCTGTCCAGTGCACTCTCCGCTTTTGATCAGAAAATGGTTAGAGCTTCTTTCACGAAAATACAAATTTTACTATAATGAAAACTTGCATATGTATGTGTTCATCGTCATGCGTGGAAATCTTTAGAAGATTCATGAGAGTTGTTCATTTCAGAGAATGTCAAATCAGAGTCTCGCTAGCACTCTGTCCGCTGCACTGTCACCTTCGATGGGGCTGCACGCTTTGCAGTCCGGCCTCTCTCCTCATTCACCTGCCCAGCAGCCACAGAAACAGCTGCAACAACCTCAACAACAACAGCAGCAGCAACAGCAACATCAACAGCAACAGCAACAACAACAGCAGCAACAACAGCAGCAACAACAACAGCTCGCAGCTGCCCTCTCCCCCATGTCATCAACTGATCTTTTACTCAGCAAGTATGCTACTCTCATGCCAGCCTCCTCAATCTCGCAGCCAACGCAGCAGTTGAAGCCGGAATCCTCCCAGTCGTCTCAGCCGCCCACCACATCCAACGACTATGATTCGGGTCGGAAAAATTTATATTGTTGTATAGGAAACCCTGTCTGCTCTTAACTCAACGGTAGTAATTTTCTGCGGTTTCCTTAGTTTGTATAAGTGTTGTTTTCAGATGATTCGGCCCTACACGGCACACAGAACAAAATTCGGAAGAACAAGGACGGGCGCCCTCGCAAGCGCTCCCAGCACACCAAGGGCAACAAGCTGTGGGAGTTCATCCGAGACGCGCTCAAGGACCCCTCCACTTGCCCGAGTGTCGTTCGGTGGGTACTGCTAGTATTTAGAAAACATGGGTTTTCAAGGCATTTAGCATTCTGGCGTGATGTTCCCCTGGTTTCTTGAAAAAAGCTCTGCTTTTCAGCTCTGCTTCAAGTAGTAAGATTTAGGAAGGACCTCATGCAAAACAAAAGCGTTTGGAAATTTTATTTGGGAAAGCTAAAGAATTAAAGAGCCTTCATTAGGAAAAGGATTTACTTCAGATCATCTGGTCTGTTTTGTTTTTCAAAATCAATGTTTAAGATGGGAAGACCCCCACGAAGGCGTCTTCCGCATCGTCGAGTCAGAGAAGCTCGCACGGCTGTGGGGTGACCGGAAGAACAACCAAAAAATGACATATGAGAAGCTGAGTCGAGCCATGAGGTTAATCGCTCATATTTTTCTCCACTCGCTCGGCACCTGTCAATAATGAAGTACCCTAATCAGTGGATGTGTAAATGTGAGATGTGGGCCGTTTTGCAATTCGGCAGTTTGTGGAGATGTTTGCCATGTCTTCGTGTTAGTTTTCGTTCTCATGAAGACATCATATCCGAAGTTCTCACCGATAAACAGTCGAAGTTTCACCACAATCCAAAGTTTTTAAATAAAAAACTTTTCATTTACTGGAAGTATACTGTTTTGGAAACTTGTTGTCTACAATATGTGTAATGTGCGGGTATGGCGCTTGTGAATTAGACAATACGGCTCATTCGCTGATGACTTTCTACATGGCCCTGCCCTAACATAATATGTAGGGACTTTCCAGCAATCGCTGAGAACGTTCCTGAAAAGCATAAGATACTCCGTGCATACCATTAAATACTCCGTACGTCTCGTTGCTTTTACACTCGTAAAAAAAACGTTTAGGGGAGTATCCCACAGAAGAATTGTGTATGAACTGTCCCTGTTTTGATTTACTATTCTGTGGTTGTGTTCCTGAGGTCTCCCTCAGATGTGAGTTCTCTCAAAGCCCCTTCAAGAGTGGATGTGAAAGGCGTTGCCACGAAATGGATGAGAAGAGGAACCCCATCCGTAATGCTACAACCTTCAACGAAAACAACATAAAGCAAACAGTTGAAAATTTACTGCACTAGAAAATCCGTGAACTTTTTGTTTTACCCTAGGGATTCTGTGACCGTAATATCCATGTGGTATAAGTTGTCCTCGTTCCAGTGATGTGAGTGCATTTCTGCTTCAATTTGTATTGAAACTAAAAGGAAGAAGACATCGGCGCTCTGCCGGGACGGGAAGAGAGCTTTACGCAGAGGTTTTCTCGCCTCTGCTCTCCCACGCGCCCTGTCAATTAAATGTTCTGCATGGGCGTGAAATGTATACTCTGTGTTGCGCCCTCCCAGTAACTGCATTAATGCAATGGAATTTCGCTCTGTTTCCTTCACTTCACAAAACTTATGCTATACAAAGGTCATAGGTCATCGGTTTATGCATCTGTTCATGCTTAATGATTGTTTTTTGCCTTTGGTTAATTATTTAGTAAAACTATCTAGAATCTCTTTGTTTTGTTCCCTCCCTCATCATACATTCTCTCTTCTTACTACTTACAATCTCTCTTTCCGAGTCTCTCGCTCCTCTCCCCACCCAATTACTCCTCTCCTCGCTCTCTCCCCGAGCCACTCTTTCTCTCTCTCGCTCTCTCTCGCTATTCTATAATCTAATTCGCATGATGCTGCTGATCCTTATAACTCGGCAAACTCCTTTTTTCTATTCTCCTCTCTCACTATCCACTTTCAGGACGTACTACGAGAAGCAGATTCTCGTACCTGTTCCGAAGACTGGTCTTTACCCTAAGAAGCTCGTCTACAAGTTCGGTCCGGGCGCAAACGGCTGGCAGAACTGTCGCGCTCTTGTTGGCATCCCTCCAACCAGCGAAGGTCTCTCCCAGTCTCACCCCCCCCCCTCTTTCAGTTCTTCGGTTCCCCTTCTCCCTCCTTCACGTAACATGTTAACCATCCACACAGAAATTTCGCGCTTTTAGTAGTACAAAGCCAACAAGAGACGATTGTTGACTGAGCGTCGGGCCAACCTTTTTCCAATCTCAACGCTCCAATTCACAATAGCGGGTTCTAAGGGAAAAAACTTACTAGTTTTTCATTAACGGAAAGGTTGTCTTCTCAAACAGTTTTCATAATTCTTTTTTCTTTCTTCAAAGCTGAAAATTGTATTTTCGGGTTTCGAATAGGTAAGAGGCTTTGTTATAAGAAGGTCGAGTCAACCACTGTACGCTTTGAGTACTTATCTGCAGTTTTTTAAATGTAAGAGTTGTCTCATTTCTTCCATCTTTTTTCATTTCATTTCATTTCATTTCTTTATTCCAAGCACATGAGATATCATGAAAACACAAACAAGAACAAAGTTAAATGCATGGACTTTCTTCTAAGTGGCGGTGTTTAGGGGTTGCGGTATAGATGAAAAAGGGGGGGAGGGTGATATACTTAAAATCGACAATTATATTAGTCATGAACGAAAGGTTTAGGTAATATCTTTTCAGTAGGCAGAGATAATAATTGTTTTTTGAAACTAGCAGTATTAGGTGTACTGACGATCTCAAAAGGTAATGAATTCCATACTGATAGCTGGCGAGAAACACATGTAGAAATAGAACATTTGCTAATATTATGAGGTGTTTTTAGCCTGAGCTCATGAGAATGGCGAGAAAATCTCTGTACTGCAGACAACTGAAACAAGTTCATAGTTTCAAGTTCACATTTTTTGTGGACACATTTATGAATAAATAAAAGGTCAGATATAGCACGACGATATTCAAGAGTTTCTAGGCCTAACATGGAGATTCTTTGTGAATAGGGAAGTCTGGAATGGCCAGATCTTGCTAGGATTCTTCTCGTAAACGACCGCTGAACTTTTTCAATAGATTTTACTAAGCCGGGGGATGAGGGATTCCATAACTCACTAGCGTATTCAAGAACAGGTCTGACATAAATTTTAAAAGCTGAAGTTAAAAGAGGCGGACATGGTGACTTGAAGGCTTTTAACACCATGTTAACAAGAGCAGAGCCTTTTTTACATTTGTCTTCAACATGATTACGATAAGAGAAACGATCACATATGATTACACCAAGATCTTTGGCAACTCTACCAACTACTAGAGGTTGACTGTTCATGTAATAGACGCTGCGAGAATTGGATGATCCGAGATGAAGTACATTACACTTAGATATGGATAGGGACAAATTCCACTTTAGGCACCAATCGGTTATACGATTCAAAGCTAGTTGGATATAATTACAAGAGGTAGCGCGTCCCATTATCTTTATATCATCGGCGAATAAGCAAAATTTGATAGAATCGGGGATAGCTTCTTTAACAGAGTCGATGTACAACAAGAATAACAACGGGCCTAAAGATGATCCTTGAGGTATACCTGATTTTTTCTTGCGGTCGATTGATTTTCAATCCAGTCTTGAGAAGGATAAGTCTTAAAAATGAAATTTTTTCTACTCCAGAAAATTGTTTCTTTTCAGTATACAAATTTTTTCAAAGCTTTTGATTTTCCATTTTATAGGATGGATAAAATTATTTTAATTGTTTTTTTTTCTCCTTTTCTCGCTCACTTCCCATCGTTCTTTGCCTCTTTCAGTTAACTCCTTAGTAACTAATAAAAAGTACAGCTATCTCTTGCAGATGTTTCTATATGGCTGCAGATTGCAATTTTTTTGATAAAAACGAAAAAAAACTATTTAAAAAGCTTATAAAAATGTTTGTTTATTTTTTTGAATTTTTAATTGAAACTGGAAGTCAAGGAGAATACTACAAATAGGCTTCTCAAGCAACCTAAAAACAATCGATAAGGAAAGACTTTTCCGCAGAAAGTGGCTTGCTCTGGAGCTATTCCATGATATAAGCCATGCTATGTCCAACCTTTTTGAATGCACCCTCCTTAGTTTATGATGCCTAACTTCTCTTGTTCCAGTTGTGTTGCTGTACTTTTGCTGTATGTTTCCAGCCCACATGAAAATACACTTCTTGCAGGTACTACTACAATACCAAGATCCTGCTGCCCGTGAGCGGTCGACGCCTTGTCTACAAATTTGGCCCTTCCGCTCGCGGCTGGACAGTGGAAGGAATCGCTAGCTCCTCCGATACCGCTTATCCCTCAGTGAATTTTTACGACTGTGAGGAAAACGATGAAGAAGACATGGATGAAGATGATGAGGAGGAGGCAGAAGGAGAAGAGCTGTCTTTCGCTTCCCACTCTTTCCCAGTCCATCATTCCACATCTCTCCACCAAAGTATCTCTTTCGACCCCAACAATCGTTACAATGGCTCGGAGCACTTGTAAAACGCAGTCATAGTTGACCAAACGAACGCATCTTGACCGCTTGGAATAATACTGCTCTTCCATAGACTCTTATTCTAAGAGGGGTCATTTAGAAGATCAACTTTGAATCTCCAACGTATGTAATGTTCTGAAGTAAGTATTGAGCTGTTAACCATAAATGAACTTCCCCTGTACATTCAGTGATTTGATTTGATTGTTTGGGCTGTCCTCCCGAGTTCCTTTTAGTCCAGAGATTCAACATATATGTAGTGGCTATATGGTTATGACAGGAGCAAAATGCCTAGTGACAAAGTAGCAGACTAAGAAAGACATATGATTAGTGCGTGTTGAGATGTGTATTTATGCGGCGTTGTATGTATTCTATGACTGCATTTTTGCCCTTCCCCTTCCGTCTCCCTCTGTTCACCGCGTGTTATGTGGAAGTCGTGCTCTTCTGTCCTATGCACGAGATGGCGAGAAACGCAGTCTCAGTCTATCTGTAACCTTACCTTCTTTCTGAACTAAGAAAGTTTCTTCTTGCCATTATCCATAGCAGCTTTTTATCAGACTCTTTCGATTTCTGCTTAAGTTTGCAGCTCTCATGATTCGATGTTTTACAGTTCGTTTTTCTCTCTCGGTAACGTTTGTTGATGTTTTTAGTGTTTTAGCTTGCACGTTGATGTTCTCCTGCAGATTTTGAATTGTTATCAAAAAGGAAGGAGTGTGAAGAGTTTCTCCTACACTCACACGGGACACTCCACCGAACCGGCCATGTCCTTCTTATCGCACCTTATTATACAACGAGAAACTTTACCGCGTTTAGCTTGAGATGGGTTCAGTATCGATTAGAAAGAGGGAATAGCACAAAAAGCCAGATGTGTTCTCTGTATAATAGAGGGCTAATTCCTCAGTCTCTCCCGAAGCAAACCAAGGACTCGACCAGGGCGACCTTGTTAACTATCGAGGGCACCATTGTTAGCTCTTGATCTACTATACCATTCATAAAACTTGTAACCAAATGTGTTTTATTTCACCTTGCTAATTATTGGTAGAGATTTTATTGATTCGTTCGATTCTTCAAGTGTTTCCCGGTAATTTTTTGATGAGCGCACAGCTAAAAATAGAGAAAGATTTACATATAGAGATTTAGAGAAGGAGCTTCTCTGAGCTCTCATTGTGTTATTCATTCCATCTTCTTCCGCTAGAATTTTTATGAGCAACATCTTATTCGAAAGCTTGAGCCCAATTAAAAATTACCATTCACTGTGCATTTAGTAGTTTCATCCCGAAATGCATAGTTAAGCGTCAAAAGTTGCAAAAAGTAAGAAAATGCTTATCAGGACGGCACAAATGTAAGTAATACGGAATCAGTTTTCACTCTTTTCTTGTAATGGATCAAAACACAGTTTCTCAAAACTCTCTGAAGTATCTAAAAAATGATTTGTTTTTCTTGGCTTTGTTTTATTTGACCCTTCATCCTAGTCATCGACCATAGCGGCACGCGATTCAATTGAGTACAAGTACACATCGCCTGCACTTGTGTTGTTCCCTCATACTTGTAGACTTGCTGCTGTAGCCCAACTATGATTCGTTGTTGTACCCATGTGAGAAATGCTTCTTTCTTGCTTCCGGTGACTTTTTTCCTATTTTTTCTTTGCAATTTTTGCTGAATTTACGCGGCATCTGGCCATGAAAAAAACCTCACCAGAACAGCAATAACGGGCTGGAAAACGTCATAAAATGCATTTCTGAAATTATATTATCCCACAAAAACAGAGAATTAGCTATAAAAAAAAGCCGGTTTCATGTCAGAACCCTTGTATAAAATTATGCTTGTTTCTATCGTTTCTCACACTTTTTTATTCGAAAAGTGTACCCGTTACATGTTTGAAGAGTTCAGGAACACATTGATAGATGTTATACGTACATACATGTAAACTTCCAGAAATCAAAAACAGTTTTTTACTGCATAAGTTTCAACAATGCTTCCTTTGTTAAACTATACAAGGCCATAGTTATATTTCTTTTCGAAACTGCCTTTTCTCTTTCCCCGGTTGATATAATCTTCACCGTTTACCTATGAAAAGCACCTATTTTCCTCTCGAAATTAGCACAGTACCCTGAGAACAGATGAATGAGTCAGTGATTAGTTCCAACGCGTTTTTTTTTGTTTAATGAAGTTTGCGAATACGGCTTGAACGCTTTGAAGATGTATCTATAAAAACTTGAACTACTTGTGCCCTTTGGTAGTATACTTTAAGGCTCATTTCATACTCAACCCCAACCGAAGCCTGTTAAAAAATCTTCGAACATTCTCAAAGAGTGTATATGCCTCAAACCAACCGAATCAGAAAACTGAAAACT
The DNA here is from genome assembly GCA_964056735.1 of Allodiplogaster pararmata. Taxonomy (NCBI): domain Eukaryota; kingdom Metazoa; phylum Nematoda; class Chromadorea; order Rhabditida; family Diplogasteridae; genus Allodiplogaster; species Allodiplogaster pararmata. The sequence continues at coordinate 1,639,779 of OZ057409.1, read as the reverse complement.
TACTTGCAAAAAAACGAATTGCATTCTGAACTGAATCAGAAGACCAAATTTTTTTAAGTTTTGATAAAAAGACTGGCTCATATTCAAATGTAAAAAATTGAATTTAAACAAATTATTTTTGAAACATTTTATCCTCATAAGTGCAAATTCACAAGCTTATTTCTTTATGAGAAATATATAGAGTCTAAAATTCAATTGAAAAAAACAGGTTGTGTTTTCTAAAATAACTAATAGAGTTTCACAACCACTTTAATATTTTCGATGGAGATTTTTTCGTTTTGAGTTTCTCTAGGTACTCATCTTCGCAAAAATAAAAAAATGAAAAGACCGCATAATTGTAACGTCTGAGTTGAACTCCAATTTAACAATTGAGCACTTGAAGTGAGAAAAACAACAAAAAATAGATAATAATAATATAACATAATAATAATAATATAACTTCAGGTGAAGTAAAGGAAATGTTTTATGTAATTTGGATTAGTTTTATCATTATTCTCCTCCTTTAAACTTTTTGTCTTCACAGTCAACAAATATCGTCAATATTTAAGTGGATGATACCGAGATCGAAGCTAAGAAACGCTAAGAATTAGGTAAAATGGATAAATTTAAATTCATACAGAAGATCCCGGTTTTCTTTGGTTTCAAAATAAAGAGAAAAAGACTGTTACGAGGAAAATATTCATATCAGTTATTTGGTCCAAACATCAGAATGAGAATTTTGAAAATGACGATTAAAGCTTAATGCGTTCGGATGAAATGAATCATGCATCGGAAGTTAAAAATGAAAACTTGGAATCTCATGGAAAAAACGATGCGGTTATTTCATTTCTTTGTTCCACGCAAAAGAATCCTTGAAAGCAGAATAAAACTGGATTGCAACTTGCATGGAGTTTCTTCCAGTGGTCGGGTTCAGAAGGAAGACCAATTCTTCTCCAGCGGACTCTACTGCGGCCTCGGCCACAGCAGGGTAACCGTATGAAGGAGAAAAAAAAGAAGAGAGTTGAGTGGGTGGCAATTACTACTTTTATAATGTTGCAATTTTACGAATGAACATACTTATATGAATAATTAACTTATGGATCGTTAGAATTCAACTTTTCACTTTGCAATGTAATTTTCTGCAAAGTGATCCCGTTGAACGCTCCAATGTCTTACCACGAATTACCGTGAAAAGAAAAATGGACTACGGTAAAAAGAAAGAACACATGCATTCTCAGACAAAGCGACGATTTTTCTGTAAAATTCATAAAAAAATTACGCCCAACAGTAAAAGTTATTATAAAAGTAATACCGTAGTCCATTTTTCTTTTCACGGTAAATCGTGGTGAGACATTGGAGCTTTCAACGGGATCACTTTGCAGAAAATTACTTTGCAAAGTGAAAAGTTGAATTATAACGCTCCATTAGCTGTAATGAATAACCTAACAATAAGCAGTACTGTCTCGATGCGAATAGAAATCAACTGTTTCTGGAAAACATTACTACTTTGTATTCATACTTTCAACATCGATGAGAATGAGTTCCATAAAAATAATTGGAGAAAGACACGTGTAGAAATAGAACATTTCCCTATATTGTAAGGGGTTACAAGCCGCGACTTATGAGAATAGCTAAAGAATATATTTGAACAGCTTATAACTTAAACAAGCGCAAAGTTTCAAGGTCACAGTTTTCGTGAACACATTTATAAATAAATAGGAGATCAGAAATTGCAGGACGGAATCCAAGAGTCTCTGAACACAACATAAAGAGCCTCACAAAAAATTAGGGAGACTGAAATAACCACAATTATTTTCAAATGGTTCGTACATGTCCTTCCGAAACACAAACTTTTATTGAGAAAAAAAAGCCGGGGAGAGTCGGGCGAGCAATTGTGCATGACGATACATAATTGGATTTTTTTCGATTATTGAATTGGCTATTAATTGAATTCTTCCAGAAGCTTTTGGTTGTAATTTTCTTTTCTTTTTTTCACGCAGCACGTCTTCTTACGATCTTTTCAAAAGGCCTCCAGGTCTGCCATCTCTTGCGGGAAGGATCTGAAAGCTACGTTTGTTTCTGAAATAACAAGTTTAAAAAATTGAACACTCCGACACGCTTTCAAGGTACCTTCGTGTCTGTTTTGAAAACGAAAAGCTTATCCAAAAATCGAATTTATATCGAATTGGTTTCAAGCAATGAAATTTCATGGTTCCAAATGCCTGATGTGATGTTCACCAAAAAATTTGTGGATTTAATTTTCACTTTCCTACAGTCCTGGTGTAAATAACAAACAAGAAGAGAAAACATTACCTTCTTGCTCAGTTACACAGTTTGAATGCAATTGATTGAACCGCTGCGACGGAAAAGGTTGCCCACCGGAAAGTATCAAACCCAGCCATCTCTTCTCTAACTCGGATCAAACGCGTTACCATTCTAACACCATGTGGACACATTGCAACACTGAACCTCGTTCAAGTTCAATGTTGTTCAAGTTTTTTTTGTTGATTAGTTTTTGAAAACCTTTTTCTGAATGATTGCGTTTAAATTTTTCTTGCAGAGTTCATGAAAACTTGATAAACACAATTTGATTTATGAATCTTCCAGGAATCGAGCTCTCTCTCTCTCTCTCTCTCTCTCTCTCTCTCTCTCTCTCTCTCTCTCTCTCTCTCTCTCTCTCTCTCTCTTTCTCTCTCACTCTCTCTCTCTCTCTCTCTCACACACTCTCTCTCTCTCTCACACACACTCTCTCGCTCTCTCTCTCACACACTTGATATGCAAATATATTTAGCTGGTGAGAATAAGAAAGAAAAAGGGAAAAAGTCGATGATTCATTCAAACTATTGTAAGTTTAACGTTTAATCGCAAACTTGTGCTTTTTTTAAAAAAAAAAAATTTAGTACCTTTTTTGATTGTACACATCCATTGATATTCTAGCAGAGTTCAATTTGAAGTTGAATGGAATGGGTTTGCATTCAAGCATCCTAACCAGCGAAAATTAATTCCGTAGAGTTAAGCGGATATTCTTACTTGAGTGATTGAAGTTTACACATTTAAAAGGAGCTTTAGCGGCCAAGAAAACAAGTGTAAGCGTTATCAAGTAGATGCTCCATTCCACGAGAGGATCTCGTGCTTAGCATGTGACTCTTTTTTAAACGTTACTTTGCTTCATCTTAGGTACATATTTACATACATACATGTAAAGGCATCTATGCATGGCATCCTGAGTCTGTTCACGTGGCTTACATGTAAATATTACTATTTTCATAAGGATTTACACTTATCGAGGATTCATTCTTAAGATTAATCTGAATTAAGGATGTTTACACAAGCGCAAGTGTTCAAATGTTTATATCAACAGCCAGCTTCAGGTTTTACGCCTTTTCCAGATCTTCCTCTCTCTATTACTTTTCTTCCTTTCTTTCTCTCTCTTCTTTTCTGTTATATGTTTTTGTGTGCTGCCATTCATCTCTTATGCTCGTTCTCATTGACTGAAACATTCTTTCTCTCTTTCCCTTATTTCCATTTGTTTTTTTTTGTTTTAATTAGATGTTCGCTACAAAATTTTTTATTAGTTTGTTGCTTCATTCAGAAGAACAAAAAAAATAGATAACTCGAGGGAAGGGACCAGCTAGAATGTACTCAGGCAAGCATGTTTTTAACGGAAAGACAAGCTCTAGCGTAAAATTCGAGAATACTTGGTGAGGAAAACTGCAAATGACTCGAATGGCAGTTTTTCTCTCCTATATATGTATTAAAATAATAATTCCGTCATTTTCTGTAGAATTTTCTTTTTGTAGTTGCGAAAAACTGCGCCAAGCGGTGCAAAAGTTTTTTGAGAGAAATAAAAATGATTAAACATAATAACTTTCAATAACTAAATCGGTGAAAGAATACGGGATCAGAGGTTTTGAAGCGATGTCCTATGTAAGGCAATCTTTTAAGAAAACTTTGAAGACGCTAAAATTTTTCGTTTCTGTTCCTGTTTCACGCACAACATGAAGAACATTCTGAGTCACAGTTAATCAAGTTAAAAACTTCTTTGAGAAGTTTTTATAAATCGGTGTGAGTATGAGTCATTCGTGTACAATCAGGGAAGCCGAAATTGCTTCTTTGCTTTACGTTTTCATACTAGAACATGAAACCAAAAAGTCGAAAAGTTTCGATCCACTGAAAAATATCTTTTACTATATCCCTTGTTTTAGAGTCCCAGAATGTTTTGAACTGCGACTTTTTACAAGCGATACGGGAAGATGTCACTCTAAGAGACTGCAGGTGTAATTCTACTATGAAAAGGCTTACTGTGACAAGGTTTTACCGAAGTCAGACAAGTAATGATACGCCTATGAAGCTATCGTGATAATGAAATGTTGTTTTTTTGTATAGACGATTAGTTTTAAATTCGATAATGAGCATTCAATAAGATTGTTTGAGAAGAATGAGGTACATCATGAAGATGACGCAGCAAAGGGAGCAACACTGCAGGATTCGCTCCGCCGTCTCCTCGCCCAGCTGAACAAGAAGTGATATTCTCAAACCAATGTTATTTTCCGCAAAGTCTAGAGCGGCCGACTTTATATTTCCTCTTTAAAAAAATTTGTGACCACTTAATCTGTTACTTGAAGCTAATGCATGTATTTATCAATGAGAATGGAAGTCTTTAAAGTTTTTTTACTGAGAAAATATGTTCGTATGCAAAGGACCGGCATGTTTCGTCCGAGACTGCAGTAGCTGGAAGAGATGAGAGCTCTCGCGGCGAGGAGGCAGAATACAAAGTCACTCACAAGATACGCGCATGTCACTGCAAGGACTCCCTCACCAGATTGTGACTATTTGATCGATGACTGTTGTTCTTTATAATAGGTTATGTTTTGACTATTATTGAACCCGGTAGACGTTACTCTGTTTCTTAGTGTTAATGATGTATGTGTTTCTTTTTTTCTTTGCGTTCTCAATGAGTTATAGAGCATATCTCAATGAGGTATACTGTAATAGAGCATATACCAATGAGGTATACTTCTTCTTCTTCTTCCTAGCGTTTATCCCGCCGCCGGGCAGAGTCCGCTTTGTAGACTGCACCACGCCATTTCACCCGATCAGCTGCGTCTTCAGTCTTCAGCCCGGTCGTGTTCATGTCTACTTCGATGCAGTCTCGCCACCTAGTTTTGGGTCTGCCTCTGGGTCTTTTGCCCTCTACTTCGAGGTTCCAGGACGATTGAGAAACGGAATGGGGATTTGATCTTATCACGTGCCCGTACCATCTCAGCCTTGACTCTCGAAGCTTTTCAGATATAGGGGCGATGCCCAGACGATCTCGGATGGTTTCATTTCGCACCATGTCTAGACGAGTGAGTCCGAGGCTCCATCTCAGCATTTTCATCTCCATAACATGCAGCATCTGTATAGTCTTTGCTGTACATGGAGAACATTCGAGGCCGTACAACGCTACTGGTCTGACAACTGATCGGTAAATTTTACTTTTCAGTCTGTCAGGCATTCGCTTGTCGCATAGTACACCGGTTGATTCTCTCCATTTGAGCCAGGCAGCATTGACTCTCGCAGCAACTGTAGCCTTGGGGTCTTGGTCTGCGGTGATGTAGAATCCGAGGTACTTGAAGCCATCCACTTTCCGGAGTTCGGTGTTCTTGACTTTGATGGTATTCGAGGTATTCGAAGTACTTTTTCCCATTTCCAAGTACTCAGTCTTTTCGAGGTTTAGTCGTAGACCATAGTCACTGAAGCGTTCGTTCCACTCTCCTAGCTGTTTCTCCAAGTCCTCTGTTGTGTTGGAACATAACACAACGTCGTCAGCATACAGTAGAGTTTTCGGAGGGCTTGTTTGTAGATCTCTGGTGATCGTGTCCATTATCAGTATAAAGAGCAGGGGGGAAAGGGCGGAACCTTGATGAACTCCTACAGCAACCTTGAATGACTCCGAAGTACCCGCTGGACTTCTCACGGTACTTCTAGAGTCAGTATACATCAATTGAATCCATCTTATGTACTCTTCTGGGACTAGGTGGTCTCGAAGAGAGAACCATATCAGCTCATGAGGCACACGGTCGAAAGCTTTCTCCAAGTCAAGGAAAGCGCAATGGACTGACTTCGCCTTTTCCCTGTGTTTCTCTAGATAAAGACGAATGGCGAAAATAGCATCTGTTGTTCCACTTCCTTTGACGAAGCCACACTGATTGACGGTTGTGCTTACAATTTTGCGGAGCCGTGCTTCGATGATCTTTTCCAAGATCATTGTGGTATGAGGAATGATTCTTATCGGCCGGTAGTTGGAGCATATTGTGACATCTCCTTTCCCTTTGTAGATGGGTATTGTAGATGATCTACTCCAGTCTTCGGGATACTCCAGGCGAGCAGTGGCTTTTTGAAAGAGGGTCGTAAGATGGAAAAGTCCACAATCACCTGCGAGTCTCCATGCAGAGGCGGCAAGATCATCTGGCCCACATGCCTTTCCGTGCTTCATTTTCTGAAGGGCTTCTCTTACTTCAATCTCTGAGATGGTGGGAACTGGTCCTTCTACTGGTAGGGACAGTGGGACGGGAGGGTGGTCGAACTCGATGTTCGAGATTTCCTCGAAGTGTTCTCTCCATCGCTGACAAATTTCGACATTGGATCGGAGGAGTATGCCGTCCCGGTTCTTGATTGTCCGCACGTGAGAAAGGTCTTTTGCTGCTGTGGCTCGTGCTTTGCAAATCCGGAAAATTTCCTTCTCTCCTTGAGGCGTGTCGAGCTTACTGTAGATTTCTTGGATGGCTGAGGAGCGTGCCTTCGCTACGGCTCTCTTAGCTTCTCTCTTCATACATAGGTACAGAGCTCGGTCAGCTTCGGTTCCGGATCGTTTCCATTGCTTGAGAGCCACTTTCTTCTCCTTGACAGCAGTTTGAACGTCTTCGTTCCACCACCATGTCTCCTTGTCTACAATGCGTTTGCGACCTGGTTTTGTTAAGCCCAGAGTGACTTCTCCTACCGCCTTCATCTTGTCTCGAACGAACCTCCAGTGCTCCTCAATGGAGTCAGGGAACGTTTTTTGGAGAGTGTCCGGGGATAGGGCGAGAAGAAGCTGATGCATGAAGCGAACCTTGTTGTCACGTACCTTCCACCATTTTATCCGAGAAAATTCGTTCAGAGGCTTTACGTTGCATTGCTTCTGGGAAAATCGGAGATCGATTATAACTGGATGGTGCTGCGAGGAGACGTTATCGCTCGGAATCACCTTGCAATCAGTGATGAGTCTCAGATTGGTTCTTTGCGTCATCCAGAAGTCGATTTGGGTTTTCCTTCCACCACTGCAATACGTGGTGAGGTGAGACTCTCGTTTGCAGAAGAAGGTATTGCAGATGGAAAGATCGTGCTCTTCGGCAAAACTCAAGATTCGCTCTCCTTCTGCATTCGGCAAACCATAGCCGTTGCCTCCATGAGCTCTCTTATGGGCTTCGCATCTTCTTCCTACGTGCCCGTTCAAGTCTCCTCCGATCATGAGAGTTTCTTCCGGAGAGCATTTTCTGATGACGTCATCGAAGTCTTCCCAAAACCCGTCTTTCTCGGAGTCGCTGCATCCTGCCTGCGGTGCGTAAGCACTGACTATTTTGAAGAGTTTGCCATTGCATTCCAAGGAGATGGACATCAAACGATCTGAGATTCGACAAACTTCCGTGACGGATGTGGCAAGGTAGGAGGCAGCGATAATTCCGACGCCATTGCGGGCTGCTGATGAAGTATTGCCCGAGTACCACAGCTTATACCTCCCGTCGAGCTGCTTTGCTTTCCCTCCTTTCCACCTAGTTTCCTGGAGGCATGCCAGATGTACTCTTCTTTTTGCCAGCATGTCACAGACTTCCATGGACTTCCCCGAGAGACTTCCGACGTTCAAGGTAGCTAGTCGGAGGCGTGTAGGCACTGCTATTTGATTAAATCGAGGACGCGGCCTATTATTCCTCGAAGACCCTCGCATATTTCTCACGTCGATCGGGATTCGACGCGCGTCGCTTGAAGGGGACGCCCTAGCATTGGGGTTACTCTGATGGTGCATCTTGGGGGGATGCGACGGTTTCTTCATAGACCAGCTTGTCGCACGAACATCCAAGTCGATAGTTCAGCCTGACGTCCGTTTACGACCCTTTGGGCCACATAATTCGGGATTTTGGGCTATGTGGGCTAGAGGTTATTTTTTGGACACGCCTCTTGACCGTGTCCCTTAGGCCAGTGAGATAACAGTGAGCGAGCATTTTATAGGATGTGGGTTGCCCAGTTCCCACACCCACCCGCGACGCTCACTAGCCTAAGCCCCTCTTTGGTCAGCCATGGCAAAGCCACCAAGTCTCCCATCCGCCTGCGGGAGAGGCCCCACATACGCCATCGGGGTAATCAGCGCAATGAGGTATACTGTAAACAGCATATATCAATGAGGTATACTGTAAACATCGATTGGTCTCGGGATTTTTCTGTTTTTCTTCTTATTCTTCAATAAATTCTGAAGTTTCACCCGTCTTGTAATTTTGAGTTAGCTTTTGTTTCATGTTTAAAAAGCATTTAGGTATCAGCTACTGGATTCTTCTTTCCTCAGTTTTGATTGAGAATCTTTGCTGTGACAATTACTTGAAGCAAAAGTAAGTAAGATAATTACACATTCAAAGAAACAGAGAGCGAGAAAAAAAGAGGGAGAGAGTGAGCTAAAAATGAAGAAAAAGCGACCTATTAAGGGCTGTCGGTTGCCTAGTTTCCTGGGAAGTGCGTCTGTGATGAAGGCGACCAGAAATACTTGTAGGATGAGAATCAAAGCAAGAGCTCGCAATCCTCCCACTCCGCGCACAGTCCCAGCGAAAAATGAGAGGCTTAAAAATTATGTCAGGTGTCTTTGCTATTGTAGCGTTTGCTTATTTATTTTCTTTTAGGCTGAATCAGGGGCCGTATGCACGTACCATTTATGATGAGAAATGGTGAAGAAAACAGTGTTTTCTTAGAGCACTTAACACTATTTTCTCTATAATTTTCCACCAAACATGGTACGTGCATACGGCCCCAGGGCATACGGCCCCAGGACCACTTTTCTCATATGGCGGCCCACTTTTTTGCTCACCAACCGTTTTTAACCGTAAAAAAGTGGAACTAATTTGCTCACATACAGTGAGATACATACAGGTTTTGTTTCAAGTTTCCCGTTAGAAAAATTTCCCGTAAAAATGACCTTTCAAATTGCAACACTCAATACGTCATTTTATTGCTAATCAGGTAGTTTCCTGATAGGAAAATTCAAATAAAACCTGTATGTATCTAACTGTATGTGAGTAAATTAGTTTTACTTTTTACGGTTAAAAACGGTTGGTGAGCAAAACAGTGCGCAGCCTTTCTGGAACGAGCCTTGATGAAAAGAAAAAGAGAGAGAAATAGAATAAGAAAGAAAGAGGCGTATAAGAAAAACATAGAAAATAATGCATCGATTTCTAATTTTTTTTTCTCTGGTTTTTTTGCGTAGGAGTAATATCTAATGACTTTCCTATTCTTTCAATAATACCAGATTAGTATCTTTCACTTAAATCAAAATTCTCATCAGAAGTTGAAACACTTATAAAATATCTGGAGCTGTTAAATGTCACCATTCTTCTGCTTCTAAGCTTACGATGTTTTTTTCGGAGACGAAGCTGCTCTATCACAATATTCTTGTTAGAACTGTATTTCGCATGGGAAAATGGGAAAAAAGGATTTGAGCCTTAAGCTCACCATATTTTTTCGTACGCAATCTAATCAGAATCATCTCAGTCAAATTGATTTCGAACTTAAAACTAAGTTTTGAGAACACACATCCTCAATCTTCTCAGCGCGACCTCTCCCAGCAACTAACAGCACGACGGTGGCAAGTGAGAAATGTAGCACGTAGAAATAGGAAGAAGCTGTCCGGACGAACTGCAGTTGGAATGAGGCCTTCGTAGTGCCGACATTTGTGGCAGCAATCGACCTGCAGCATTGACTGAGGGTTTCTGGATAACTCAGAATACTTTCACAATGTTAGTAAATTTCTGTTAGTATAAACTTGAAAAAATATTAGAACAAGCTCAAAGAAACAATATCAAGATAAACTTGAAAGAGAAAAAGTCGTTTTTGACAGAGTGTATTAAGTCACAATCCGCTTTCTCGAGAACAGTTGATTGAACCTTTCAGTCAAGTTATATCTTATCAAGAGATGAAGTGAGATTCACATGTTAAAAATTTCGATTCATTATAACATATAGAATGAGTTTTTTAAAACTTAACATTCGTATCTTATGAAAAAAGCTCTACGATAAATGGTTTAACAGATTATATTCATTCATTTATATATTTCATGAAAGCGTATACATGGCATAGAAGGATGAATGTATAAATACATTGTATTTTGTCCGTTAAGACTTTGAATTTAAAAAAAAATCATCCCTTTGTCCTTTTTGTGAAAATTGTCCCTTTTTTATCTATTGTTTTGCACATGAATATGAAACATTTATAATGCAACCAAATATAAAAAAGTTGAATAGAGAATATGTTGGCATTGTGTTTGGTGGGAATCAATAGGGAAGCTGACTCTGTCATATCCAAGGTGAGAAGGCTCTCTTCATTGGTGGATCTTTTGTGGATGATGTTTTTAAGAAGGTATTCCCCCACCCGTAGCTGCCCCTTCTCGCGTGCCGTGTAGTGCGCGTCCAGCTGCGAAAGCTTCCGCGAGTTCCATAGGTCCCCTTCGAATATAACACTGGAAAGGACATCCATTTGCTCGAGTAATTCTCTTGGTAAAAATTTTTAATGCTGAAATCGAGATATATTTTCATATAAGCACGGTGCTGCAGCGATATTAACATCTAATTTCAGACACCTCCTCTTGTCGCCAAAGTGAGACTTCATTTCATTTCATTTATTGTTCTACGCATCATTATAAAAAATATCACGTAGTTATTGAAGTAGACAATCTAGCAGGATAGAGAACGGGGAGTCTAATGTTCGATTGGTGACCATGCCGTGTATTGTGCTGGTGTGGTTTAAGTATATACAAATGAGAAGATTCGATGGATACGTTTGAATGAAAGCTCTTATGGAGAAAACATAGATAGGGAAAAAAAGAAAACATAGGAAAAAAAACTCTTATAGTGCGACGGAGTTCAAGTGATTCAGTACCAAAAAAAATCCATCTTTCGGAGTAGCAAGCATTGCCGAGGCGACATCTATAGAAAACTCTTCAAGTGTAGTTACGCTGCACATATTCAATATCATTGACTAGTTGTTTGGAGACAGGTGACCAAAAAATAGAATACTCGAGTATTGGACGATTATAAACATTGAAAGACTGCATGAGGAGTCAATGAGACTTAGATTTGAATGCTCTGAGGATCATATTATCTTGAGAAGATGCTTTTTTACAAATTATATATATATATATATATTTACATTTATATTTTATCTACATCATACGATGTAAAAGCAAACACACATTACAACAAACATTGAATAAGAATACATACTATGTATAAGATTATCAGCAATCAAGTAAGCGAAACATTTCTCCTATATATATTTTATCGACATTTTACAATGCAAGATTATGGTGAGACACATATGAAGTTTTTAGCTCATATTACCATCAATCGTTATACCTAAATCTTTAACAGAAGAAGACTCGCTCAGGATAGAATTATTAATTTCATAATTAAGCTCAACAGGTTGTTTACCAAGGTGCAAAACAGTACTCTTAGTAGAGGACAGAGTTAAGTTCCATTCTATACACCAGTCGCAAATGTTGTTTATGGCTACCTGCAAGTCACTGTGACGTAATGGGACTTCTGCATACAACTTAAGATCGTCGGCGAAAATGCTTTATCGAATCGTCGTAGGAATAACTCTAGTAATATCGTCAATGAACAGCAGAAACAACAAAGAGCCAATAGAGGAACCTTGAGGAAATTCACTGGATGCTACTGCGGCGTGAGAATGTACGCCATCAAAAGATTTAGATTGTTTACGATTTTCTAAAAAGCAAGATATCAATTTAACAATGGAATCGCTGATGCCTAAACATTTAAGCTTATATGTCAGAAATCTATGATCAACGCAATCGAAATCTTTGGAAATATCGAGAAATATTACGTCCACGGCAGATTGTTTAATGAGATGGTTTATCATGAAAGAATGTGATTTAGCGAGTGAGTTTATGGTTGAAGGTTTAGATCGAAACCCGCATTGGAATTGGGACAGTGAACCATTCTTCTCAATACACGAGTATAATAAATTCGTAGGAATTTTGTTCGAAAACTTTCGCGAACTTCCAAGAATCAGGTATTGGACCGGTTGTAATACAGTTATTGAAAATAATTCTTCGAAATAAGATCACGACAGGTGTTAGCCTTGTTCTCGAGTTTTGAAATAGCTTTCACTATCATGTAGTCATCAACGAAATCGAGGTTCGACAAATTTTTTCGGACATAGGGAGCCGGTAATATATTTTGTGAAAGAATGAAATGAACGGAAAAAAAGTAAGAGGAGAACATCTCGGCTTTCACTGAAGTATAAGTTATTGCCACATTGTTGCTATCAGAAATATTGTACGATTCATTAAAATTTTTGAATCGTTGCTTAAAATACGAAAAGAATTTATTGCGATTTTCTCTTAACACAATTAATGCTTCTTTGGATGTCTCAAAAGCATATTATTTATCGAAAAATTCTTTAGAAACTGTTCTAAAAGATTCAGAGTGAAGAGCTCTAGCACAAACTCCTTGTAGTTTGTTAAACAGCTTCTGTAGATGGTAAGGATAACGGCTTAGCAGGTAGGCAGGCAAACCTATAGGAACGTATTGGTCAATCAAATTACAAAGAAAATCACACGTACATATATGCATATGTGTGATTAATTTCTGAACAAGAAAGAGCAAAAGTCCAGTCATGTAAATATATAGACATTTCGATACCAGATCATTCAGCTTTAGAAAATATTATAATTGGCTTACTTCCGGGATCAGGATTTGATGAATGGGGAATACTAAACGATATAGCATTGTGGTCACAACTTGGAGTGAACGGGGTAATGAAATTGCACGAAGAGATAACTGGGTAATCAAATAGAAGAAGATCAATGACAGTGTTACCGCGTTTCGGACAATGCGATAGTATGTTCAATAGACAATTGAGTGTGTCGGAGAGGAACTGTCCGAATTACGATTCGAATATTGTCTCAATGGACCCTTTATACTCCCATGCGTTTTAAACGGAGGGAAAAATTACATCGACTACGAAACTTGAGCGAAAGTGCGTTCGGATTACAGATCTTGACAATGTGTTAACCCGTATATCAAACTTTTTGGTTGTTTGGCAAGTTAGCTATGTACATAAGTACTTCGAATAGCATCCTACATTTGCAAAACTTTTTAAAACATATATAACGGTTCTTGAGAAAAGAGAAAAGATTCACAAGACGTTCCTATTCAATTGTGTTTGCCGAAGGCCGGTAAGCACAACCTCTTGTCGCCAAAATAAGATATGTCGTATGGACAATTGAGCGTGTCATTGGGGAACTGTCTGAAGTCCGACTCGCATATTGTCCTGATGGACACTTGCTCCTCAACCAACCGCTGTCATTAGATATTCATGGAATGGGAGCTTTTGTGTGTGTGGAGGGAAAAAGTACAGTGATTACGAAACTTAAGCGAAAGCGCATTCGGATTACAGATCTTGGCAATGTGTTAATCCGGAAGTCGAACTTATTAGTTGTTTGGCAAGACAGCTGAGTACAGTACTATCATCTAGTTCTTGTTTATCCACCATTATATTTAGAAACAAAGAGAGCCATGCTTTTAGAACTTAGCATTTTTCTTCATGCTAACGATACTGTGAATAATCGCTTCTCTTTTTACTATAAAGAATACTCCTCAAGTGATAGGTATAAATAAGAGTATTCTCTACTCCTCGTTGATCTCAAGCAACGGATTTTTATACCGAGCAGAGGAGTGGATTGTTCGCAGAAACTTGTGCAAAAATCGTGTGGTGTGACAGGAACCGAATCAGCGACCTTCGCTTTCCGGGCGATGCTCTTACCCACTGAGCTATACACGCTCACAAAATAATGGGTATTAATGAAGGAGGCGACTCACGACACGCACGCCATTGACGTCAATTCAATATAATGCACGCCACTGCGCGGGAAAATTCTTAACTTCGCCCCATGCGCTTTATTTAGTTTTTCATGTTTTTTTCTGCTTAGGCTTAGGCAAAAAAAAAAACGCTAACGAGGCCGTATGGCTTAGGCCAACGAGACCGTATAAAAAACATAATAGTACGTCAAACACTCTTTCTCTCTTTCCCGCGCAGTGGCGTGCATTAGTAATGCTCTAGCGTGAGTGGCGTGAGTGGTGTGCTGGCAAATATAATGCTCACTTTGAAGCCCATACCACAAAGATATGTCATGAATATGATGATCAGACTGCAAAACTCACAATCATGTATATTTCTCCGCTGTTGTAGATGATAATTTGGGTGTTCGGATCTCGTTCGAAAAAGCCTGAGCGGTAGGAACTGAAGCATACTGAGGTTTTTCACACGTGATCATCAAGAAGTTTTTCTTCTTGAGTATATAGAAGACTCAACGTTTATTTGTATTCACATATTTTACAAATCAAATTGTGTAGAAAAATATAAAAAGGCAATATAGTCTCGAATATATTAGTTTCTTATTTTTTCTCAAAGGAAAATTAATTTTCTCTTCGTAGTCACATGAGTTTCAAAAAAACAAACTTTTTTTCCTTATATGAACTTGATATAATCAGCCTTGCCAAACTTGAGTATCTGTACTGAGTGCATTTTCATAACATTCGGTATAATTGGAAGCTTGTATTGGTTAAACCTGGAAATTTTTTTTCTATTGATGAGCGATAGCTTGAACTTCTTAAGTTGAGATTTTTACATCACATAACAAAAAACTAATACAACAACAAAAACAATAGATCTAAACCAGACAGAGAAGAAAAGAAATAATCATGACATAAAAATATAGACACTCAAAGACTACAGAAAACAATGCTGAGAGATTACTGACCCGTTCCAGTGTCATTTTATGTAGAAGCATTTTCCATATTTTTTAAATATCAAACTCACGTTTGTGATACGAGGACATGAGGCGTCCATGGGCGCTGCGGAAGCTCGTAGAGGCTGAGACTCACTGACTTCAGACCACTCTGCTTGGCGGGCTCCCACTCGCAGCGGACATCTATCCACCACTCAAAACAAACTCATCTCTCTCTCTCTCTCTCTCTCGTTCTCTCTCGTTCTCTCACTTCCTTTTTTCTCTTTATTTTTACCTCTGTCTTTCTCTCTCTCTCTCTCTCTCTCTCTCTCTCTCTCTCTTTCTCTCTCTCTCTCTCTCTTCCTCTCTTTCTCTATCGGGCTAAACAATCCGTATATGAGACAAGAAAATGAAAAAAATTACTATTCATGTTGATCTTCCCTCAAAATCGAGAAAGAATTATTCCCCTTTCTGAAAAACGGTTTTCATAAAACCTGCTGAGATTTTTGTTTTCTTCTACCCCGTTCACGCTCTTGAGAATTGTGATTGAAAGAATATATGTATTAAAGAATATAAAACTTTGAGAGGAAAAGCTTACCCTTGAAAACAAGTTTTAGACTCTTGAATTTTCTAGAAAGTATTTCATCAGTAGATTACGGTAGATTACCAATTGTGGAACGTGGTCCCATTTTTTCTGACTTTATTTTATAGTGAACTAACGGTGAGCAGCTCTCCGTTGAGATTAAGGATACCTTCATCCGACTCCTTAAAGTACTTATTTCCGCAAATCAGTTAGTTTTCTCAGATAGTTTTTGTTTTTCTCTAGTTGTTGTTTTCCCGCATGTTAGAACCGAGAATCATATGAAATCAATTCACTGATTTTCGCTTCACTCAACGTTAACACTGTGAAAGAAAAAAGTTAAAGAAAAAGAGAGTGCAAGAAAAAGAGAAAAGGGGATTTCTAAACTATAAACCTTTAACATTATACTCCTTATACCTTACAACGCATTTTCCATGCGTAATAAACTCATACTCAACAGTACGAGAATATGATCCCAATCTGGACAAGCTTTCAATCCCTGATTTTCTCTGTCGAAAGAGGTTGAATTCATAACAAATCTGAGTGAAAATAGAATGATAAAGTAACAATATTACTGGCGTGAGTGATGCGGAAGTCGGAAAAAATATTCGTTCTGCCACTCTCATCAAAGTATCCAGGCGGCACTAGATCATCGTAGTCTGTTGCGAACAAGTAATTTATCAACCTTAAAAGAGTTTTCAGGTCTCTTTATTCGACGAGGCATAAGTATTAGGTTGAGGAGAAAAGACTACACTAAGTATTGAGCGGCGAATACCAATATCTCCGAGTGGCGAGACTCATACGGCCGGTAAGAGAATGTACAGAAAAATAAAAAAAGTTCCATCATGAAGCCTACAACTCAAAACTAATGAACATTGTCACCTGTGATCAAGTACTAATCAGGGTCTATACATATAAACAAGTCAAGTATGTACATACATATGTGAATTAAATTTCTTAAGAAAACTAGTAGTTTAATTAGTAGAGGAACTCGCAAGAGACTTTGCGGGTTCAATCAACGCTTATCCAAAACTTAAAACAATTACAAGCAAGCGTAACAATATCGAATGATACACTCATTTTCTATGACTGCAGATGAACGCTACTAACGATTTGCAGATAACAGCTCAATGTTAAAATACGGTAATCCTTTCTTATGCAATACATGCCAAACACTCTTTCAGTTTTCTACAATTTGTTTTCTATACATTCCTGTTCACTGTATCCCATGTTATCGCACTGACTTCGACTCCGCCAGCTTCCGTTGTACACTGTCCGCGATGATTTCATCCTTGCTAGGAAGAGTGAGAATCGAGGCGATGTTGAGAAAGTCAGTTAGACCAACAAAGTCTCCTAACGTCATCTTACCCAGATTGCTGATGTTTGCAAATTCTGCTTTTGAATTTTATTTACAGACAATATGAACACGGTGAGCAACTATAATGATCTATTCTGTGTGATCTGAAACATGCAGTGACTATTTAAAGGTAATCAATTCTTTCACATGAGGGTGTTACCCATTTAGCAGTAGCAATACAACATTTACATAGTGCATTTGGGTTTTTAAAGTTGTTGTTGGAGAGAATTATTCCGTTTAGTGTGGAACAGGCAATTATCAGCGTTGTCTTCTTTCTCCTAATAAATTAAACAAATTTTTTTTACATAAAAAAGGGAGACAACTGCTCTCAATAAAAAGGGAGAAAATTGCTTCTGATAAAAACCAATCGAATAGGCAATAAACTCTAGTAAATGTATGGAGTTACTTGAGATTCAGATTATTCGCAAACTAAGCAGTAATATGTTTATCAATTTATGTAGACCTATCAGCTCAGACGATGAGAACAAGTTGTTGAGCAACAATGCAGAAATCTTTTTTAAAAAAATCTGACAAATTGAGCAGGAAACAATTAAAAGGGTTGAAAAAGAAGTTCCATTATCGAGCAAGAGAGGCGGTGGGAGGAAAAGGTGAGGTGACGAATTGTTTATTGCCTATGTGCTTCATCTCGCTAACATAAACAATTTCTGCCTATGCGTCCAGTACTCGTCCGAGTGGTCATAGTGCGAGTGCTGTGAGATCACCAAAACGAAGCAAGTTTTTAGATTTCATAGAATCACAATAAAAAAGAGGTCGTCTAGCGCTCGAGCATTATCAGTGAAGCCAGCAGCCTTTTTTGTTCATTAAATTCATTCAACAAGTATTAGACACCTTTTTCTTCAAAAAAAAGAAGAATAGAGAAAGAGTATGAAAGGGGCAGAATGAGAAGGAAGAATAAAGACGGAGAAATCATAACCTAACTTTTCAAAGAGTGTTTTTCGTACATTTTTTTAGATCAGTGAAATGTTTCTCAAAATTACACTGGTTTTTGAAGAAAAAAAATTTCAAGCAACGTCAGAAAAGAAAGATTCTTTCCATTTAGAGGGGTTTTCTCTGCAGTTCATGTAAAGATTTTCAGATACGCAGTTAATTGTGTCAAATGCGTGTTTAAAATTCCTTGCAGCTCCTTGCGGGGATTTCTAAGCGATTACGTTCTATCTTTTCACACCATGGCTTATGTACGCTCTCATAAGCTACTGGCATAAGACACATGAGTTTTTGTAGAATAATGTGACTCTAGAATATATATTTATTATAATATCGTTAAACAACGATAGAAACAGACTCCTTTCTTCTCGCCTAAAAAGAAATAATTTATTAAACATTAGCAAATCACTTTGATTGCTGTTTTACGGATACTCAATCACCAACATTAAAAGACTTAAAAAAAAGGTTTGTTTTGGAACCCCACATTTCTTTGAAGATTATATCTGCTGAATCAGCCCCAATCGAATGATTCATCTTTCCGTCTCTCAGTATCAATAATGATAAGGAGTTGTATCTCTCAGAATCTTCATAGGTTAGTTCATAATCATAACGATGCCTGACATGCGAGAACTGATATCGCGTAACAGAGTCTATAAAACCGGCTAGCCTTCTGATATAGAAGAATAAGAGGTACAGAGAGAGATTGGGGGTTAGTTAATGTTTAACACTCACAGATGTGCCCATACATCACCCAGTCGTGTACCAAGTTCTTGTGTTGTTTCTGAATATTCTCTAATGTTTATGCTGTTTATTTCATTCGTCACGTTTGAATTCTTTTCGTCGTTTAAGAAAATGTAAATTCATTCTTTCCCTTCCCCTGCTCTCGAGATGGTTGCGTTTGCTAGTCTCCACTCTTCAACTGCCCCTTGAAACCATCAATCCTCTCCCCTCTCCCTTCGTGACTTCACTTTGAACCACATGTCACACTACTTCCATCGCCTTCTTTCACCTGATTCCTCGTTCCTCTTCTCCACTCCATCCTAATTTGTCATAAGGTCGCTTCGGCTCCCAAACACCCCATCAGATGAACTCCAGCTCGTCAGAAAAACCCCTTCCTCCTGTATTTGGTACTTTTAAACTCGCATTAGCGAAATTTTTTCTTTGTGAACATTCAATATGTCCATATTTGCAAAGAATAAATTCATAAATTCATAAATTCATAAATTCATAAATTCATAAATTCATAAAATCATAAAATCATAAATTCATAAATTCATAAATGCTTATACTTCTGCCAGCAAAAGTTAGAATGTTGAGCATTCGGAGGTTTTTACAGAGTGAGGGGTTTAGCTGAATAATTTGTACTCGCTCTAGGACAAATCAGCAGTTTTCTGACGGAAAACAAATCGTTTTTGTTGATAGAAATTTCGATTGCTCAAAAAATAAATCCTCTTCGGGAGTTAAATGTGCGCTCCGATTGAAATTGTTCCATTACACTAATTGGGCGCTAAATGCGTCCAAAGTGCGTCCAATGTAAGGCTGTTCCAAAAAAAGTCGAGGTAACTTTGGATATGACTGTGTTAGAAAGTAGTTGTTGAGATGGCTGACCCGCGTAAAAAGTGGGCATTTGCTTCTACAATTGGGCCTCTTTCCCTCGTCTACTTGCTTCTATTTCACCTGACTCAACTTCTCCTGCTATGCACCTCCGCGCAAGGGCAACAACTAGTGAGTCGGACGATAAGAGGCGAGTTCAACGTCGTCTACAACAGCACGACAAAGCGTGGAGGAGCTCTGGATGTCTACCGATTCCATGTTCGGGAGGTCAAATCATTTCCTCGGCTCTTGCTTATTCTCAATAATGGCCTTGTTGCAATAAATAAAATTGACAAACATGTTTTTCAAAAACGGAAAAAATGTAGCAAAGTCTTCATATTAAGTTTTTTGTTACCAAATATTGTTTACTCTCATTTCATAAAAGAGAAGTGAAGCATAACATAAAATAAGAGCCAATTTCGCCAAATGCATCGCCTTTGTTTTCGAGAAAAAGATTCTTTTTGTTTCAGTTTTTAAAAAAAGCTAATACACTCCGAGAAAAAGTTTTCTTCCTCACGAACATGTAATATGGGTCAGTGTTTGAGATATGGATTGATAATACCTCTAGAAACTTCGCTAACACCCTATCGTTGATAATACTTTTGTCTAAAATCGAGAAAAACTTGGTTCGTACTGGTGGATTCTTTTTTAAATTCATAAAAGCACCAGCGTGAACAAATTAAGATTCTACTTAGCTTCAATAAGGATTTCTAGCCCCCCCCTCTTCCCCTCCTGCGCACCCCTTTCTCAACCCGTACAATTCTTCCCTGGCGGCTCTCTGTTTCATTAGGCGGGTTTTTCGCAGTAAGCAAGCCATCAATGAGGAATCAGAGAACTTGGTTGCCCTTCTGAGTTTAGTCTGTTCTCTTAGTTATATTTTTTACATATATGTATATACATATAAATTGAACTTTGTATGCGCAGGATGAAGTGATGAGGGTTGCAATGAAGTCCTCAAATGCAACTCGGTCCTCTCCCTTGCTCGCGGTATTCAGAGAACGAGCGGCTGTAATCAGTGTTCAGGTTGGTATTTAGCCGGAGTTGTTTTGCGAGTTATATAATTGATTTGTGAATTGATTTTTCAGCAAGTTTTCTAGGAAATTTGAGTATATTTAGCCTAGATACAATCTACATTTTCAGTTGCCTATAGTTGTAAAGGAGAGCCAGTACAACGACGCTGCTCGAACTCTGTGCCCTTTCTTTGCTTCATCAGAAGACGCCAACGTGACCCAACAGAGTGTGGTGACGGCAGAGTTTTCCGCAGCCCTACCAGTCGAGTACCAGTTCATGGCAACGCTTGTCCCTAACTTCCGCCTCAAGTTCGTTGATCACGTTGACTTCTCACACGAGCACTTATGCTATTGTGAATTACGAATACAAACAAAAGTTTCATATTGTAGCTCACCTTTGATCCACTCTCTTAGCAGACCTTAAAGTTATGTGACTGCATGGATTTTCAAGTTCCATTTTCTCGAATCCTTTAGCTTGTCTTTGAAATTGTTCTATGATACTTTTCGGAGCTTAAATTTTTCTCCGTGGATTTAGACCCCTTCATGAGTTTTGGCGCGCTTCGATCACTTGTCGATAGAACTCCTATAGCAAGTACGTATATAGCGAAATGCGTAAAGAGAAGAGGAGGGGGAAAGAAGTTATGACAGTATTCGAAGAGGTGAGCCACCGTGTGGGACTAACTGGTAGTTTTTTTTGTTGCTCTTTTTGTTAGTATTGAAGAACAAGGATTTTCGGTTTAATTAGCCTATGTTTAAATGATTTACGAATGAAATTTTAGTTTGAATGACCCGCTCGATGTTCACGCAACTGCATCGCAGCCCGCGTTTCACGAGTTTACTTTCCCACCTGACATGGAGAGTGTTGTGATAGATGTGAGATCGAATTCGTCACTCTGCAGTACCATCTCTATTCAGAAAGCTGAGGTTTGTTTAGACCATAAAATTTAAAACTACCCAATGGCCTCAGTCCTCGTTCCTTAGGCTTCCAGTCCTCAATGGCCTCAGTCCTCGTTTCTTGGACTATCACCAGTCCTCAATGGCCTCAGTGTTCGTTCCTTGGACTGTCACCAGTCCTCAATGGCCTCAGTGTTCGTTCCTTGGACTGTCACCAGTCCTCAATGGCCTCAGTCCTCGTTCCTTGGACTATCACCAGTCCTCAATGGCCTCAGTCCTCGTTTTTTGGACTATTGCCAGTCCTCAACCACACACTTTTTATGTAAGCTTACATGTCGCCTTATTTGCCTTGAAAACCTTGAAGCGATAAGTTGAGTAAGAAGAAATTATCTTGTTTTTTTTTTTTGTTGTTGCTCTGATAGGTATTTTCTTATTTTTCTGGGGAAAACAAGTTTGGAGAACTTAATTTGTTATACCCGTCGCGAGACAAGCGAACTTAATTTGTTATACCCGTCGCGAGACAAGCGAACTTAATTTGTTATACCCGTCGCGAGACAAGCGAACTTAATTTGTTATACCCGTCGCGAGACAAGCGAACTTAATTTGTTATACCCGTCGCGAGACAAGCGAACTTAATTTGTTATACCCGTCGCGAGACAAGCGAACTTAATTTGTTATACCCGTCGCGAGACAAGCGAACTTAATTTGTTATACCCGTCGCGAGACAAGCGAACTTAATTTGTTATACCCGTCGCGAGACAAGCGAACTTAATTTGTTATACCCGTCGCGAGACAAGCGAACTTAATTTGTTATACCCGTCGCGAGACAAGCGAACTTAATTTGTTATACCCGTCGCGAGACAAGCGAACTTAATTTGTTATACCCGTCGCGAGACAAGCGAACTTCACTTCTAGATTGCTCATCTCACATTGGTCGCATCTCTAAAAAACCTGTAGAATTTTATATGATGGTTCTTTTTGGAAATCTATGTATTAGTTTTGCTCCTCCAATTCAGAGTTCTCTGCATTGACGAGACTGCCTATATGAAATATAATTTTCTCCTAATATCCAAATTCTCTTCACAATTAATCTCGTTGCAGTGTCCAGTTTTCGATCTGGATAACAATGTGATCTCGGGCGGAATTCATCAGACAATGACTCGTTCTGGATCGATCACTGTAGAGGTAGACATTGGTATACTAAATTAATGAATAATAAATTACAACAGCTTAAATGAAAAATGATTTGGAACATCTGAATTTCATCACTTTGAAGTTTAAACATAACGCCCTGCTACTTTTTTTCGAATGCGAGGAAGACTTTCACGTCCAAATAATGTTTTATTAAAAAAATAATTTTGAACTAAAGAAATTTATTTTAAAAGCAAGCAAACATTATTTAATTAAGTTTTTTTTGCAGCGTCACTTTAATTCAAAAATCTTCATTATTTTCGTCGTTGGTCCGGATGATCGAGATTGTAATGTGACGACCGCTGTTACTTCTTATGGTCAGTTTGAAAAATGGTGTTCTGTAGAACCCGTATGGACTGATAAAGAGTCGAGGGTAATTCAGCGAGAAACTCTAAAGATATGAAATATCTGCGTGCGATAAAAAAGGGAGAATAAATTAGTTTTTTCCGTCTTGAATAGTTTTTTTTCACGATGATAAATAGCTGCTCATTGAGTGAATCTTTAGCAATCGTTCAAACTAACTGAATTGTTCCTTTTTGATTGTCAAAAATTGCAACTCTAGAAGGTTTTCACATCTTTGGTGAAAACTCATGTTTTGCCAGGTGCCCTGCAGTCCGCACCTGAAAAGAACTTCACCGTTCGCGTGATGTCCGCTCCCAAACGTTACTTTTATACCTGTTTTTTAATCACCAAGTCGGCGATTACTTTTTAGCAATAGTTCAAGGCTCATGCATTGGCTCAAAACTACATTTTAATCGCAGTCTTGCTCAGCCAACTTGATTGTCGCTTAAAACCTGTTCAAAAAATTCTCAGAGCGAAAGATGAGTAATGGAGAAGCTGAACGCTTGAAAAAGAACCGAATATTCGATGCTAAGAAACAGAGAGCAAACAAAGAATTTGAAAATTTGACTGAGCTTAGATTCTTTTATTGTCTTAACCTTCACATAGCTAAGGTCAGAGTGAATACCTGCAGCCAAACAATTTCGGACGGTGCACACATATCAATACTCAAAAACTCAAGATCTTACTTTGGTAGATTTCAGAGGAAGACTATCTCTTTCCCATTGGTCTAACTGTCGCAGCCATCCTCTTCATCTACATTCTTGCACTGATCTTCGTCTTTTTCATGGCCGCATACGAGCGTCGTGTTTTCGAAGCAGAGGGCTGGCTTTTGTTCAACAACGTTGCTACTGGTTTCTTTCCGTACTCATTAATTCAACTCAAGCTATTTTTTCATCAGGTCGTTAACTCAAGCAGTAATTTGAATAAGTCGGCAAAGTTGCACCTAGAGGCTCGAAAATATTTGAGGTGCATGTTTAATTTAGAACAAAGGTGTGTTTTTTGTTGCTATTCCTGAAAGTCTCGTCTGGAAATGAAATGATTGCTCTGGCGTAAATGTTATTGATTATCAACACGAAAAATTTTTTTTGAGCGTCCGAAACCTTTTTTTTACTTACTTTTGTTCCAGTAAGCGAAAACGTGGACAACCTAAGGCGAGACGACGCGGCAGAGAGAGTAGAAGGTGAGAGAGAAGGCTCACCGATCTCTTCCCCACTTTTGAGAGACAGAGATGAGTCAGCGGCAGACAATCTTTCCAACAACAGTTACGATATGGTGGACGATCGATCCGAGCCAGTCATTGTTCGCCAGAACGTCAGTGGCGGTTGTGGGAATAGAAAATGCCTTCCCATAGATGTGGAGAAATATGGTCGTTAAATAAAGATCGGAACTTGTTCTATGCAAAAGATGAACTAAGGATGTGAAAAAAGATTCGTTAGCTCGAGGGTATGTAAAATCATTGAATTTATATTCACCGCCAAGATTCTAAATGTTTACTTCCTCCCTCAAGAAGCGTTCAAGACAAGATACAAAAATAGATGCATTAAACCGTTTGAGTAGCCGAAACGTCTCCAAGAAGTTAATACGAAACAAATGAGTTTTCGATTATATGTATTGATTCTCACTGCATTCCAAGGAAATAAGAAGAAACCACAACTATAATTGCAGCTGAACTTGACAGTGGCCGATCTTTCCATGAAGCCATGGAAGTACCGGGACAGAAAGTACAAAAGATATTGGGTGTCAGTGGTTTTCCTTCATTGATATCGTCTTCATTTCTTCATTTTCTAGATTTGCGCTCAAGTTGTAGCAGCGGGCCTAAGACTTATTACTAAGACAGTTAGAATCTGATATGAGCTGAGAGTGCTTGAGAAAAACTAATTATTCATCACTTGCTTCTATTGATTGCTTAGACTCCTTTACAGATTTCGATCGGATTGTGGATGACATTAACCATCGGTTCATGTACCTAGTACATAGTTGCTTGTATGATCGAACACTTCTGGTTAATCTTCATGGAAAGTTCTCAGGAATTTTACAGAAGTCTGTTAACGATCGCGTGCTTCTACGGTCTGCCGGTGGTGCAACTCGTACTCGTCTGGCAGAACACGGTGCGCGTCTCTGGCAACCTGGACCTCTGCTGGTACAACTTCCGATGTGCCCGCCCTTTCTCCATCTTCTTCGCCTTTAACAACATCATGAGGTTCAACTTTAGGCTGAAAAGAGCATCATCGTCTTGATTGATACAGCTGAATCATATAATAGAATAAGTGCTTAGGTGAAGCGAAAGATGAGTTTTGAGCCAAATAGAAAAGAAGAATGTTAGGCTCAAATTTTGATCAATCTAGCTCGTTTTAAAAAGTTCATGATTTCAAAATTCAGCAAAAAAACAGGAAAAATTATCGCAAAATATTTAAATGCTTCCCCCATCTCCCCTTTCTCAAAAATTTGGAGTATAGCCGGTAAGAACTGATCTGTGAAAGCAATTCTTTGACTCAATCATATTCTTTTTGTTAACTTTAGAAAAAACTATAAAACAGAATATTATTTTATGGGTTTTAGCAACGTTGGCTACATCTCACTCGGGGTGCTGTTTCTGCTGATGGTGAAAGAGAGGGAGATGAGATACAACAAGTTCCGCCATCTACTCCAAGGGGTACTTTCATGTTTCAACAGCCTAATGAAATACCACGCTAATTTCTGATGAACATGGTTTTTGGAGATAAAATATTTGAATAACTAAATACATGCAGTTTCGAATGTATGTACCTGACGTTGACAAGATAACATTAATTTACGAAGTTTTACCAAAAGTTTTCTGGCAAATTTGACCGGGGGGAGCATTACTACGTACCAAAGTCATTACAAAATTTGTTTTCAAATATAATATTATTTTCTTTTTTTCTTCTTTCAAATCTCAAACAAATTAGAACTCGTATCAATCGCCTGTTTTATATTGCATATAATTGCGCAAAGATTTTTTAAAGAAAAAAAACTCGGGCTCTCAAGCTTTCCGCTTGCAGCAGTACGGCTTGCCGCAGCACAATGGCCTCATGTATGCAATCGGACTGGCAGTCGTGATGGAGGGCGTCCTCTCCGCCTCCTACCACATATGCCCCTCCTCGAACAACTACCAGTTTGGTCAGTCCGGGAAGTGAATAAGTTTGGGAGTGTATAATGTCTTTTGAAGAAACATGGCGTGTGCTATTTTAAACTTCAGAGTTCTGGATTGTGTCATTCATTACATGTTTTGGTTAAATTTTATTTTAGTTCTCCTCCCAGTAGTTTTAGTTTCCCCGTGATACAATACACACAACGGAATTTTTTTTTGTAGGGGCAGAAGAAAAGTATTCGAGAAGGGGGGGGGAGGAAGTAATATGTCAAAATTTTACAATAACCCCCCATCCGACAAAAAATGGGTGGCTAAAGTCTACAGCCGGCAATCTTTTATATTAGCCCCCACCGAGCACGATTTCTGAGGAACAAAGTTTGTCCTACAAGCCCCCCGCAGAGAAGAAAGGGGGCTCTGAGAGGGAAGAAGGGAGGGAAGCGGGCCCTACCTCAGCAAGGGGAGGGGGTTTCAAAGGGGAAGGAGGGGGGGGGGTTACTCAATGATAAGTCCACATCTTCAAATTCTAAGTTACACAGTTTAAAGGCAGTGACGCCTGGTTAAGATGACAAATGATTGAACTATCGCACAGAAAAAAGCTACTCCGCCGGGCGGGATCGAACCCAGACCATCTCGACTCAAACCGGGAGCGCGTGTTACCATTACACCACGGAGACACATTGCTATTCCGTGCGATAGTGTTATATGAAAGGCTCATTTGCGTTGTTCTCTTAGTCACGCATGCTTATCAAGCGATTGCGTCATGAATGGAGCGTAACTCCAGAGTTCACGATTAAGACAGAAGAGAGATGGAAGATGGATGATAAATCTTCAAATTCTAAGTTACACAGTTTAAAGGCAGTGACGCCTGGTTAAGATGACAAATGATTCCACACACTTTCATCAGCGTTTGCGGAAAACATGATAAAAAGATGTCCTGAAAACTTTACATAGAAACATAGAAAAAAACAAAAAGAACAAACGTTCTCTAATTACTAGAAAATCCACTCTCAAATATTGTACTTTCACAGTATTCAAAACAACAAATACACTATAATGATCAATTTGGTAATGCAGCATAATAAAACACACACGTGCACAGTAATCAAGTTATCACACATACACTACTATAATGATGGCTGGATCCGTGATGCAACATCCTATAGCGATCCTTTTTAGGAGGGTGGGGGTTTAAATATCACATAACTTTCCCAGTGCATTTTGTCTAGTGTGTGGGGCTAAATTAAAATTTGACCCATTTTTTTGTTGGAGATGTTAGTATGAACTTTTTAGCCACCCTTAGAAAACAAATTATCAGATTTTCGAGCAACAAAGAATTTTTCGCCAAAAATGACAGTTTTTGACAGATACGGCATTCATGTACATCATTGGTATGCTCGGGATGCTGAAGATCTATCAGCTCCGCCACCCAGATATCAATGCGAACGCCCACGTCGCCTTCGCCGTCGCGGCCTTCTTCATCTTTGTCGCGATGCTCGGAGTGGTGAGCCACTAGTTATTGAAGAAATAGAGCTAAGCAGAACACTTGCCCAAGAAATGGATAGACCAGCGAAAAAAAATATTGAATGTTCGAGACGGAATAAGTTAACTTAAGTTCAAAGAATTTTTTTTAGAGATTCAGTTTTGGGAGTTAAAACATAGACTCAAAACCGCTGATTTTCTTCTTTAAAAATTTTTGATGGTTTTTGGTGCCTTATGAGAGTTATTCATCATGCATCATCGCGACACACTCAGAGAATCGAATCCGACAAGCGACCTTTTGAACGATCTCAACACGAACATAAGGAGAGCTACCGACAAAAACAAACGGGATATCTGGCGCGCACTGATGGAGTCCTTCGATCCAAAGAAAGATGTCAACAAGCTCTGGAAGACCATCAAAATCCTCAACAACAAAGGAAGACCACCGCCGAACTGCGCCATATCCTTCAGAAATGAGACGATCACGACCGCCTCCGATATCGCGAACCGCTTCAACAAAGCCTACACTTGTCCAGTCCAGTATATAACTTCAAAGGAAAACAGGAAGACTATGAGGAAAATACACCGCCTGTCCGCAGATGACTTCGA
Organism: Allodiplogaster pararmata; assembly: GCA_964056735.1. Classification (NCBI taxonomy): domain Eukaryota; kingdom Metazoa; phylum Nematoda; class Chromadorea; order Rhabditida; family Diplogasteridae; genus Allodiplogaster; species Allodiplogaster pararmata. Next base: position 1,611,663 of record OZ057409.1, on the reverse strand, counting down.
GGACTTCACTACCACAGACGTAGCAGCCGCCATCAGATCCACGAAGAAGTCCACCGCGCTTGGTCCAGATGGCATCGCTCCTATAATTCTCCATCATTTAGGTCCGAAAGGAATCAGCGCCCTGACTTCCCTGGTCAACAGCTCCCTACGCACAGGCAGGATCCCCATGATATGGAAATCGTCGATCATACTACCCCTCCTGAAAGCAGGCAAACCAGCATCCGAAGGCTCCAGCTACCGTCCGATATCTCTACTCTCGCCCGTCGCCAAAGTGATTGAACGGCTATTACTCGGCTCCCTACAGAGGCACATTCCCCCGGCAGACCACCAACATGGCTTCACGGCAAGACGCTCTACAACCTCGGCCCTCGTAACTCTCTCGAAGAGCATCGCAGACGGTTTTAACCAGAAACGTCCCGCTAGTCGAACGGTCCTCATGGCAATTGATATGTCCAAGGCATTCGAAAGTATCGACATCGTCAAGCTCATCGACCTCATTGAGACAACAACCGCGCCGAACTACATCAAAAAATGGCTCGCCTCTTACCTTAGAGGAAGAACAGGACGCACAAGCTTCCGCGACTCGGTATCAAGTTCCAGACTCTTCAGAAACGGAGTCCCACAAGGCAGCGCCCTCTCGCCCACGCTTTTCAACCTTTACCTCCGCGATCTTCCCACAGACGATGCCCACACGAACGTCATCTCGTATGCTGATGACATCACGATCTGGGCGTCAGATCCCGACATCAACGTCGCCTCCGAAAATCTACGCAGGGCCATCACGAAAATTGAAACCTTCCTCAAAGAACGGTCACTCATCATTTCCCCGACCAAGAGCCAGCTCATGCTTTTCACCCCGTTCAGTCGTGAATTCAAGTCTACTCTGGACATATCAATCTGCGGATCACCCGTCCCCACCGTCAACCAGGCCAAGCTACTCGGCGTCACGTACGACTCGATGTTCACATTCAGCCATCATGCCAAAGACATCGCGAGACGGATGTCGCAGCGCAATAACGTACTGAAAGCCTTAGCCGGAAGCACCTGGGGCAACCAAAAAGAAACCCTCCGCCTCACGTTCAAAGCCATCTCGCAAGCGATCTGCAACTACGCCGCACCCGCCTGGTCCACCTTCCTCTCGGACTCCGCTCACGCCAAAATCCAACGTTCTCAGAACTCCGGACTCCGCGTCGTGACAGGGAATCATCAAATGGCCGACACTGACCATATTCATCGCGAATCAAAGGTCATGCGCACCAAATCCCATCTGAACATGCTCGCCGCGCAGTACCTCGCGAGATCGTTGGACCCAGAACACATCCACCACGGCCTCCTCGACTGCCCGGCGCCCCCTCGCGCAATGAAGAACAACCTCTTGTTGAGCTGCAAGAAGACTGTCGAAGCCGCGAAACAGATGTCAAAGGATCCGAACAATGGGAAATCAGGCGCAAACACCGTACACTCGATGATGGTCTCGAACGAACTCCAATCGTTGAAGGGTGCCGTCATCCTGGGAGGCAGACCTCCGCCCCTTATCCAGGAAGAAGAGAAGGAGTTACCCCGCAAGACTAGATGCACGCTCAGCCAGCTCCGCTCGGGATTCAGCAGATTCATCAACAACTACCTCCACCGCATTGACGAATCCATCCCCGACGTGTGTCCCGATTGCTCTTCCGGACCTCACGACGTTGCGCATCTCTTCAACTGCCCATGCCACCCGACCGCGCTGTCTCCAATCGACCTCTGGACCAAGCCGCTGGATGTCGCAGCGTTCTTGAAGATATAAGAAAAAAAAAGAAAAAAGAAGAAGAACAAGAAACGAAGTACACAGACGTTCTTCGAAGCCGGCTACATCCGGCAACAACAACAACAACATCATGATCTCTGTTCTTGGCAGTGAACAACAACTTTAAGAACTGCCAAACTTTTTTACGAGTGTGTATTTGGAAATTCTTTTTAAAAGTAATGAGTTGGTAACCGGGAAGTCATTCGATGCGTCTCATTCATCCCCTATACTAAAAAAAGTACCTTGTGAGCGCTGTGCGACGTTGTCGAGTAGATGTATAACTTTTGATCAAACATTCATACTTGTAATCGTATTTTTTGATTTTTGTAAATCGTTTGAGCAACGATTGGCTGAGACTATGAAGGAAAGAAATCCATCGCACCGGCAAAAATGGCACTCTTGATCTTCTATCTACCATCATCTTTCTGTCTTTATCATGGATTGTGGAGTTAAACTTCTTTCATGACGCAATTGCTTCATGAGCATGCGTGACTAGAAAGAACGGTCATTGTGCCTTAGACATAGCAAGAAATCGCATGGGACAATGTGTGTGCTCGGTTGGTGTATTTGTAACGCTCTGCAAGCCCCGGTTAGGCAGCCAAGGTTCGGTTCCGGCCGAGTGCCATTTTTGCCCGTGCGTTGGATTCCCTTCATTCTTGTAATTGTAGTTATGAGGAAGATTAGCTAAGAATCTTTTTTCAATCTAGGTATCTCGGGATTTTTCGAGAAATATGTTTTCTTGGAGATGAAAATTGAACCAAAACTGTGTTGGTGTTGTAAGAATGAAAGCAATTTGCAGCACCTGAACGAGCTTCCTTTTTGGATCTTCTTCACTGTGTCTTATCTGATGACTATGGCCGCTGTCTCAGTAGAGTTCTACTTCAAGGTTTGCACATCACTCACACACGACTTCTTTCCAACTCATGCAAATATGGCGAAGTTTAACATTCGAAATTTTGTACACTTAGGCACATTAAGTTTTCTTTCAACTTATATTATATTTTCTTCATCATTGAAGTTTGTTTACTGGGGGACGGCCGACGACCGATAGAATTCCACAAGTTTGGTGAGCTTGGATGATAACGTAGATTCGACTAACTCAATAGAGGCGGCGAAGATGGTTGTTTACTGGGGGACGGCCGACGACCGATAGAATTCCACAAGTTTGGTGAGCTATGATGATAACGTAGATTCGACTAACTCAATAGAGGCGGCGAAGATGGTTGTTTACTGGGGGACGGCCGACGACCGATAGAATTCCACAAGTTTGGTGAGCTATGATGATAACGTAGATTCGACTAACTCAATAGAGGCGGCGAAGATGGTTGTTTACTGGGGGACGGCCGACGACCGATAGAATTCCACAAGTTTGGTGAGCTATGATGATAACGTAGATTTGACTAACTCAATAGAGGCGGCGAAGATGGTTGTTTACTGGGGGACGGCCGACGACCGATAGAATTCCACAAGTTTGGTGAGCTATGATGATAACGTAGATTCGACTAACTCAATAGAGGCGGCGAAGATGGTTGTTTACTGGGGGACGGCCGACGACCGATAGAATTCCACAAGTTTGGTGAGCTATGATGATAACGTAGATTCGACTAACTCAATAGAGGCGGCGAAGATGGTTGTTTACTGGGGGACGGCCGACGACCGATAGAATTCCACAAGTTTGGTGAGCTATGATGATAACGTAGATTCGACTAACTCAATAGAGGCGGCGAAGATGGTTGTTTACTGGGGGACGGCCGACGACCGATAGAATTCCACAAGTTTGGTGAGCTATGATGATAACGTAGATTGGACTAACTCAATAGAGGCGGCGAAGATGGTTGTTTACTGGGGGACGGCCGACGACCGATAGAATTCCACAAGTTTGGTGAGCTATGATGATAACGTAGATTCGACTAACTCAATAGAGGCGGCGAAGATGGTTGTTTACTGGGGGACGGCCGACGACCGATAGAATTCCACAAGTTTGGTGAGCTATGATGATAACGTAGATTCGACTAACTCAATAGAGGCGGCGAAGATGGTTGTTTACTGGGGGACGGCCGACGACCGATAGAATTCCACAAGTTTGGTGAGCTATGATGATAACGTAGATTCGACTAACTCAATAGAGGCGGCGAAGATGGTTGTTTACTGGGGGACGGCCGACGACCGATAGAATTCCACAAGTTTGGTGAGCTATGATGATAACGTAGATTCGACTAACTCAATAGAGGCGGCGAAGATGGTTGTTTACTGGGGGACGGCCGACGACCGATAGAATTCCACAAGTTTGGTGAGCTATGATGATAACGTAGATTGGACTAACTCAATAGAGGCGGCGAAGATGGTTGTTTACTGGGGGACGGCCGACGACCGATAGAATTCCACAAGTTTGGTGAGCTATGATGATAACGTAGATTCGACTAACTCAATAGAGGCGGCGAAGATGGTTGTTTACTGGGGGACGGCCGACGACCGATAGAATTCCACAAGTTTGGTGAGCTATGATGATAACGTAGATTCGACTAACTCAATAGAGGCGGCGAAGATGGTTGTTTACTGGGGGACGGCCGACGACCGATAGAATTCCACAAGTTTGGTGAGCTATGATGATAACGTAGATTCGACTAACTCAATAGAGGCGGCGAAGATGGTTGTTTACTGGGGGACGGCCGACGACCGATAGAATTCCACAAGTTTGGTGAGCTATGATGATAACGTAGATTCGACTAACTCAATAGAGGCGGCGAAGATGGTTGTTTACTGGGGGACGGCCGACGACCGATAGAATTCCACAAGTTTGGTGAGCTATGATGATAACGTAGATTCGACTAACTCAATAGAGGCGGCGAAGATGGTTGTTTACTGGGGGACGGCCGACGACCGATAGAATTCCACAAGTTTGGTGAGCTATGATGATAACCTAGATTCGACTAACTCAATAGAGGCGGCGAAGATGGTTGTTTACTGGGGGACGGCCGACGACCGATAGAATTCCACAAGTTTGGTGAGCTATGATGATAACGTAGATTCGACTAACTCAATAGAGGCGGCGAAGATGGTTGTTTACTGGGGGACGGCCGACGACCGATAGAATTCCACAAGTTTGGTGAGCTATGATGATAACGTAGATTCGACTAACTCAATAGAGGCGGCGAAGATGGTTGTTTACTGGGGGACGGCCGACGACCGATAGAATTCCACAAGTTTGGTGAGCTATGATGATAACGTAGATTCGACTAACTCAATAGAGGCGGCGAAGATGGTTGTTTACTGTGGGACGGCCGACGACCGATAGAATTCCACAAGTTTGGTGAGCTATGATGATAACGTAGATTCGACTAACTCAATAGAGGCGGCGAAGATGGTTGTTTACTGGGGGACGGCCGACGACCGATAGAATTCCACAAGTTTGGTGAGCTATGATGATAACGTAGATTCGACTAACTCAATAGAGGCGGCGAAGATGGTTGTTTACTGGGGGACGGCCGACGACCGATAGAATTCCACAAGTTTGGTGAGCTATGATGATAACGTAGATTCGACTAACTCAATAGAGGCGGCGAAGATGGTTGTTTACTGGGGGACGGCCGACGACCGATAGAATTCCACAAGTTTGGTGAGCTATGATGATAACGTAGATTCGACTAACTCAATAGAGGCGGCGAAGATGGTTGTTTACTGGGGGACGGCCGACGACCGATAGAATTCCACAAGTTTGGTGAGCTATGATGATAACGTAGATTCGACTAACTCAATAGAGGCGGCGAAGATGGTTGTTTACTGGGGTCGGCCGACGACCGATAGAATTCCACAAGTTTGGTGAGCTATGATGATAACGTAGATTCGACTAACTCAATAGAGGCGGCGAAGATGGTTGTTTACTGGGGGACGGCCGACGACCGATAGAATTCCACAAGTTTGGTGAGCTATGATGATAACGTAGATTCGACTAACTCAATAGAGGCGGCGAAGATGGTTGTTTACTGGGGGACGGCCGACGACCGATAGAATTCCACAAGTTTGGTGAGCTATGATGATAACGTAGATTCGACTAACTCAATAGAGGCGGCGAAGATGGTTGTTTACTGGGGGACGGCCGACGACCGATAGAATTCCACAAGTTTGGTGAGCTATGATGATAACGTAGATTCGACTAACTCAATAGAGGCGGCGAAGATGGTTGTTTACTGGGGGACGGCCGACGACCGATAGAATTCCACAAGTTTGGTGAGCTATGATGATAACGTAGATTCGACTAACTCAATAGAGGCGGCGAAGATGGTTGTTTACTGGGGGACGGCCGACGACCGATAGAATTCCACAAGTTTGGTGAGCTATGATGATAACCTAGATTCGACTAACTCAATAGAGGCGGCGAAGATGGTTGTTTACTGGGGGACGGCCGACGACCGATAGAATTCCACAAGTTTGGTGAGCTATGATGATAACGTAGATTCGACTAACTCAATAGAGGCGGCGAAGATGGTTGTTTACTGGGGGACGGCCGACGACCGATAGAATTCCACAAGTTTGGTGAGCTATGATGATAACCTAGATTCGACTAACTCAATAGAGGCGGCGAAGATGGTTGTTTACTGGGGGACGGCCGACGACCGATAGAATTCCACAAGTTTGGTGAGCTATGATGATAACGTAGATTCGACTAACTCAATAGAGGCGGCGAAGATGGTTGTTTACTGGGGGACGGCCGACGACCGATAGAATTCCACAAGTTTGGTGAGCTATGATGATAACGTAGATTCGACTAACTCAATAGAGGCGGCGAAGATGGTTGTTTACTGGGGGACGGCCGACGACCGATAGAATTCCACAAGTTTGGTGAGCTATGATGATAACGTAGATTCGACTAACTCAATAGAGGCGGCGAAGATGGTTGTTTACTGTGGGACGGCCGACGACCGATAGAATTCCACAAGTTTGGTGAGCTATGATGATAACGTAGATTCGACTAACTCAATAGAGGCGGCGAAGATGGTTGTTTACTGGGGGACGGCCGACGACCGATAGAATTCCACAAGTTTGGTGAGCTATGATGATAACCTAGATTCGACTAACTCAATAGAGGCGGCGAAGATGGTTGTTTACTGGGGGACGGCCGACGACCGATAGAATTCCACAAGTTTGGTGAGCTATGATGATAACGTAGATTCGACTAACTCAATAGAGGCGGCGAAGATGGTTGTTTACTGGGGGACGGCCGACGACCGATAGAATTCCACAAGTTTGGTGAGCTATGATGATAACCTAGATTCGACTAACTCAATAGAGGCGGCGAAGATGGTTGTTTACTGGGGGACGGCCGACGACCGATAGAATTCCACAAGTTTGGTGAGCTATGATGATAACGTAGATTCGACTAACTCAATAGAGGCGGCGAAGATGGTTGTTTACTGGGGGACGGCCGACGACCGATAGAATTCCACAAGTTTGGTGAGCTATGATGATAACGTAGATTCGACTAACTCAATAGAGGCGGCGAAGATGGTTGTTTACTGGGGGACGGCCGACGACCGATAGAATTCCACAAGTTTGGTGAGCTATGATGATAACGTAGATTCGACTAACTCAATAGAGGCGGCGAAGATGGTTGTTTACTGTGGGACGGCCGACGACCGATAGAATTCCACAAGTTTGGTGAGCTATGATGATAACGTAGATTCGACTAACTCAATAGAGGCGGCGAAGATGGTTGTTTACTGGGGGACGGCCGACGACCGATAGAATTCCACAAGTTTGGTGAGCTATGATGATAACGTAGATTCGACTAACTCAATAGAGGCGGCGAAGATGGTTGTTTACTGGGGGACGGCCGACGACCGATAGAATTCCACAAGTTTGGTGAGCTATGATGATAACGTAGATTCGACTAACTCAATAGAGGCGGCGAAGATGGTTGTTTACTGGGGGACGGCCGACGACCGATAGAATTCCACAAGTTTGGTGAGCTATGATGATAACGTAGATTCGACTAACTCAATAGAGGCGGCGAAGATGGTTGTTTACTGGGGGACGGCCGACGACCGATAGAATTCCACAAGTTTGGTGAGCTATGATGATAACGTAGATTCGACTAACTCAATAGAGGCGGCGAAGATGGTTGTTTACTGGGGGACGGCCGACGACCGATAGAATTCCACAAGTTTGGTGAGCTATGATGATAACGTAGATTCGACTAACTCAATAGAGGCGGCGAAGATGGTTGTTTACTGGGGGACGGCCGACGACCGATAGAATTCAACAAGTTTGGTGAGCTATGATGATAACGTAGATTCGACTAACTCAATAGAGGCGGCGAAGATGGTTGTTTACTGGGGGACGGCCGACGACCGATAGAATTCCACAAGTTTGGTGAGCTATGATGATAACGTAGATTCGACTAACTCAATAGAGGCGGCGAAGATGGTTGTTTACTGGGGGACGGCCGACGACCGATAGAATTCCACAAGTTTGGTGAGCTATGATGATAACGTAGATTCGACTAACTCAATAGAGGCGGCGAAGATGGTTGTTTACTGGGGGACGGCCGACGACCGATAGAATTCCACAAGTTTGGTGAGCTATGATGATAACGTAGATCCGACTAACTCAATAGAGGCGGCGAAGATGGTTGTTTACTGGGGGACGGCCGACGACCGATAGAATTCCACAAGTTTGGTGAGCTATGATGATAACGTATATTCGACTAACTCAATAGAGGCGGCGAAGATGGTTGTTTACTGGGGGACGGCCGACGACCGATAGAATTCCACAAGTTTGGTGAGCTATGATGATAACGTAGATTCGACTAACTCAATAGAGGCGGCGAAGATGGTTGTTTACTGGGGGACGGCCGACGACCGATAGAATTCCACAAGTTTGGTGAGCTATGATGATAACGTAGATTCGACCAACTCAATAGAGGCGGCGAAGATGGTTGTTTACTGGGGGACGGCCGACGACCGATAGAATTCCACAAGTTTGGTGAGCTATGATGATAACGTAGATTCGACTAACTCAATAGAGGCGGCGAAGATGGTTGTTTACTGGGGGACGGCCGACGACCGATAGAATTCCACAAGTTTGGTGAGCTATGATGATAACGTAGATTCGACTAACTCAATAGAGGCGGCGAAGATGGTTGTTTACTGGGGGACGGCCGACGACCGATAGAATTCCACAAGTTTGGTGAGCTATGATGATAACGTAGATTCGACTAACTCAATAGAGGCGGCGAAGATGGTTGTTTACTGGGGGACGGCCGACGACCGATAGAATTCCACAAGTTTGGTGAGCTATGATGATAACGTAGATTCGACTAACTCAATAGAGGCGGCGAAGATGGTTGTTTACTGGGGGACGGCCGACGACCGATAGAATTCCACAAGTTTGGTGAGCTATGATGATAACGTAGATTCGACTAACTCAATAGAGGCGGCGAAGATGGTTGTTTACTGGGGGACGGCCGACGACCGATAGAATTCCACAAGTTTGGTGAGCTATGATGATAACGTAGATTCGACTAACTCAATAGAGGCGGCGAAGATGGTTGTTTACTGGGGGACGGCCGACGACCGATAGAATTCCACAAGTTTGGTGAGCTATGATGTTGTTGTTGTCTTGCCCAACGGGTAGATCTTCCTTCGCGAGACACTGGAGGAAGTCGTCAAAGCTCTCGACCCTCCAGCGTTATATAGCCCACACTCTCTTTCCTCTCTCTCTTATTATTATTTTTTTTTCTTTCACTTTTTTTTTTTTTTTTGGAGAGATTTAATTGAACAAGAAATCAACAACCGAGTGCGGCCTATTCCAAAGGTCGATAGGGCTAAGTGAAGTGGGGTTACAGCGACACGAAAAAATATGTCTCGAAGTATGCGGCTCTATCCTACACAGTGGGCAGAGGGGAGATTCACTGGCCCCTATTCGGTGGAGATAACTGTTAAGGAAACTAGAGTGGCCGCTTCGCAATTGAGACAGAGTTATCTGATTTTCTCTGGATAGTTGGGACGTGGACTTGTGTATTCTAGGAGGTTTAGTTCCCAGAACTGGGTTGGGTCGACTATTTCTGAGAAAGTCTCTGACTGTCTCCGTGTGTATTTTTCTGAGGGCCACTTTATAGTCCGTATCACCTAGTACTATGTCTATGTCTTTGGCGTGCTTTCTTATTGCCCTGGGAGGTTTTGCTTCAGTGCAGATGCGGTGAGATGGATGGTTGGGTTGGAGCCTGGCCTTGGCGGTGAATTGTTTGCTGAGCATGAGGTTGTGTTCTTTGACTGGAAGAAGTTTGCTCTCGTATGCCAGGTGCTGAGTGTCCGCAATAGCAAGGTTTCCTGTTGCGATCCGAATGGCTTTGTTTTGTGCTGCTTGCAAGGAAGTCCAGTGTGATTCGGCAAGTTGGGGCGAGTAGATGGGTGCTGCGTAAGAAAAGACTGCTCTAGTGGTTGCTTTGTAGGTGTTCAGCATTGTCTCGGTCTTCTGTCCCCACCTTCTTCCCGCGATTGCTCGGAGGACATTCAATCTTTTTGTTGCCCTTGTCTTTAGTCCTTCGGCGTGTTGACGGTAGGTTCCCATCTGGTCCAAGGTGACACCAAGGATTTTGGGGGCTCTACTTAGAGGGAGTGGCTCACCGTTGACCACAACTTCTGGTACTTCACGACATTCCTTTGTGTTGGTGGTGAAGAGCGTTACACTGGATTTAGCTGCCGAGATGTCCATCTTTAGTTCCCCAAGATGGCTGGTGAGGGCTGGGAGGTAGGAGTTCAGTCTGTCGGCTCCAACTCTCCAGTCAGGGTGAGAGGCCAGTACTGTCAGATCATCCGCATACCCGACCAGTTTAATCGTCTCGGGAGGCTTCGGCAGCCCATTCAAGTATATGTTGAACAAGGAAGGGCTGAGTACTCCCCCCTGAGGAACTCCTGCGTAGCAGGTTTGCTGGCGGCTGAGGCAGTTTCTGAAGTCCACACGGATGGCTCTACCTCGTAGATAGCTGGAGAGCCATCTAACGAGGCCTCTGGGGATGGACGTTTCGGCGAGAGTGTGACAAAGGCGAGAAATGTTGACCAGATCATATGCCGAGGTGAGGTCGAGCGCAACCATCACTGTGCGATGTGGAGGGAGCCGTTGGTTGATACCGTTGGTTATGTGGCCCGTTATCTCCATCAAGGCTGTCGTGGTCGAGCGTCCTTTTCTGAAGCCATGTTGCCAGTTTTCCAACTCAACTTCTGTGATGTGGAGGAGGGTGATTCTCTCGAGGAGTTTGACCACAGGGGATAGAATTGAGATCGGTCTGTAGCCTTTTACCGACGTGAGGTCCTTCCCTGGCTTCGGAATCGTGATAACTCTGGCCGTCTTCCAGGCCGAAGGTATGATGCCGGTGCTGAGTGAGCAATTAAAGAGTATTGCAAAGCATCTTGCACACTGTTCGCCAGCCTTTTTAACCATAAGAGGACAGATTTCGTCGAGATCCATGGCCTTGGAGCTTCTCATTTTCTTCATTGCTGTCTTCACTTCGTCAACTGTGACGACTGGGACGTCGGAACGCTCAAGGTTCGAGGTCCAGCGGTGAGTTCTCCTATTAGAACGATCAGGGGTCTTGACGGCTTGTTTGGCGAGTTGTTTGGCGAAAAGGTTGGTAGCTTCCAGGCTGGATAGAGGTGAACCCTTATGAACAATAGCGGCGTGGGAGGGTTTGTGTGCTCGACCATCAAGTGATTTGATTGTGTTCCACAAACGATTTGTGGGTTCGTTGGGTCTGAGGTTGTTCACGAAATCTTCCCATGCAATGCGCTTATCGTCATTGATCTTGTATGAAATCCTTGTCATCAGTTCAGGGAAACATGGGTCTGCCGGGTTTGCTCTACGCATCTGATCTCTTTTTCGGATGAGTGCTTTGGCTTCTTCGCTCAGGCGGGGTATGAAATCTGGGCATCTTCCTTGTGGTATATGTTTTCTTGCCGCCTCTCTGAGAGTTTCAACCAGGAAGGAATGCATGTTGTGAGGGCTTCCTTCGTACGGAAAATTGCCGAGTCTCTTGTTCACTTCTATTTCGTATTCGTGCCATTTTGCTTTTCTGAAGTTCATGTAGCATCTTCGTTTCCCAATCGTTGGGATTCTCAGTTCTATCTCGAGTAGGACTGGTAGGTGGTCAGAATTTAGCTTTCCGAGAGTTCTCCAGGAACAGTTGGTCGCAATGTCGTTTGTGACTGACGTAATGTCCGGAGAGGCTTCCTTACGTGTGTGTTGCTGAGGAGAGTTCAAGACTATGTAATTGCTCTGCTCGATAGCTTCACAGAGTGCAGTTCCTCTGGCATCTTCGGTACCGGTGCTCCAGAGCTCATTGTGGGCGTTCACGTCACCAGCTACAACGCATGTCTTTGTATGTTTGAGGAAGTGGGCAAAGTCTGTGGTATAGCCCGGTGGACATGAGGAGCGTGGAGGGATATAGAGATTAGTTATTCTTAGATTACCGAGTGTAGAGGGGATCTCGATAGTCATTGTCTCTATTGTCTTATCACCGTGAGTTGAGTCTGCTAGCACATATTGGATATCCTCTCTTATGATCATTGCGAGGCCACCTCCTGATCTCGTTCGGTCCTGTTGTTGTTGTTGTCTTGCCCATAGGTCCTGTCGAGGGGAGTACTTTTGGGATATTAGTGAGTACCCTTTATTTTCGGTCCTGTCTTATTAGTGAGTACCCTTTAATCGATGGCGATACGGCTGTGGCATCTAGTTTGGTCTCCTGGATTAAGGCTATGTGGATATTTTCCTCGTGGAGTAAGTCCTCAAGCTCTACGATTCTGCCCCGAATTCCATTAGCATTCCAATGGATGATTTTGAGGGTGTCTATCTTAGTCTGTGAGCTTCTCGGGGGAGGTCTGACACAGCTATTACATCTCCAGGATGGGTTCCAGGCATCGAAGGAGGAGAGACCAGAACATTTAAGATGTGTCCATTTCTGACACTTCTGACAGCGAACGCTATTGCTGGAAGCACTTTTGTGACATACAGTACACGGCCATCGCAAAGGACCCGGGTTGCTTTCTATTCCAGCAATTAAGAGGAGGGCGAGGATCAGAGCCGCTGGAAGGCCCTGATCCTTAATAGAAAAAACGAGAGGATTGGACAGCTGGGGGGAGAGCTGTTCGATGTGTCCCTTGCGGGAGAAAAACCACTTTGGGATAGGTATAGTTTGGAGTCCTTTGCGTCCAGAACGTCCGGGACGTCTGTCGACACTCGCACCATCGTGTAGGCGACTCCGTTGGCGAGCGGTGAGCTATGATGATAACGTAGATTCGACTAACTCAATAGAGGCGGCGAAGATGGTTGTTTACTGGGGGACGGCCGACGACCGATAGAATTCCACAAGTTTGGTGAGCTATGATGATAACGTAGATTCGACTAACTCAATAGAGGCGGCGAAGATGGTTGTTTACTGGGGGACGGCCGACGACCGATAGAATTCCACAAGTTTGGTGAGCTATGATGATAACGTAGATTCGACTAACTCAATAGAGGCGGCGAAGATGGTTGTTTACTGGGGGACGGCCGACGACCGATAGAATTCCACAAGTTTGGTGAGCTATGATGATAACGTAGATTCGACTAACTCAATAGAGGCGGCGAAGATGGTTGTTTACTGGGGGACGGCCGACGACCGATAGAATTCCACAAGTTTGGTGAGCTATGATGATAACGTAGATTCGACTAACTCAATAGAGGCGGCGAAGATGGTTGTTTACTGGGGGACGGCCGACGACCGATAGAATTCCACAAGTTTGGTGAGCTATGATGATAACGTAGATTCGACTAACTCAATAGAGGCGGCGAAGATGGTTGTTTACTGGGGGACGGCCGACGACCGATAGAATTCCACAAGTTTGGTGAGCTATGATGATAACGTAGATTCGACTAACTCAATAGAGGCGGCGAAGATGGTTGTTTACTGGGGGACGGCCGACGACCGATAGAATTCCACAAGTTTGGTGAGCTATGATGATAACGTAGATTCGACTAACTCAATAGAGGCGGCGAAGATGGTTGTTTACTGGGGGACGGCCGACGACCGATAGAATTCCACAAGTTTGGTGAGCTATGATGATAACGTAGATTCGACTAACTCAATAGAGGCGGCGAAGATGGTTCTTTACTGGGGGACGGCCGACGACCGATAGAATTCCACAAGTTTGGTGAGCTATGATGATAACGTAGATTCGACTAACTCAATAGAGGCGGCGAAGATGGTTGTTTACTGGGGGACGGCCGACGACCGATAGAATTCCACAAGTTTGGTGAGCTATGATGATAACGTAGATTCGACTAACTCAATAGAGGCGGCGAAGATGGTTGTTTACTGGGGGACGGCCGACGACCGATAGAATTCCACAAGTTTGGTGAGCTATGATGATAACGTAGATTCGACTAACTCAATAGAGGCGGCGAAGATGGTTGTTTACTGGGGGACGGCCGACGACCGATAGAATTCCACAAGTTTGGTGAGCTATGATGATAACGTAGATTCGACTAACTCAATAGAGGCGGCGAAGATGGTTGTTTACTGGGGGACGGCCGACGACCGATAGAATTCCACAAGTTTGGTGAGCTATGATGATAACGTAGATTCGACTAACTCAATAGAGGCGGCGAAGATGGTTGTTTACTGGGGGACGGCCGACGACCGATAGAATTCCACAAGTTTGGTGAGCTATGATGATAACGTAGATTCGACTAACTCAATAGAGGCGGCGAAGATGGTTGTTTACTGGGGGACGGCCGACGACCGATAGAATTCCACAAGTTTGGTGAGCTATGATGATAACGTAGATTCGACTAACTCAATAGAGGCGGCGAAGATGGTTGTTTACTGGGGGACGGCCGACGACCGATAGAATTCCACAAGTTTGGTGAGCTATGATGATAACGTAGATTCGACTAACTCAATAGAGGCGGCGAAGATGGTTGTTTACTGGGGGACGGCCGACGACCGATAGAATTCCACAAGTTTGGTGAGCTATGATGATAACGTAGATTCGACTAACTCAATAGAGGCGGCGAAGATGGTTGTTTACTGGGGGACGGCCGACGACCGATAGAATTCCACAAGTTTGGTGAGCTATGATGATAACGTAGATTCGACTAACTCAATAGAGGCGGCGAAGATGGTTGTTTACTGGGGGACGGCCGACGACCGATAGAATTCCACAAGTTTGGTGAGCTATGATGATAACGTAGATTCGACTAACTCAATAGAGGCGGCGAAGATGGTTGTTTACTGGGGGACGGCCGACGACCGATAGAATTCCACAAGTTTGGTGAGCTATGATGATAACGTAGATTCGACTAACTCAATAGAGGCGGCGAAGATGGTTGTTTACTGGGGGACGGCCGACGACCGATAGAATTCCACAAGTTTGGTGAGCTATGATGATAACGTAGATTCGACTAACTCAATAGAGGCGGCGAAGATGGTTGTTTACTGGGGGACGGCCGACGACCGATAGAATTCCACAAGTTTGGTGAGCTATGATGATAACGTAGATTCGACTAACTCAATAGAGGCGGCGAAGATGGTTGTTTACTGGGGGACGGCCGACGACCGATAGAATTCCACAAGTTTGGTGAGCTATGATGATAACGTAGATTCGACTAACTCAATAGAGGCGGCGAAGATGGTTGTTTACTGGGGGACGGCCGACGACCGATAGAATTCCACAAGTTTGGTGAGCTATGATGATAACGTAGATTCGACTAACTCAATAGAGGCGGCGAAGATGGTTGTTTACTGGGGGACGGCCGACGACCGATAGAATTCCACAAGTTTGGTGAGCTATGATGATAACGTAGATTCGACTAACTCAATAGAGGCGGCGAAGATGGTTGTTTACTGGGGGACGGCCGACGACCGATAGAATTCCACAAGTTTGGTGAGCTATGATGATAACGTAGATTCGACTAACTCAATAGAGGCGGCGAAGATGGTTGTTTACTGGGGGACGGCCGACGACCGATAGAATTCCACAAGTTTGGTGAGCTATGATGATAACGTAGATTCGACTAACTCAATAGAGGCGGCGAAGATGGTTGTTTACTGGGGGACGGCCGACGACCGATAGAATTCCACAAGTTTGGTGAGCTATGATGATAACGTAGATTCGACTAACTCAATAGAGGCGGCGAAGATGGTTGTTTACTGGGGGACGGCCGACGACCGATAGAATTCCACAAGTTTGGTGAGCTATGATGATAACGTAGATTCGACTAACTCAATAGAGGCGGCGAAGATGGTTGTTTACTGGGGGACGGCCGACGACCGATAGAATTCCACAAGTTTGGTGAGCTATGATGATAACGTAGATTCGACTAACTCAATAGAGGCGGCGAAGATGGTTGTTTACTGGGGGACGGCCGACGACCGATAGAATTCCACAAGTTTGGTGAGCTATGATGATAACGTAGATTCGACTAACTCAATAGAGGCGGCGAAGATGGTTGTTTACTGGGGGACGGCCGACGACCGATAGAATTCCACAAGTTTGGTGAGCTATGATGATAACGTAGATTCGACTAACTCAATAGAGGCGGCGAAGACGGTTGTTTACTGGGGGACGGCCGACGACCGATAGAATTCCACAAGTTTGGTGAGCTATGATGATAACGTAGATTCGACTAACTCAATAGAGGCGGCGAAGATGGTTGTTTACTGGGGGACGGCCGACGACCGATAGAATTCCACAAGTTTGGTGAGCTATGATGATAACGTAGATTCGACTAACTCAATAGAGGCGGCGAAGATGGTTGTTTACTGGGGGACGGCCGACGACCGATAGAATTCCACAAGTTTGGTGAGCTATGATGATAACGTAGATTCGACTAACTCAATAGAGGCGGCGAAGATGGTTGTTTACTGGGGGACGGCCGACGACCGATAGAATTCCACAAGTTTGGTGAGCTTTGATGATAACGTAGATTCGACTAACTCAATAGAGGCGGCGAAGATGGTTGTTTACTGGGGGACGGCCGACGACCGATAGAATTCCACAAGTTTGGTGAGCTATGATGATAACGTAGATTCGACTAACTCAATAGAGGCGACGAAGATGGTTGTTTACTGGGGGACGGCCGACGACCGATAGAATTCCACAAGTTTGGTGAGCTATGATGATAACGTTGATTCGACTAACTCAATAGAGGCGGCGAAGATGGTTGTTTACTGGGGGACGGCCGACGACCGATAGAATTCCACAAGTTTGGTGAGCTATGATGATAACGTAGATTCGACTAACTCAATAGAGGCGGCGAAGATGGTTGTTTACTGGGGGACGGCCGACGACCGATAGAATTCCACAAGTTTGGTGAGCTATGATGATAACGTAGATTCGACTAACTCAATAGAGGCGGCGAAGATGGTTGTTTACTGGGGGACGGCCGACGACCGATAGAATTCCACAAGTTTGGTGAGCTATGATGATAACGTAGATTCGACTAACTCAATAGAGGCGACGAAGATGGTTGTTTACTGGGGGACGGCTGACGACCGATAGAATTCCACAAGTTTGGTGAGCTATGATGATAACGTTGATTCGACTAACTCAATAGAGGCGGCGAAGATGGTTGTTTACTGGGGGACGGCCGACGACCGATAGAATTCCACAAGTTTGGTGAGCTATGATGATAACGTAGATTCGACTAACTCAATAGAGGCGGCGAAGATGGTTGTTTACTGGGGGACGGCCGACGACCGATAGAATTCCACAAGTTTGGTGAGCTATGATGATAACGTAGATTCGACTAACTCAATAGAGGCGGCGAAGATGGTTGTTTACTGGGGGACGGCCGACGACCGATAGAATTCCACAAGTTTGGTGAGCTATGATGATAACGTAGATTCGACTAACTCAATAGAGGCGGCGAAGATGGTTGTTTACTGGGGGACGGCCGACGACCGATAGAATTCCACAAGTTTGGTGAGCTATGATGATAACGTAGATTCGACCAACTCAATAGAGGCGGCGAAGATGGTTGTTTACTGGGGGACGGCCGACGACCGATAGAATTCCACAAGTTTGGTGAGCTATGATGATAACGTAGATTCGACTAACTCAATAGAGGCGACGAAGATGGTTGTTTACTGGGGGACGGCCGACGACCGATAGAATTCCACAAGTTTGGTGAGCTATGATGATAACGTAGATTCGACTAACTCAATAGAGGCGGCGAAGATGGTTGTTTACTGGGGGACGGCCGACGACCGATAGAATTCCACAAGTTTGGTGAGCTATGATGATAACGTAGATTCGACTAACTCAATAGAGGCGGCGAAGATGGTTGTTTACTGGGGGACGGCCGACGACCGATAGAATTCCACAAGTTTGGTGAGCTATGATGATAACGTAGATTCGACTAACTCAATAGAGGCGGCGAAGATGGTTGTTTACTGGGGGACGGCCGACGACCGATAGAATTCCACAAGTTTGGTGAGCTATGATGATAACGTAGATTCGACTAACTCAATAGAGGCGGACGAAGATGGTTGTTTACTGGGGGACGGCCGACGACCGATAGAATTCCACAAGTTTGGTGAGCTATGATGATAACGTAGATTCGACTAACTCAATAGAGGCGGCGAAGATGGTTGTTTACTGGGGGACGGCCGACGACCGATAGAATTCCACAAGTTTGGTGAGCTATGATGATAACGTAGATTCGACTAACTCAATAGAGGCGGCGAAGATGGTTGTTTACTGGGGGACGGCCGACGACCGATAGAATTCCACAAGTTTGGTGAGCTATGATGATAACGTAGATTCGACTAACTCAATAGAGGCGGCGAAGATGGTTGTTTACTGGGGGACGGCCGACGACCGATAGAATTCCACAAGTTTGGTGAGCTATGATGATAACGTAGATTCGACTAACTCAATAGAGGCGGCGAAGATGGTTGTTTACTGGGGGACGGCCGACGACCGATAGAATTCCACAAGTTTGGTGAGCTATGATGATAACGTAGATTCGACTAACTCAATAGAGGCGGCGAAGATGGTTGTTTACTGGGGGACGGCCGACGACCGATAGAATTCCACAAGTTTGGTGAGCTATGATGATAACGTAGATTCGACTAACTCAATAGAGGCGGCGAAGATGGTTGTTTACTGGGGGACGGCCGACGACCGATAGAATTCCACAAGTTTGGTGAGCTATGATGATAACGTAGATTCGACTAACTCAATAGAGGCGGCGAAGATGGTTGTTTACTGGGGGACGGCCGACGACCGATAGAATTCCACAAGTTTGGTGAGCTATGATGATAACGTAGATTCGACTAACTCAATAGAGGCGACGAAGATGGTTGTTTACTGGGGGACGGCCGACGACCGATAGAATTCCACAAGTTTGGTGAGCTATGATGATAACGTTGATTCGACTAACTCAATAGAGGCGGCGAAGATGGTTGTTTACTGGGGGACGGCCGACGACCGATAGAATTCCACAAGTTTGGTGAGCTATGATGATAACGTAGATTCGACTAACTCAATAGAGGCGGCGAAGATGGTTGTTTACTGGGGGACGGCCGACGACCGATAGAATTCCACAAGTTTGGCTGAGCTATGATGATAACGTAGATTCGACTAACTCAATAGAGGCGGCGAAGATGGTTGTTTACTGGGGGACGGCCGACGACCGATAGAATTCCACAAGTTTGGTGAGCTATGATGATAACGTAGATTCGACTAACTCAATAGAGGCGGCGAAGATGGTTGTTTACTGGGGGACGGCCGACGACCGATAGAATTCCACAAGTTTGGTGAGCTATGATGATAACGTAGATTCGACTAACTCAATAGAGGCGGCGAAGATGGTTGTTTACTGGGGGACGGCCGACGACCGATAGAATTCCACAAGTTTGGTGAGCTATGATGATAACGTAGATTCGACTAACTCAATAGAGGCGGCGAAGATGGTTGTTTACTGGGGGACGGCCGACGACCGATAGAATTCCACAAGTTTGGTGAGCTATGATGATAACGTAGATTCGACTAACTCAATAGAGGCGGCGAAGATGGTTGTTTACTGGGGGACGGCCGACGACCGATAGAATTCCACAAGTTTGGTGAGCTATGATGATAACGTAGATTCGACTAACTCAATAGAGGCGGCGAAGATGGTTGTTTACTGGGGGACGGCCGACGACCGATAGAATTCCACAAGTTTGGTGAGCTATGATGATAACGTAGATTCGACTAACTCAATAGAGGCGGCGAAGATGGTTGTTTACTGGGGGACGGCCGACGACCGATAGAATTCCACAAGTTTGGTGAGCTATGATGATAACGTAGATTCGACTAACTCAATAGAGGCGGCGAAGATGGTTGTTTACTGGGGGACGGCCGACGACCGATAGAATTCCACAAGTTTGGTGAGCTATGATGATAACGTAGATTCGACTAACTCAATAGAGGCGGCGAAGATGGTTGTTTACTGGGGGACGGCCGACGACCGATAGAATTCCACAAGTTTGGTGAGCTATGATGATAACGTAGATTCGACTAACTCAATAGAGGCGGCGAAGATGGTTGTTTACTGGGGGACGGCCGACGACCGATAGAATTCCACAAGTTTGGTGAGCTATGATGATAACGTAGATTCGACTAACTCAATAGAGGCGGCGAAGATGGTTGTTTACTGGGGGACGGCCGACGACCGATAGAATTCCACAAGTTTGGTGAGCTATGATGATAACGTAGATTCGACTAACTCAATAGAGGCGGCGAAGATGGTTGTTTACTGGGGGACGGCCGACGACCGATAGAATTCCACAAGTTTGGTGAGCTATGATGATAACGTAGATTCGACTAACTCAATAGAGGCGGCGAAGATGGTTGTTTACTGGGGGACGGCCGACGACCGATAGAATTCCACAAGTTTGGTGAGCTATGATGATAACGTAGATTCGACTAACTCAATAGAGGCGGCGAAGATGGTTGTTTACTGGGGGACGGCCGACGACCGATAGAATTCCACAAGTTTGGTGAGCTATGATGATAACGTAGATTCGACTAACTCAATAGAGGCGGCGAAGATGGTTGTTTACTGGGGGACGGCCGACGACCGATAGAATTCCACAAGTTTGGTGAGCTATGATGATAACGTAGATTCGACTAACTCAATAGAGGCGGCG
The DNA here is from genome assembly GCA_964056735.1 of Allodiplogaster pararmata. Taxonomy (NCBI): domain Eukaryota; kingdom Metazoa; phylum Nematoda; class Chromadorea; order Rhabditida; family Diplogasteridae; genus Allodiplogaster; species Allodiplogaster pararmata. Next base: position 1,590,709 of record OZ057409.1, on the reverse strand, counting down.
AAGATGGTTGTTTACTGGGGGACGGCCGACGACCGATAGAATTCCACAAGTTTGGTGAGCTATGATGATAACGTAGATTCGACTAACTCAATAGAGGCGGCGAAGATGGTTGTTTACTGGGGGACGGCCGACGACCGATAGAATTCCACAAGTTTGGTGAGCTATGATGATAACGTAGATTCGACTAACTCAATAGAGGCGGCGAAGATGGTTGTTTACTGGGGGACGGCCAGATCGACCGATAGAATTCCACAAGTTTGGTGAGCTATGATGGATAACGGTAGATTCGACTAACTCAATAGAGGCGGCGAAGATGGTTGTTTACTGGGGGGACGGCCGATAGAATTCCACAAGTTTGGTGAGCTATGATGATAACGTAGATTCGACTAACTCAATAGAGGCGGCGAAGATGGTTGTTTACTGGGGGACGGCCGACGACCGATAGAATTCCACAAGTTTGGTGAGCTATGATGATAACGTAGATTCGACTAACTCAATAGAGAGCGGCGAAGATGGTTGTTTACTGGGGGACGGCCGACGACCGATAGAATTCCACAAGTTTGGTGAGCTATGATGATAACGTAGATTCGACTAACTCAATAGAGGCGGCGAAGATGGTTGTTTACTGGGGGACGGCCGACGACCGATAGAATTCCACAAGTTTGGTGAGCTATGATGATAACGTAGATTCGACTAACTCAATAGAGGCGGCGAAGATGGTTGTTTACTGGGGGACGGCCGACGACCGATAGAATTCCACAAGTTTGGTGAGCTATGATGATAACGTAGATTCGACTAACTCAATAGAGGCGGCGAAGATGGTGTGGTTCAAAGTAGTTATTCGATGTTTGATAGTTTTCTGAATACCTAACAGATTCTTGATGATGATTGATGATTGTTGCCCGTGCGGTTCCTTTGACGTTGAAAGGGGGGTCCACGAGCTCTCGGTAAAAGCTCAAGCACACAGTCACACTCACTCACTTCTCTCTTTCTCTCTCTCATTCACTTTTTTTGCCTCTTTTCTTTTCGCCTTTTTTTTTGCTTTCGGGCTCTGGCTTTTTTTTCTTTTTTTTTTTAAATAACTGATTCCATCCTTCCATCCATATTATTCAACAATCCAACCTACACAGACAACAGCAAGAACAGCAAATAACTATTTAGACTGGCAATGAAAACAACATTCATTGGGCTAAGAAATCTGCAACATCGACCATAGGTCTAGAGGTTTAAGTCTAGTGGGGTTACAACGGCAGTTAAACAAGTGAACACTAGTATGATCTACCTCTCTACATGAAGGACAGAGAGGAGAATCAGTGGCACCAATCCTATGAAGGTAACTATTTAACGTGCTCGAGTAACCACTTCTAAGTTGCGATAGGGTAACCTGTTGTTCCCTGTCAAGTAACCTAGTAGACTTATGGACCATGGGTGGTTTGAATCCTAGGACTGTGTTTGGTTCACAGTTTCTAAGAAATTTCCTAACGGCTTCTGTGTGCAGATTTCTAAGAGTTGTTTTACAGTCACTATCCCCCAGACTGAGGTCCATGTTCATCACGTGTCTGCGGATGGCTCTTGGTGGTCGTTGTCGGAGGGTGAGGTTATGGGATGGGTGATCCTCTTGTATTCTGGCCTTGGCTAGGTATTGGCTGGTCAGCAGCTCATTGTGCTCCTTTACTGGTAGGAGTTTGGATTCGAGAGCGAGGTGCTGTGTTCCGGCCATTTGAAGGTTACCCGTGGCTGCCCTGATTGCTTTGTTTTGGCAGGCCTGTAGTCTTGTCCAGTGGGTGTTTGCGAGTGGTGGAGTGTATACGGGTGCTGCGTAGTTAATGATCGATCTCGTCTATGCTTTGTATGTCGCGATGAGTGTTGTGGGACTCTGACCCCATCTTCTGCCTGCTAATGCTCTGATGATGTTGAGGCGTTTGGAAGCCTTCGTTCTGATGGCCTCTGCGTGGTGTCGGAAGGTTCCTAATTGGTCCAAAACCACACCCAAGATTTTTGGTGATTGGGAGAAGATCGCCACTGAGTTTGATTTCAGGTTTTTTGTTGCATTCCGCAGTGCATGTTGTGAAGAGGGTCACCGAAGATTTTTCTTTGGAGATCTGCATCTTTAGGTTGTCCAGTTCATTAACTAATGTGGGGAGGTACTCATTCATTTTGTCCTCGCATTCGTTGATCTTTGCACTCGATGACATTATTGAGATGTCGTCCGCATATGCAACAATGTTGGTGCTTCCCGTGGGTACTGGGAGCTTGTTTAGGTAGACATTGAAGAGAATGGGGCTTAGCACACCGCCCTGTGGAACGCCAGCCCGACTGGTGAAATAGCTGCTAGTCGTGTTTTGGAAGGTCACACTCACGGATCTTCCCCGAAGATAGTTAGACAACCATCTCACGACGCCTCTGGGATTATTGGTCTCTGCCAATTTTCTGCAAAGTGTAGGGATGTGGACTAGATCGTACGCCGAGGTCATGTCCAAAGCAACCATTATCGTTCTCTTAGGGGGAGCTTTTTGGTTGAAACCTTCAGTGATCTGGCCAGTTATTTCCAGGAGAGCTGATGTTGTGGACTTGCCTTTTGTAAATCCGTGTTGCCATTTGGCCATTTCGATTCCATCTGCGATGAGAGGGAGTAGGCTTCTTTCGAAAAGTTTGGCAATGGGAGACAGGATTGAGATTGGGCGATATCCTTTAATCGTCGACGGGTCCTTTCCTATCTTTGGCAGCATAATAACTCTGGCTGTTTTCCAAGCATGTGGTATGATACCGGATTGGAGAGTACTGTTGTAGAGGAAAGCCAAGCATCTTTTGAATGAGCTTCCTGCGTTTTTGATCATGAGAGGGCAGATACCTTCGCTGTCGATTGCCTTCGAGTCTCTGGTTGCTTTGCAAGCTTTTTCAACGTCATCAATCGAAAAGACGGGGATGTCTTCTCTGGAAAACCCTTTTATCCATCGGGTTGTCTGTCGATTTGTTTTTTCCGGTGTTTTAGGGGCTTGTTTGGCCAGGTTTTTGGCAAAGGCGTTTGCAGCTTCCAGGGAGGATAGTTGTTTTCCGTTTTGAATGATGACATTGTGGGATCGGTTGTGTCCTCTACCATCAATTGCTTTGATAGTTTTCCATAGCTGATTGGTTGGTTCATTATGTCGAAGTCCATTTACGTATTCCTCCTAGGCTTTTTGCTTATCCTTGCGAATTTGAGTTGTGATTTCGGCCATGATTGTAGGGAGATCAGGATTCAGAGGATCATTGGTCCTCATGTAGTCTCTTTGTTTAATCAGGGCTTTCGCTTTTTCGCTAAGGTTGGGAGTGTAGTTGAGCTTTCTGCCTTTAGGGATGTTGTTCTTCGACGCTGCAAGAATGACTCGTACCAGGAAATCGTGCATTTCATTGGTTTTTCCTGTGAAAGGAAAATCACCAATTCTTTTGTTTATCTCCTTCTCGAAACCGCTCCAATTTGCTTTGTTGTAGTTCATGAAGCACTTCTCATTCGATATGTTAGACGGTTGAAGATCTACTTCGATGATGATGGGGAGGTGGCCGGAGTTGAGTCTGTTGATCGGTGTCCATCTGCATTCTGTTGACACGTCGGAGGAGATGAGTGTTATGTCAGGCGAGGCGTCCTTTCTTGTGTGTTGGCGGGCGTTGTTGAGGCAGACCAGGTTTCTTTCTTCTATGGCTTCGCAAAGATCGTCTCCTCTTTTGTCTTCGACTCCATCACTCCAGAGCGCGTTGTGTGCGTTGAAATCTCCCGCAATGATACATGGGCCCTGTCTGTCTAACAGTCTTTCAAAGTTAGTACTATAACCGAGTGAGCATGAGGACCGGGGAGGTATGTATACATTGGAGATGGAGAAGTTGCCTCGTTTGGTGGGGACATTTATGCACATAGTTTCCGCGACCTTATCCGTTGAGGGAAGGGTTATATTAGTGAACTGAGTGTCTTCCCTTATTAGTATGGCCACACCACCGCCAGAGTTGTTACGATCTTTTCTGAGCATGGTGTAGCCGGGGATAGTAACTCTAGCGTCTCCTTCCATCTTGGTCTCTTGAATGAGAGCTATGTGGATGTTCAGTTCGTGTAGGGGGCCCTCTAGTTCTGACGCTCTAGCCCTTAAACCATTCGCGTTCCATTGAAGGATTTTTAGGTTCTCTGAGGGCTTAGTGGGCTTAGTTCTCGTGACAGGTGGTCTACTACAATCGAGACATCTCCAATTCGGGGACCATTCATTGAACGATGACAAATTCGAGCACTTGAGGTGTACCCATGAGGAGCATCTACCACATCTTATACTGTTTGATGCAGCACTTTTAGAGCAAACGGGACACGACCATCTTGGCGGACCGGGGTTGGATTCAATACCAGCTCTAAGTAAGAGAGTTCGGACCAGGGAGGCTGGTAACGCCTTGTCCTCTAATGAAAAAACAAAGAGAGTGGGTTGTGACTGCGTACGAGCAATGCTCGTGTAGGCCCTTTGAAGGGTTTCTTTCCTTTGGGATAGTATGTTTGGAGGTCCATTGGGGCCGATGCTGGAAGGCAGCATCGTCCACAGTCGCACCGCGTGTAGGTGACCTCCTTCACGACCCAGATTCTTGAACCGGTTAAGTGACCCTTTTTACATGATAAATATTTGAACAGGGCTCGGTAACTCGCTAACGCTTACCGTTCACTTTAAATGTGGTATCCTTGCAGGGAGTGTTCACTTTCACCATGTGCCAGTTGATGAGGTCGATTCAATACACCTTCGTCTCCTCCAGATGGTGCTCTTGCCTCTTACCCACTCACAAGGTATGCAATAATATCGCCTTAATGGTGTTTCACCTTCATATTTTGCTTCCCGTTAAGAAGTTTTTATACATTTAACTTCACGTTAAAGAAGAAAAAAAAGGTATGAGAAGTGACGGAATAAAGAGGAAAGAAAAGGAAGAATACGGGAAACAGAATTTAGAATAAAAGGTAGTAGAAAATCAATAGAGCTCGGGAGAAGCGAATGATTAAAATGTGAGATATCGAATACAGGATGTTTCTCTGACCCGCACTGCGGATATAAAAAATCTATGCGCTCTCCAAAAACCCCCGAAAAACATTTAAATCTATGCGCTTGGAAAATTTTTTTCTCGAATTTTGGTAGAAAGTTCCAAATCATTGGAAAAATTGAATTTTGAACACTAAAATAAAAAAAAATCCATGCGCTCGAGAAAAGTTGTGCGGGTGCTCAGAAACACCCTGATCGAATAGTACAAAAAATCAAAACAATTTCAAGATTGCGGGTAACTCTAGCATAACAAGAAAATGTTTTGAGTAGAAATCGGTATAAATAACATTCAGGTTAAAACCGTACGATGGCTTACCTATTAACAAGGAGCAGTAGGAGGGAGAAAGTTGATTCTTTCAGACGATTCGTAAACTTGGTATCGAGATGAAATAACATTCAGGTTAAAACCGTACGATGGCTTACCTATTAACAAGTAGCAGTAGGAGGGAGAAAGTTGATTCTTTCAGACGATTCGTAAACTTTTTTGAGAAAAAAATAGTTGTGAATTTGGCCTTTTCAAATTATATATTTTAAACGGAAAACTGTACTGCAGAAGCGCTTTCTTTTCCTTCTGATCGGAAACGCCATCAACCTTGGAATGTGAGTTTTCCTTTTGTATCACAGTTATGAAATATTAAGGATTCGGTCTGTAATGCTTTTCGAAAGAACCAATTGTAAGCCTCGCTCTGTACTTTTAAGATCAGATAGCTTTAGAGAAATAGTAATTACTTACCTATCTTTTCTATTCATATTAAAGAATCATTATCAGCGTCAACTAATCATTTACAGGGTATTCACTGGTCTGTACTACCGTCCGCGGGATTTTTCTTCGTTTCTTCTCTTCCCATTCATCGCTAATCTCTTCTTGTACCTATTCTACTACATAATTATGAAGGTACGTTTTCTTCGTTTTGATGCTTTTTGAAGCATTTGATAGAGAGAGGAGCCTACTTCATGCGTGACTATTTGTAAGGATCGGTGCAGGGATGTAGGAAGGTAAAGGATAGATGATGATCGAGAGAGGAGCCTACTTCATGCGTGACTATTTGTAAGGATCGGTGCAGGGATGTAGGAAGGTAAAGGATAGATGATGATAGAGAGAGGAGCCTAATTCATGCGTGACTATTTGTAAGGATCGGTGCAGGGATGTAGGAAGGTAAAGGATAGATGATGATAGAGAGAGGAGCCTACTTCATGCGTGACTATTTGTGAGGATCGGTGCAGGGATGTAGGAAGGTAAAGGATAGATGATGATAGAGAGAGGAGCCTACTTCATGCGTGACTATTTGTAAGGATCGGTGCAGGGATGTAGGAAGGTAAAGGATAGATGATGATAGAGAGAGGAGCCTACTTCATGCGTGACTATTTGTAAGGATCGGTGCAGGGATGTAGGAAGGTAAAGGATAGATGATGACTGAGAGAGGAGCCTACTTCATGCGTGACTATTTGTAAGGATCGGTGCAGGGATGTAGGAAGGTAAAGGATAGATGATGATAGAGAGAGGAGCCTACTTCATGCGTGACTATTTGTAAGGATCGGTGCAGGGATGTAAGAAGGTAAAGGATAGATGATGATAGAGAGAGGAGCCTACTTCATGCGTGACTATTTGTAAGGATCGGTGCAGGGATGTAGGAAGGTAAAGGATAGATGATGATAGAGAGAGGAGCCTACTTCATGCGTGACTATTGTTGTGTTGTTGTTGCCGGATGTAGCCGGCTTCGAAGAACGTCTGTGTACTTCGTTTCTTGTTCTTCTTTTTTTTTTTTCTTATATCTTCAAGAACGCTTCGACATCCAGCGGCTTGGTCCAGAGGTCGATTGGAGACAGCGCGGTCGGGTGGCATGGGCAGTTGAAGAGATGCGCAACGTCGTGAGGTCCGGAAGAGCAATCGGGACACACGTCGGGGATGGATTCGTCAATGCAGTGGAGGTAGTTGTTGATGAATCTGCTGAATCCCGAGCGGAGCTGGCTGAGCGTGCATCTAGTCTTGCGGGGTAACTCCTTCTCTTCTTCCTGGATAAGGGGCGGAGGTCTGCCTCCCAGGATGACGGCACCCTTCAACGATTGGAGTTCGTTCGAGACCATCATCGAGTGTACGGTGTTTGCGACTGATTTCCCATTGTTCGGATCCTTTGACATCTGTTTCGCGGCTTCGACAGTCTTCTTGCAGCTCAACACGAGGTTGTTGGGCAGTCGAGGAGGCCGTGGTGGATGTGTTCTGGGTCCAACGATCTCGCGAGGTACTGCGCGGCGAGCATGTTCAGATGGGATTTGGTGCGCATGACCTTTGATTCGCGATGAATATGGTCAGTGTCGGCCATTTGATGATTCCCTGTCACGACGCGGGGTCCGGAGTTCTGAGAACGTTGGATTTTGGCGTGAGCGGAGTCCGAGAGGAAGGTGGACCAGGCGGGTGCGGCGTAGTTGCAGATCGCTTGCGAGATGGCTTTGAACGTGAGGCGGAGGGTTTCTTTTTGGTTGCCCCAGGTGCTTCCGGCTAAGGCTTTCAGTACGTTATTGCGCTGCGACATCCGTCTCGTGATGTCTTTGGCATGATGGCTGAATGTGAACATCGAGCCGTACGTGACGCCGAGTAGCTTGGCCTGGTTGACGGTGGGGACGGGTGATCCGCAGATTGATATGTCCAGAGTAGACTTGAATTCACGACTGAACGGGGTGAAAAGCATGAGCTGGCTCTTGGTCGGGGAAATGATCAGTGACCGTTCTTTGAGGAAGGTTTCAATTTTCGTGATGGCCCTGCGTAGATTTTCGGAGGCGACGTTGATGTCGGGATCTGACGCCCAGATCGTGATGTCATCAGCATACGAGATGACGTTCGTGTGGGTATCGTCTGTGGGAAGATCGCGGAGGTAAAGGTTGAAAAGCGTGGGCGAGAGGGCGCTGCCTTGTGGGACTCCGTTTCTGAAGAGTCTGGAACTTGATACCGAGTCGCGGAAGCTTGTGCGTCCTGTTCTTCCTCTAAGGTAAGAGGCGAGCCATTTTTTAATGTAGTTCGGCGCGGTTGTTGTCTCAATGAGGTCGATGAGCTTGACGATGTCGATACTTTCGAATGCCTTGGACATATCAATTGCCATGAGGACCGTTCGACTAGCGGGACGTTTCTGGTTAAAACCGTCTGCGATGCTCTTCGAGAGAGTTACGAGGGCCGAGGTTGTAGAGCGTCTTGCCGTGAAGCCATGTTGGTGGTCTACCGGGGGAATGTGCCTCTGTAGGGAGCCGAGTAATAGCCGTTCAATCACTTTGGCGACGGGCGAGAGTAGAGATATCGGACGGTAGCTGGAGCCTTCGGATGCTGGTTTGCCTGCTTTCAGGAGGGGTAGTATGATCGACGATTTCCATATCATGGGGATCCTGCCTGTGCGTAGGGAGCTGTTGACCAGGGAAGTCAGGGCGCTGATTCCTTTCGGACCTAAATGATGGAGAATTATAGGAGCGATGCCATCTGGACCAAGCGCGGTGGACTTCTTCGTGGATCTGATGGCGGCTGCTACGTCTGTGGTAGTGAAGTCCTCGAAGTCATCTGCGGACAGGCGGTGTATTTTCCTCATAGTCTTCCTGTTTTCCTTTGAAGTTATATACTGGACTGGACAAGTGTAGGCTTTGTTGAAGCGGTTCGCGATATCGGAGGCGGTCGTGATCGTCTCATTTCTGAAGGATATGGCGCAGTTCGGCGGTGGTCTTCCTTTGTTGTTGAGGATTTTGATGGTCTTCCAGAGCTTGTTGACATCTTTCTTTGGATCGAAGGACTCCATCAGTGCGCGCCAGATATCCCGTTTGTTTTTGTCGGTAGCTCTCCTTATGTTCGTGTTGAGATTGTTCAAAAGGTCGCTTGTCGGATTCGATTCTCTGAGTGTGTCGCGATGATGCATCCATTCTCGTATCTCTGTCGTTAGGGCGACTTCTCTCTTCTTGATCCGGCCGCGTGGGATTGTTTTTGCTGCAGCTGATACAAGTATTCTTCGGAAGAGAGGTTCTGCTTGAACGGCTGGTAGATTGGGAAGAGGATTTTTGGACAGGCTTTCTTCGACGTGTTGCTGGAACGCTTCCCAGTCCGCTTTCCGGTAATTTGTGAAGGTTGCGTCTCTGTGAGTGTGGTTGAAATTGCTGCCTTCTAGTTCGATGATTATCGGAAGATGATCGGAGCTGCCTTCAGTGATAGTTTTCCATGACGCTTTTTGAAGGAGATCCTGAGAGCAGATAGAAATGTCTGGCGAGGAAGGGCGACCGTTTGAGGGAACTCGTGTGGGCATGTCGCGGTTGAGAGTGGCGTGTTCCGAGTCGTCAATAGCACTGGAGATGACGTTTCCTCTGTTGTCTGTCGAGTGAGAGTACCAGCTGGAGTCGTGGGCGTTAAGGTCGCCTAGTATGATGGAATTCTCGCGGTTGCGTAGAAGGGGGGATAGATCCGGTTGGTAGCCTGTGTTGCAGGAGGTCATCGGAGGAATGTAGACATTAGTGATGTCCAGAGAGAGGCCGTTGTTGTCCGAGATGCGAACAGTCAGTGATTCCAGGTGAGGATCTGTGGTAGACGGGACGACGGAGTAGATTAAAGAATGGGTGATGCCTGTGAGTAGGCCGCCACCTGTGTCGGTTCCGCGGTCTTTTCTAGCAATGGAGTATCCGGGGAATGAAGGAGTTTTAGCGCGATCCGTCAGCTTCGTTTCTTGTATTAGGAATATGTCGATCTTCAGGCGAGTTAGGAGGTCGAGGATCTCTGTTGTCTTGCCATTTATCCCATTACAATTGTATTGTAGCAGTCTCAGGTTCTTGTTGCCTTTGCGTCTGTTTCGAGCGATTGGAGCGAGAGCTGCGTCTGCAGATGGCGAGGGTGTGTCTTGGCGGGTCTGACATGGAGGGCATCGGTAGGTTGCAGGGACGTAGTCCTTGAGCGATGGAATACCGCTGCACTTCGCTTTGATGTGTGTCCATTCGGAGCAGAGAGAGCACTGGATGCAGTTCGTGTTCGCTGTCTTTCGGCAAGTAGAGCAGAGCCAGGTGGTGGGAGGTCCTGGGTTGCGTTCGATGTCTCCGGCTTGTAGAAGTAGAGATTGAGACAGACTGGCCGGGTCAGTCTGCCTCACATTGCAAAAAACGGAAGAATTGTGTGCTCCGGAGGGAGCGTGTCTTCGTGTCTTCGGAGCTGGTCTGCTTCCGGAGAAGATTGGTGATGTCCTTTGCAGTCCTGAGACTGACGTGCTGCACCGCGAGTAGGCGGACATCGTTGTAGCACATGCGTGACTATTTGTAAGGATCGGTGCAGGGATGTAGGAAGGTAAAGGATAGATGATGATAGAGAGAGGAGCCTACTTCATGCGTGACTATTTGTAAGGATCGGTGCAGGGATGTAGGAAGGTAAAGGATAGATGATGATAGAGAGAGGAGCCTACTTCATGCGTGACTATTTGTAAGGATCGGTGCAGGGATGTAGGAAGGTAAAGGATAGATGATGATAGAGAGAGGAGCCTACTTCATGCGTGACTATTTGTAAGGATCGGTGCAGGGATGTAGGAAGGTAAAGGATAGATGATGATAGAGAGAGGAGCCTACTTCATGCGTGACTATTTGTAAGGATCGGTGCAGGGATGTAGGAAGGTAAAGGATAGATGATGATAGAGAGAGGAGCCTACTTCATGCGTGACTATTTGTAAGGATCGGTGCAGGGATGTAGGAAGGTAAAGGATAGATGATGATAGAGAGAGGAGCCTACTTCATGCGTGACTATTTGTAAGGATCGGTGCAGGGATGTAGGAAGGTAAAGGATAGATGATGATAGAGAGAGGAGCCTACTTCATGCGTGACTATTTGTAAGGATCGGTGCAGGGATGTAGGAAGGTAAAGGATAGATGATGATAGAGAGAGGAGCCTACTTCATGCGTGACTATTTGTAAGGATCGGTGCAGGGATGTAGGAAGGTAAAGGATAGATGATGATAGAGAGAGGAGCCTACTTCATGCGTGACTATTTGTAAGGATCGGTGCAGGGATGTAGGAAGGTAAAGGATAGATGATGATAGAGAGAGGAGCCTACTTCATGCGTGACTATTTGTAAGGATCGGTGCAGGGATGTAGGAAGGTAAAGGATAGATGATGATAGAGAGAGGAGCCTACTTCATGCGTGACTATTTGTAAGGATCGGTGCAGGGATGTAGGAAGGTAAAGGATAGATGATGATAGAGAGAGGAGCCTACTTCATGCGTGACTATTTGTAAGGATCGGTGCAGGGATGTAGGAAGGTAAAGGATAGATGATGATAGAGAGAGGAGCCTACTTCATGCGTGACTATTTGTAAGGATCGGTGCAGGGATGTAGGAAGGTAAAGGATAGATGATGATAGAGAGAGGAGCCTACTTCATGCGTGACTATTTGTAAGGATCGGTGCAGGGATGTAGGAAGGTAAAGGATAGATGATGATAGAGAGAGGAGCCTACTTCATGCGTGACTATTTGTAAGGATCGGTGCAGGGATGTAGGAAGGTAAAGGATAGATGATGATAGAGAGAGGAGCCTACTTCATGCGTGACTATTTGTAAGGATCGGTGCAGGGATGTAGGAAGGTAAAGGATAGATGATGATAGAGAGAGGAGCCTACTTCATGCGTGACTATTTGTAAGGATCGGTGCAGGGATGTAGGAAGGTAAAGGATAGATGATGATAGAGAGAGGAGCCTACTTCATGCGTGACTATTTGTAAGGATCGGTGCAGGGATGTAGGAAGGTAAAGGATAGATGATGATAGAGAGAGGAGCCTACTTCATGCGTGACTATTTGTAAGGATCGGTGCAGGGATGTAGGAAGGTAAAGGATAGATGATGATAGAGAGAGGAGCCTACTTCATGCGTGACTATTTGTAAGGATCGGTGCAGGGATGTAGGAAGGTAAAGGATAGATGATGATAGAGAGAGGAGCCTACTTCATGCGTGACTATTTGTAAGGATCGGTGCAGGGATGTAGGAAGGTAAAGGATAGATGATGATAGAGAGAGGAGCCTACTTCATGCGTGACTATTTGTAAGGATCGGTGCAGGGATGTAGGAAGGTAAAGGATAGATGATGATAGAGAGAGGAGCCTACTTCATGCGTGACTATTTGTAAGGATCGGTGCAGGGATGTAGGAAGGTAAAGGATAGATGATGATAGAGAGAGGAGCCTACTTCATGCGTGACTATTTGTAAGGATCGGTGCAGGGATGTAGGAAGGTAAAGGATAGATGATGATAGAGAGAGGAGCCTACTTCATGCGTGACTATTTGTAAGGATCGGTGCAGGGATGTAGGAAGGTAAAGGATAGATGATGATAGAGAGAGGAGCCTACTTCATGCGTGACTATTTGTAAGGATCGGTGCAGGGATGTAGGAAGGTAAAGGATAGATGATCATAGAGAGAGGAGCCTACTTCATGCGTGACTATTTGTAAGGATCGGTGCAGGGATGTAGGAAGGTAAAGGATAGATGATGATAGAGAGAGGAGCCTACTTCATGCGTGACTATTTGTAAGGATCGGTGCAGGGATGTAGGAAGGTAAAGGATAGATGATGATAGAGAGAGGAGCCTACTTCATGCGTGACTATTTGTAAGGATCGGTGCAGGGATGTAGGAAGGTAAAGGATAGATGATGATAGAGAGAGGAGCCTACTTCATGCGTGACTATTTGTAAATAGAGTGACCGAATATTTATAAATGAATGAACATACATATGTTTAGTATATGTTTATTGCGTGTAATAAGCATCTTATACAATATTACACACAATATATACATGCGTATTTATATCATACAATGCTATACAAAAAACGTGAAAATGAATGAATAATCTAAACACATGATAAAAGGGAGAAATTATTGAACAATTCATTGGAATTTGGAATTTGAGATGACATATAATGTATACAAATTTGACAATGAAGGAGCTTTTTCTTTGAAAAAAAAAGCGTTCTAAAATTCCAGGAGATCGAACTGCTAAATTATTGGGTCCACACTTAGGTTTTGGGACCGGGAAACCAGAGCTTGATTTTGCTATTTCGTGTATTGGACCTTATTAGCTGGAAGAAGGGATGTTTTTATTCGAAAGAGTCATACCACCATTCATGAGCTTCTCCACTTTTCTCCGCTATACTTTTCAATGGCGAGTCGAGGCGCCAGTAAAATAACCTCTTGCCCTTCTCCGGTTAACGAATGGGTCTCGCCAAGAGGATCGCCGACTGCGGTGCGAGTGTAGACGGAGAAAATCTCTCCGGACTCAAAAGGATCCTCACCACCAACCTATCCGAAAAGGACTCCCCTCGACAGGACCTATGGGCAAGAAAACAAAAGAAAAAAATGAGCTTCTCCACTAGTTCATGTCATTGAATTTTCGCTTTGACTCTAGCGAGGAAATTCCACGTTTTTTTGTGCATTCCCTAGGCCTTGGCATGTTACCAAAGTCAACTTTGAAACAAGGATGGAAACACAACGGATGAAGTAATTTTGTACTCTCTCTATGACAACTATATCTTTCTTCAGATAAGGAAAGTGTACAGAAGTACCATGATTGAGAATATGTAGATCTGATATATATAAAGTAAGCATGTATGAAAAACTAGGGTGTGTGGTTTTTTATAACTTTGAGAAGTAATTGGCATTCCTTAGTGCTTCTTCAGCTAAATACTAGCAATGGGTGCGAAATCGGAGCTTTTGGTCAACGATGAATTTAAGATGACGGGTTTCTCGTGAGTGAGGAAGGCAAGAATTCTCATATGGGTAGTAGAATTCCGCCGGATTTCGGTTGCCCAATCTCAGAATACAAGACTTATGAGGGGATAGAGATAACAGCCAAGTCGAAGACAATTTAGATACAACGTCTATAGCTGTTTGTAGGGTTTGGTGTGCAGCATTTCGGGAAAAGGAATGATATTATTTGAGATCATCTGAAAAGACCTTCACATGACAATCTGTTTACATGACTAAGTTTAGAACTTCTGCAGTATATGTATATGATAAATATGAGGGGATCTAAAACACTACCTTGTGGAAAACCACTTTGGAAAAGGAAACTAATTGATATCTTATTATTTACGCGTGCTTCTCTAAAAGTTTACATATTTCATGTCTAGTGAAGAGCGGATCATTCAGTAAAAACTTGGTATCAGAAGTTTTAGGGTTGAAAATAGTAAATCATCATTTTCTTTTATAAAAGATTTTTTAAAGGTTCGAGCTTATGTAAAATTGTCAATGGAGCTTATTTATTTCATTCATCGCTTCAGTACGCCCATCGAGAAAAGCTGCGTCCTCGGGCGATTGCTTTCCTCGTCCTCGCGATGATTTGTTGGTTCTCAGCCATGTGGTTTTTCGTCAACAACGTCGCAGATTGGAGTGTTAGTTGCTTTTTTGCACTTTCACCTACTAGTACATTCGCTCGTGAAATCAGGAGCAGAAGCTTTTATATGGATGACCTTATTAGAGGAGAACTCCAGGTCGCTTACTTCAAAGATTTCTTCGCATATAAATTTATCTGTTAAGTTGCTCAAACATTGTGGGTGATGAGACTTTATGTGATGAGTATGAAAGCTAAGTATGAAAGTGAGCGTCTGATGAACTTCTTATCAAATAATTCAAAATGGCAAAACACAAAATAATATTGTATAATAATACTTTCTGCTAGATATTGTCATTCAATTCGTGCAACACAGCAGAAGCTCTTCAAGGGTGTTTACAGTTGTCGCCTGCGTCTTCTCGTGAGTTAAATCGTGAATGCGTTCTGCTCAACTTCTACGACAATCACGATGTGTGGCACTTTCTGTCTTCGCTCAGCATCTTCATGTCCTTCACACTGCTCAATTGCATTGACGACGATCTGCTATTTGTGCCAAGGAATCGCATCAGTGTTTTCTGATTAATCCCTTACTGAATTTTTCTCCATTTCTGAAAAATATTAAAAAATTCTCCAAGTATATGATTTCACAATACGATTGTACACATTCATAAACCCTGTGTGAAATGTGAAAAACCACTTTGATTGTTGTTCAACAGTTTTATGTACCTTTTTTTTTCTTTATTCATTCTCTATTTCATTTCCACAAGTTCCTTATTAACCAAAATGCACTCCATCTACTTTAATGTATGATTTTAGAAAGAAAATCGGGTCTCTGTAATATTCAAAGAGTCGATATAAATGCTGTACCAAGTTTAATTTTAGAAGGACTTCCTGTACTCGCTAATGAATTTCTGAGAAGTGTTAGCGGATCACATTTTAATCTCAAAACCATTCTTATAATTTTCATCGACCACTCTAGATTTCCATCTATTTTTTTGTAGTTGTTTTTTTTTGTAGCAGTAATCCTTGGCTCGCTCTCAATCATCATCAGAAACAACGCTAGTCGCTCGCTTCTGGAAGTGCTCTTGAGATAAATACCTGTTTTTCTGTCTTATTATTGATGTTCTACAAATTGTTATAAATATAATTTAGAAACCGAATCTCTTAGTGTAAGACCGTAGACGTGTAATAAATTAACATAATAATAAAAAGCATACTGATTCTTGGCTGGAAAAGAGGGAGATGCAATAAACAAAATGCAATAATCTTGCGGATCCTCTTGAAACCATTCAGGGGAACTGAAACCGAAGCTTTTTCTTTGAATGAGTTCAGCAACGAAAGCATCCTCTGTTAGAAGAAACGTTCAGCTGATTCCTGTCATATTATACTATTGAGAAAGAGGTTGAACTATGTAGTTAGATGGAATGAGCAGTAAACAATGTAAAGATGTATTTATTGCATCATATCAATAGCATCCTAATTTCATTTCTTACAACGAATCATTGTTGTACAACAAATCAGATAAATATAGAAGCCCTGATTGTCAGACCTGGATAAAAAAGAGCGAGCAGATCACAGTTCAGAACATCGAAAATTTTCTATGAAGTCCAATGTTACTACATATTGATAAGAAGAAACTGATGTGTCTTCAAATCATTGCGACAAAGCAATACGCGTACAAGCTCAAATTAAAAGCGTCTCGACAAATTCTGTAGAATCTGCTGAAACATGGAAAGTGAGTTAAAAATGCTTTTACTGACCCTCGAACGCCTAGATCTATTATAGCTCTCCAGATTTCAATGTCAAAGAAAAGGTACCACGAGCCAAGTCATGCGGTGAACAGGAGAAACGAGAACGGAATTTGGAAAACTATCTCATTCTTAGCGGTGACTGGGACATGACAGGATAGGCTTTCAAAACAATAGCAAAAAAACTAAGCGTTTTTTGACCTAGCTTTTATGAATGCAGAAGTCTACCCAGAAGACTTATCACAAGCGACCACGCAAGGACCAATAAGAACAGGATATAAATGACCTCAAAATAAGACTTTTAATCGTGATATAAACAATAATCGAAAAAGCTACGATAAAAGTACTAGATAATTGAGAGGGAAATGAGTTCATAGAACTTCCAACATTAAATTTATTGATTTAGTTCGAATGAAGTTAATCTTATTGAAGAAAGTGAAGTTCCTAATTTATCAAGTTCGACCATTTACCAATAGTATAATCTATCCCTAAACCTGAGTTGAAACTCAAAGACGGATTCACGCGTTTCTCTAAAACTTCCTGAAAGTTCGAGCGAAGCTTCATATTTAAAAAAAAAACATTTGAAAACCTCCAAAGACCAAAGAAAAAAAACCAAAGATTCTGTTAATTGATTAGGCTTATGAAAGTGTGTGGTGCCGTCACCTCTGTTGAAGACGTGATACGTAGACATAAATGTGGAAAAAAAGTAGGCCCATGGGACGGGTCGAATCCAGTCTCCATCGGAAGTGAGCCCATGGGACGGGGTCGAATCCAGTCTCCATCGGAAGTGAGCCCATGGGACGGGGTCGAATCCAGTCTCCATCGGAAGTGAGCCCATGGGACGGGGTCGAATCCAGTCTCCATCGGAAGTGAGCCCATGGGACGGGGTCGAATCCAGTCTCCATCGGAAGTGAGCCCATGGGACGGGGTCGAATCCAGTCTCCATCGGAAGTGAGCCCATGGGACGGGGTCGAATCCAGTCTCCATCGGAAGTGAGCCCATGGGACGGGGTCGAATCCAGTCTCCATCGGAAGTGAACGCGTTACCCCAATACTAGCGTGAAACTATCCTAATTCATGCAATAGCGCTATGTACATACACATATGCTCTGAGAGTTATGCATGTATGTCATTTTCTCTTGAAGGTGAATGGTCGTCAGCCCCCGCTTTCCTCTCTTCCAGCGGATACTGTTCCTCTTCTGCCTCGGCCGTCGCGTAGTTATAAGAACCCGCACTCTCAGAGCAGTCACAGATCACAACGAGAGCGAGGAACAATGTAATTGTCTGAATAGACTCGAGCTTTCGAAAACAATAAGCTGTTAAAGGACCCTCCGATATAAATGACATTTCTTCGCCTGAATTCTAAAATTCTAGAATCTTACGGAAAACTATTTTAAAGGTTTTGTGCGTCAATAAAAATCTAAATGCTTTTTGGAACATAATTTAAACGAGAATTGAGAAAAAATGATGTTTATAAAACTTTATTGAATTAACTACAGGCATGGATTATTATTTAGAAGAGATTTTTCTCAGTCCTCAAAAGCATGTAAATGAATTTTTTTCGTGTGCAAAGAATCTTACAGTGAATGAAGGAAAATTCCGTCATTTGAGATAATTGAGCAAACCTCAGAAAGTACAAGGACAAGTGAAAGAGCGGAGACAATATGTACATGGTGGTAGAGCCATTTAGCGAAGACATCGTAGCAGCCCTGTAACTTCACAATTTTATTTTAGTTCAATATACTAAATTCAGTCCTAACAGATGTACTAGATAAAGTGATCACGAATAACTGATCAAGCCATTTCAAATTCAAATCTCTCTGCCCGGGAATACCGGATGTCTTCGAAGAATGAGTAAAATTGATTATAGACATGCTAAACTTTCAGTATTGAGTATACAGGGTGGAGTGTATGTAGCTAGAAAATGGGACACAATTCAAACAGTTCTCAAAATTCACTTTTCATGCGAATTTCTCATTCTTGAATGTTCTGTCTCTTGTTCCTGAAAATTCCATTATGCTTGCTCGACTTGGAAAAGAATGGTCGCTGCCAGTCCGATGCGCACTGCAATCCTATCAATGCACACCCGGTAAACGTCCAGCGGACATCACTCGCATGCTGAAAGTGCAGCATTAAATCGTACATCGAGCCATAAAACATTTCGAAGAAGTTGGAGGAACTCAAGACTGTCGCCGGAGTGGTCGACCTTTGACGGCTACCTCGTCGAGAGTCATCAGGAAGGTCAGATAACGCTTTCGTCGAAATTCCAAAAGATGCATGAGGAAACTGGCCCGTGATATCAAAATTTCGGCAAGGTACGGAGGATTGTTCACGAGACTCTAGGGATGACCTCTTATCGATGTCGGAAGCGAGCGATGCTCACCGAGCGGAACAAAGCAAGAAAAAAAAGCGCGCTCCTTATTGGCACGGCTCGCACAGGCGAACTTAATGTACCATATTTAGTGATGAGAAGCTGTTCACTATTGAAGCTGCATTCAACTCTCAAAATACACGCGTTTTGGATGTATCACCAACTCTGGAAGACTTTGGTGGCAGAATCGCGATAAGAACTCAACATTCAGCTCATGTTATGGTCTGCGGACCACTCTGTGCCAGCGGCAAGAGCGCGCTTGTTTTCATCGAGCCTAACGTCAAGGTAGATCGCCATGTCTACCTCAAAGCCGTGTTACAAGATGCTCTGAAGCCTTGGGCAGATGCACACTTAAACGGAAGTCCCTACGTCTTTCAGCAGGACGGAGCACCTGCTCATACGGCCAAGTCCGTTCAAAAGTGGTGCGTGGCGTCTCTCCCAGCATTCATTTCGTAAGAGAAATGGCTGGCCCCGTCGCCCGATCTGAATCCTCTAGACTATGCGGTTTGTGCTTCTCCTCACAAAAACTTGGAATCTTCGAAAGCAGACCTGAAGAAGTACTGGAACAATCTTTCCCCGGGCTATTTTCGTGCCGTGATCAACAAATACCCTGAAAGACTACGCGGTTCGTATGAGAACGGGGAGGCAGAATCGAATGAATTTGACACCACTCTATGATGTAAGTTATATGAATAAAACTTGTGAATTTCAGTTCGATTGCTTCGCATAAAACCAAAACTCGGGTGGAAACATTTCGCGCGATATTTACGCCCCCAGTAGAGCAAGCTCACAGTTGAAAATATCTGATAGTTGTTTGGAGCACATTTTGCCTTCTCAATGATTACTCAGCTATTGAACCTTGCTCCTTGCTTCTAGATCTTTATAATTCATCTTATGAGCAAAATAAGTTTATCGCGTAGGGGACTAAAAATTCGCCCTTCAACTAGTAATAGAGGAGAGAAGAGAGACCGTGCCCGACTCGGGTCGGAGACCTATTGTTCACATCCCGTTCGCTGTCTTACTGATCCGTAATATTAGCCCTGCTTGTTTTGCTTGGAAGTAAAAACATGTTTAAAATCTGTTTCAGATCAAGTTTAATTTTTTGCCAAAAATAGATTTTTGCTTTACAATCGTTTTCAAGTTGCTGCTTAATTCTTATCATTCTTATTTCCAAGATTTTTGACTCATTTTACGTTATGTTAAATGAAATGTATGGTTAGAATTTGTTATGTACCTTGCCTTGTAGTCCAAAGATTCCAGAGATGATAAATATATAGTCCGAGTAGTGTAGAGTCCAAATATCAATATAGTTCAATGCAGCCAATCCAATTCTTAGTCTCGCTCTCTTACGCGATACGCAGCGCGCGCGAGAGGCAGATCATTCTTGCACACAACACCTCCCCCTTGAGATAAATATCATTATCTCAAAAGATAGGCATATCATAGCCCACCTTCACTTGGGAAGTAAAAAAAATCTTCAAATTTCTCTCGTAACCATGAAGAGAAAACAACAAGTCAAAGCATAAACCATATTGCTATCACCTTACAATATTAGAGCAATATAGTTTGCATTAGAAACTAAAACAAACAAACATGGCAACATTTTATCAATTCTATATACATATGTTGCCTAGACTCGATGCTCGAATCTAATAAAACTTCTTGTGAGGATTGACCTCCAGTCGCACCGGCGCCTTTATAGCCCTTTTTGGTCGACTGTGTGAACTGGCACCAGGTTGTGCTTCGTTCGTTTGGGTTGAGACAGGGTCTCTGACAATTCTCGGGAAAGAGGGTTCATCACTTCTGTGGTTTGGCTCCGCTCTTTCTGTTTCTGACTCATTATCTTTTTCTGTAAGCAACCCAAAGGCTTCACTCAGTATGTGCAGAGGCAAGCATGATTTCTTGATTTCCTCTGTCACATTTCCCATACTTAGGGTGAGCTGATTACTATGAGCTTTGATTTTTCTGCCTTGATCTAGCAATACCCAATAAGCAACCTTGCCTTGTTTTGCAACTATTTCTCCAGTTTGCCAGTATACGTCGTTCTTAGGCACGCCGATTTTGTATTTCACTCGATCTCCAACGGAGAACTTTTTCGGCTTCACTCCGTGATGCTTATCGAACTGTGCTTTCATTTTCTGGTCAACTTCCTGAGAATTTTGACAAGGCTTCAGCAAATCAACTCTTCCTCTTATCTGTCTTCCGATGAACAGCTGCGCAGGGCTTTTCCCTTCCTCGCATTGGCCATTCGGGTTCTTTCTGTAGTGAAACAAGAAAGAGTGCAAGATTTCCGCTGTGGGCATTTCTCTTTTCATCTTGATCAAACTTCTTTTGAATGTATCTACGAACCTTTCTGCTTGTCCGTTCGACTGTGGATGATACGGTGGGCTTGTAATATGTCTGACACCATTTCTCACACAATAGTTTTTGAACAACGCCGATGTGAATTGCGTTCCATTGTCTGTCACGACTACTTCAGGAAGCCCATACCGAGCAACACAAGATTCCAACGCGCGTACCGTAGCGGTAGCCGTCATGCTGTTCGTTGATAGAATTTCTGGCCATTTGCTGAAAGCATCTACCATTATGAGATAACTTTCTCCATCGATTGGTCCTGCATAATCCAGATGGACTCTTTGCCAGGATCTGGTTGCCTTTGGCCAAGGTTCCAATGGAACTTTAACGGGATTCTTCGAGCTGTTCGCGCATCTTTCGCAACTTTTCACAACTCCCTCAATATCACTGTCGATACCATTCCAATAACAAATGCTTCTTGCCATTGCTTTCATTCTCACCATTCCTGGATGTCCTGCATGCAGCTCTTTCAAAACCAGTTTTTGAAGTGTGACTGGTATCACAACCCTTTCAGCCGACATCAGGCACTCTCCCACTATTGAAAAAGTGTCTCTTCTTCTGTAGAGAGGTAAAATGTCCTTGGGAACTTTCTTGGGCCATGCGTCTTTCTTGTGCCATGTCATGACCTTTGTCAGGGTAATATCCTTCTGAGTTTCTCGACGTACATCTTCAGCTGTCAATGGTAGGGCTCTTATGTCACGCTTGAACAAGCTCATGACGTCTTCATCGACCTGAATGCTCGCGATGACTACGTCTTCATCTGGGGACGGACAATTTGCGATCAATCTCGAAAGCGCATCCGCGTATCCAAAACTGTTCGTGCTCACATACTCAATCCGAAAGTCATACGCGACTAGCATCGTTGCCCATCTCTGAAGCCTATTCGCCGTATGGACGGGTACTCCTGTCTTGGAACCGAAAATTGCCAAGAGTGGCTTATGGTCGGTTTGTAGGGTAAATCGCCGTCCATATATGAACCGGTGGAACTTCTTTACGGCAAAGATCAATGCTAGACCTTCCTTGTCAATTTGCCCATAGTTCCGCTCCGCTGGTTTCAATGCTCTTGAAGCATGGAAAATAGCCTTCATTGCTCCATTAGACGCTCTGTGCATCAAAACTGCACCGATTCCGTGACCGCTGGCATCAGCAGCCACGAAAATCTCTTTACTTGGGTCGTAATGGACCAGACTCAAATCTGTTTCTAGCACTTCGAGGATCTTCTTGAACGCGTTCTGACATGTCTCAGACCACGTCCACTCCACGTCTTTCCTCAACAAATTGTCTAGTGGTGCTCTCAGTTCGTGCAATCCGGCTATGAACTGTCCGTAATACGTCACCATTCCGAGGAACGACCTCAGGGTAGCTACATCTGTAGGTGCGGGCATCAATCGAATCGCATCGATTTTGTTCGGATCCGGTTTCCTGCCATCTTTATCCACAATGAACCCGAGATACTTGATGCTTGTACTGCCGAACTTGCACTTCTCCAGCTTCAGCTTGAATCCGAAATTAGAGATCCGACTTAATACTCCCCTCAAGTTATCATCGTGTTCTTTCTTTGTCTTCCCCATTATTATGAGGTCGTCCAAATAGGCCACGGCACCTTCACTTCCTGCCAACATTGTATCCATCACTTGTTGGAAGATTCCTGGGGCCGACTTCACTCCGAATGGTAACCTTTCGTACCGGTAAAGTCCTTTGTGCGTGTTGATACCGCACATTTCCTTTGCTTTTTCATCAAGCTCAACTTGCAGGTAAGCATCGGCAAAGTCAATCTGACTAAAAAGTTTGCCACCGTTCAGCCCAGCGAATATCGTCTCCGGCAGAGGTAGTGGATGAGCATGAAGCTCTATCGCCTCGTTCAACCCGGTGGAAAAATCGGCACAGAGCCTTGTGCTTCCATTCGCTTTCTCCACCACTATAATGGGGGCAGCCCATTTGGCTGTGTCGACCTTCCTGATGACATTCAATTTTTCTAGCCTGTCCAGTTCCTTTTCCACTTTAGTTATGCTTGCGAGGGGTACCGGTCTTTTATTCCTGAAGACTGGCTGAGCTCCTTCTTTGAGCTTTAACGTTGCCTTTACCTTTGTGCAAAGGCCCAGTCCTTCTTCAACTATTCCCGGATATTCCTTCTTTATCCACTCTTCATACTCTTTAGTAGACTGCGGCTCCTTATTCATGACTTTCCATACATTCGAAGTTGCGTCTCTAGTCCAATTCATCTTCAGAACTTCCAGTTGTGAAATGAAGTCCTTTCCGAGGAGTCTGAGTGGCGCTGTGGTAACGTGAACGTACCCTTGTGCGCATTTTCCATTGACTTCCAAGTTTGCCTTGAACTTTCCTACAATCATTAGTGGCGTTCCATTTGCGCAAATTGGTTTGCAATCCGAAAGTGAACACTCCGGTTCTCCAATGTC
This sequence comes from Allodiplogaster pararmata, assembly GCA_964056735.1. Lineage (NCBI taxonomy): Eukaryota > Metazoa > Nematoda > Chromadorea > Rhabditida > Diplogasteridae > Allodiplogaster > Allodiplogaster pararmata. The sequence continues at coordinate 1,567,479 of OZ057409.1, read as the reverse complement.
CTTCCAGATTTCCTTCGAGATGAATGTCAGATCTGCTCCCGTATCAACCTGTAGTCTAACGGCTTTCCCATTCATCTGCATTTCTATCTCAAAATCTTCTGACTTCACTTTCATCACTCTGATTGAATTCATTGACTTCTTGCTTCTTTTCTCTTTTGGCTTATTCTTGCACATCGTGCTCTTGTGGCCCTTTTTTCCACAAGCCAAACATTCCTTGTTTAGGAAGAAACATTCATTGCTGTGTGATACTCCACATCGATTGCATTTCTCTTTCCGTTGCTCATCGAACTGTTTCTTCCTTCCTTTCTCCGATGGATTCCGTTGTTGGTTCTTTTTCACATAATTGAGTTGAGATGTTCTACCTTGCGTTTGGACTGCCATTGACTCTTGATGTAATGAATGCAATCGATCACATTCATCCAGCAGTGTTTCCATACTTGTCTCTTCGTTCTTTCTCAAAACACTCAACAGGTGGAAACGCGTTTCTTCAAATTGAGGTAGATCAATAGAAGTAAGGAACATCATTGTCTTGAATTGTTCCACTTTAATGTCTTTCACTTGTGCACTTTCCACTGCTCTGTTTATTGTGCTTGCCATCACTCTCAGATCATCAGTATGTGATTTACTCATTCTCATGTTCAGCATCTTCAATCTTTTCTCAAAGATTGTGCTTTTGTCTCCGAACATTTTCTTGAGTTTCTCAACCGTCTCTTTCAGAGTATAGTTGCTTGCCTTGTGTGGAGCGATTGTATCCAGGTATCGATTTTCCACAGCGAAATTCACATGCCTCAGCAACATTCTTACTTTGGCATCTTCTTCCAAAGCTTCAGCATCCTTTTCAAACAGATCTTCATATCTGCTGTACCACTTCTCGAAGGTTGCACCTTCTTCTGGCTCATATGCGAAGTCTGTGATGCGTTTCTCAAGCGCATCAATCGATGGTCCTGCAGGTTTAGCCTGACTGCTACCTTCTCTCATTGCAAGTCTTTCTAGCAGGGCATTGACGAGGGCGCTCTGCTCCTGTTGTTGCTTCGCATGTTGCTCTTGTTGCATTTGCATTGCCAGCAAAATCTGTTGGACACCTTTGTCCTCCATTTCTTTACTTTATTGCTCTTTCTCTGGCCTCTTGAGTTCGACTTGTACGATTACAAGTAGAAGAACTTCGAACGAGGGACTGACCACAAAGCAACCTTTAGCTTTGCGCGTTTGCCTCTTTCAATGAGGAACTGACCACAGAGCAACCTTTAGCTCTGCGCGTTTGCCTCTCTTACAACGAGGGACTGACCACAAAGCAACTTTTAGCTTTGCGCGTTTGCCTCTCTCAATGAGGAACTGACCACAGAGCAACCTTTAGCTCTGCGCGTTTGCCTCTCTTTCAAATTTGAAGTCCTCCTCCAAATCCTCTTCGAAGTCCTCCTTCCAGAATCCTGATCGCCACTGTTATGTACCTTGCCTTGTAGTCCAAAGATTCCAGAGATGATAAATATATAGTCCGAGTAGTGTAGAGTCCAAATATCAATATAGTTCAATGCAGCCAATCCAATTCTTAGTCTCGCTCTCTTACGCGATACGCAGCGCGCGCGAGAGGCAGATCATTCTTGCACACAACAGAATTTTAAACTACTGCATCAAAAATTCAAAAAGTGTCCAACGAAAAGTGAAACCATGATATAATTTTGCATGGTGTCGTGTAACGAAGTCTTTACCATACAAACCTTTCAATCAGCAAACCCACAAAAAGGGACACCACACCAAACCCACAAAAGAGGACACCACACCAAACCCACAAAAAGGGACACCACACCAAACCCACAAAAAGGGACACCACACCAAACCCACAAAAAGGGACACCACACCAAACCCACGTACTCTCACTCACCTCAACGGCAATTTTAAGTGAATATATTTTTGCACGGCAAACTTTCTATTTAATACAAAAAGACATTTCAAAAAAGTCAAAATTTTCAGCCAGTGTGAATGCCAAAAAAAGTTAATATTGAGCAATATGTAGTTTTCGCACGCTTAGCTGGAAAAGGCGAAGAGTATAGAAAAAATTTACCGTTTTGAACCAATGGGCCTTTGTAACATTCAATTTACCGCAGCTCCTCATGCTTTCCAAATTCTGCAAAAGGAGAAAACGGAAAATCATCGATGATGTGAGTTTTTAATTCGCTGAAGAGTAAAATAATTCAGTTTATTTCTCTCAATTAAACTACACATGAAAAATACACTTTCTCTCGTTGTAAAACCTGTACAGAAACATCCTTTGAAAAAAAAACTCCAGTGAGAACTAATTCCAGCTTCCACCATCTACCTAAAAAAAAAAAAAGAAGCATGAGCGTATTCGTTTATATGTGTCACATTTTTTTTCGTCTTCAGGCATTCGTCTTCAGGCACCAAATGTTAGCTTCAGCACTGTAGAACGTTCGATAAGCATTGATATTCACAGAAGCTTACGAAAACGAAAAAAACTAACCGCGTAAAATTCGGGGTCACAACAGCTGTCCGGCACAAAATTGTTCTTCGGCCACTGAACTGTTCTGTACCAATCGCTCGCACCGTCAACACCGCAACATTGCAACTGAAACATGCAATTACCTTTACTAGGTGGATCAACGGTTATGGTTCAATCGCAGCGTACTTGACTATTGTCATATGAATATAACTTTTTTAACCTCCTTACACTCAAACTGCGAGCATGGAAAAATTTCTGTAACTTTGTATTTTGTCACCCCCCTTTTCCCCGTTAGACACTAACAGTGATCCAGGAAGCAGTAATTTGACCAAATTTGGTCAATCACGAAAGCTCGCACCTTTCCTTGAGGTAAATTTGAGCGGAAAAATCAATCTGAGAGTGAAATATAACACTAACTTGAGCACAATAATGAAAGAAGTTGAGAATGATATTCGAGGTTAGAACCATACGGTTCATTACATGCATGCTGACTTTTGGGAGAGGCATGAAGGAAAAAAAAACCTCCCCCCCCTCTCTCTGTGCCATTCATGTTATTTTAAACCTTATACCTTTTATAATCAATTTCAAGGACACGGATTGCGATAACTTATACAAATACATACGATTATACTCTTAGTATACGCTCTCATCAATTAGTACTTTAGGTTGATTATTACGTCGAGACACAGGAATATTGGATATTCTCAACATGGTACGGTCTCAAGATGTTAAAACGCTGCCAAGGAAAATGTATTTAGAGTTTGAGCCGTTTTATACAGATGAAACTCGCGCCTGGATTCCAACCGCACCCTTTTCAATTCCTTAACTCTTGATATTATACATATGCTTTGTATAGCTCCTCCCTCGACGTTTTTTTGCCAGATAAATGTAGTTTTATCAAGACAAATCGTGGATCTTTCAGAATTCTGATGGCGAGTTTTATAAACTTTCAAAAACCCAAAGAGCAAAGTTGTTGTTGTGCAATCCCTCCGACTCAAATCGTCATTCTTGATTTTTTTTCGCCCATCGATGACCTGCACGGAGAGACACATGTCTTCCCGGTACAACACCACTGCAGACTTCTCTGAGACCAATATCGTGCAGCTTGCTCCTGTCCACAGCACCGATGTTTCGAGCTCAGTAATCTTCCTCCACCGCCCCGCAACATGAAGGCAACGCTGACCACATACAGCGGCATGTCAGTACAACAGGACAGAGCTACACTTCCAAAAGAGTCTGCGCTCAAAGCGGTTCAGAAATTACTCCATACAAAAGCTGTAGTTGATGCGACATCCAGCTACAGTCCGAATCAAGTACTTTTTTCTGCTTAGGCAAACGTTTACGCTAACCGGGCCGTACGGCTTAGGCTAACGAGACCGTATCAACAACAAAAAAAACATAATAGTGCGTCAAACACTCTCTTTTTCCCGCGCAGTGGCGTGGATTAGTAATGAACGGGTGTGAAGGGCGTGAAGGGCATGATGGACGTGATTTAGTGATGGCCTCATTTTTCTTTTATTGCAGCCAACAAATTTAATAACTGAATAGTGTCCAATAACTGACAGACTCGTGTAGATGATCCCAGCTGATCTTAAGGTAGATCTGTCTGCCCGCCCGTGTCTGCGCCATTGTCCGGTTGATATTTAAGAACAAGTCACTCCTGATTTTTTCTCGAGCCGATTCCTGAAATAACACAGCATTATTTTAAGAGCCTAAATTTGAAAACAAATTCGTATAGTATAATACTGAACTGAACTTGATAGAGTTAAATATTCAGGGTGTTATTCTGATCTGTACTAAAAGCGCAATCTATGTATATGCAAATCTAGAGACTCTCAAAAATACTGTTAAGGTTTAGTACTTTTTTTCCATGGCACGCACCCACTGCCTTTTTCAAAGGGATTCATGACACTTTGTTACACCACAGTTTGTTACACGACACTTTGTTACAGGAGCTTTTGTTTTTAGTGTGTTTTAACTACTGTTTTTTTTTGAAAAATTTAGTCATTGAATCGACAGAGTCAAGAAAGTGAGAAATTTTTCATGCGGTCTCTTTCCTAAGCCGTACTGTAAGCAATATCATAAATCATTGTGCAATTCAAAGCCTGTATTAATCATTATGGTTCCAGAGCCGGAGGCGGAGCTTGCTAAGAAGGAGGAGCCAAGAGCAAAAAGATAAAAGACGCCACAGAGAGCGATCGAAGAGAGAGAGGGGAATGAACCCCAAGCCCTGACCACATGACCCCCTTTTGTATCTTATGTCCCTGAATAAATATATATCTAATACCCAATGTGTTTTGATGTTGGGGACGCAATACAAGGGCAAGGGAGGGAGAGAACACTCACGGGCAATGCCCAAATTTACTGGTAGCAGCGAGTGGTTCTTTCCCATGGGCCCCCCTTTCCCTTTGTTGTGCAAATCTCACTTCTCTCCCCTGCACTTTTTTAAAAAAAATTTTCGTTGCACTGTGTTCGTTTTAGTAGTTCATGCATGAAAAGCGCAGTTGCGCCTAAACAAAAAAAAAGAAGGCTGTAGACAGCATTCATGGTTCTTTTCAAGAACATGATGTTTCAGTGTTCCCGGAAGATGGGCAAAATTTAAGACCCATGGTATTTCAGTGTGTCCCCGGAAGATGGGCTAGAGGTAATACCCATGGTATTTCAGTGTGTCCCCGGAAGATGGGCTAGAGGTAAGACCCATGGTATTTCAGTGTGTCCCCGGAAGATGGGCTAGAGGTAAGACCCATGGTATTTCAGTGTGTAGCCGGAAGATGGGCTAGAGGTAAGACCCATGGTATTTCAGTGTGTCCCCGGAAGATGGGCTAGAGGTAAGACCCATAGAGTTTCAGTGTTCCCGGAAGATGGGAAAAAGGTTAAACCCATAGTTGTCAACATGTTATTTAAAGCTTTTAAATCCCCTTCCATTTCTCTGTTGACATCTGCTTTTAAAATCTATGTCCGACCCATTATCGAATACGCAAGTGAGTTGTGGAATCCATCTTCCTCGGGCCTTGTTAAGTTGGTTGAGAAAGTCCAACGCTCTTTCACGAGGAGAGTACTAGGAAGAGTCCGTCACCCTAAGCTTCCGTATTCCCAGAGGCTTTCAATGCTAGGCCTTCAGAGCCTCGAGTACAGTCGTGCTATCTCTGATCTACTTTTTCTTCATAAATGTTTACATAACAGCTTAGACATAGACACTGATCATTTATACGAAATCTCGGCTGTTCAGCGTTTTACTCGGCATTCGCATCCTTTAAGACTTATTCCTCCTCACCGCATCAATAAGACCTCTTTATCGACATGTGTTTTCCGTCAAATGTCTGTTTGGAACTCTCTTCCATTTGATGTTATCAACGAAGCTAGTAGCCTTAAATTTAGAAAGCAACTTCTTTCGTTGCCTGTGAATGTGATTGTGCCAGTTAGTCTTGTTTCTGATACTTAATTAAGACTTGTTATTTTTCATCGTTATCACAGCCCCCCTTTTTTTCCCCTTTACACACCGCCACTAAGCTATATGTGTAATGTAGTCCATGCATATCTCTGTTTATATGTAATTTGCTTTTGTCTTAAATACCTACATGCTTGGAATAAAGAATGAATGAATAGTGTTTTAGAGAGTCCCCGGAAGATGGGCAGGAAGTAAGACCCATGGAGTTCACGTGAGAGTCGGAGCGAAGCAGCTGACAGAGGTTAGTTTTATAAAACACAGTTTAAAAAAATTTTGTGCCAGTAAAACTTTTTCTGTAATTTTCCTCTTTTTTCTACCTTAAAATTTTCATATCAGTTATATTAAGCACTTTATCATCACGCAATTTTTCCGTCGAATAAATTAGAATTTTTAACAAGTTTTTTTTGCAATTTAACTTCTCAGCTTAACAAGCAAAATGTAGAGAAAATGAGAAAGCTTTAGCACTTAAGTCTGATTATGTACTTTTTCGAAGAAACAAAGATTTCAAATGTTATAATCTGTCTATTTTTCCGTGTATGTGTGCGAAGGGTGAATATGATTGGGCAGTCGCCCCGAAACAAAAAAACAATGAAATGCGAAATCTCGCAATATCGAAGGTTCTAGCTCTTGTCTCATGCCTCAATTTTTTCCAAAATTTTCAAAATAAATTTTGCTTGTTGCCCTCCTTCCGCGCTAAGATTATTATTTTTTTTCACCGCTTTATTCATCTTTTAACAATCTAATTCCATCATTATAATATTATTATTGTTCGAGAAGGTTTAAAGACGCGTTTTCTTTCGTATGCGCATAGGTTGGTCGTTTGCAGATTCGTTCCACTTTCGTCAATTTCATTTAATTTTTGAGTTTCAAAACTTAGTTTTTCTGGTTCCTTTCTGAATGTGTTTTCTGTTTCGAATATTATGAATCTTATTTTCTATATGTGCAGGGCAGTAGCCCCGAAACAAAAAAATCAGAACTTCCTCAATTCTTCTTACAGTTATTCCGTTATCTCACAAAAATGTCGATATAAGGAAAAATTACTTTTTCCAAGAAATTAGAACCATCTAGCAGGTTGTCTGAATGAATGATTTTTTTTAAAAACCTAAAAGAAACGGATTCGGTTCACAACCATTTTTTCGAAGTTGAATTGACCACCTGATATTAAGCCATAAAACCAAAATAAGAAAACTTACGGTTATTGAAAAAATAAAAACCCTTTTTCAAATTCAAACTTATTTTCCAGTTTCCGTTTAATTCTAGTTATTTCAAAATAGAGAGTTTCAAATCGAAGAGAGGAGAAAGAGGAAAAGTCAAAACAAAAGCCCCCTCACGCAATCAAGATAGGGATTACGGTAATAGAAAATAGAGAAGAGCAAAGAAGCAAAGGAAAAACAAAACGCGCTAATGGCACTTTATCAAATTCTCAAAACTAAGTAAAGATTAAAAAATTAGATACACAATCCATCACCACATTCTTCAGAAGTTTTATCCCTTTAAAAACACTGCTCAACATAATAATAATCACTTCATTTCTTCGACAGAGAAATTCAGCGCTCTTCATTGAATTTCCCTTTAAAGTTTATTTGCGAATATCTCATTGTGTGTATTGCTTCTCATTTCATCTGGGTATCGCTCATTGTGTGTGTATTGTATCTCATTTCGGCAGTCGCCGTGAACCAGAAATCGAACTAATTGTTCAACCTTTCTTGTGTCTTTGCTGATTCTTGTCTTCAAACCTTGAAGCGCAGTTGCGCCGAAACAACCAATAATACCCGAAAGGGGAAGTCTTTGCTGATTCTTGTCTTCAAATCTTGAAGCGCAGTTGCGCCGAAACAACCAATAATACCCGAAAGGGGAAGTCTTTTTCCTGTGAATCCTTCACTGATTTCACAAGAGGGCAGTCGTCCAAAAAAAAAAAAAAACAACTCTAAAGTGCAGAAGCACCGAAACAAAATTCGAAAATGACTTTGGGCGTTTTGCCTTTCAGGTTTTTCACCTTTTGGGTCTTTTTACCCTTCACTTTAACACGAGGTCAATAATAGTGTAGTTTTAATATTTAATAGATCCTAGTAATTAAATTTTAACTATTTTTTATAAAGACTGAGGACAGTTTTTGATGGTAAGGTGGAAGGTGTAAGCAATATCATAAATCATTGTGCAATTCAAAGCCTGTATTAATCATTATGATTCCAGAGCCGGAGGCGGAGCTTGCTAAGAAGGAGGAGCCAAGAGCAAGAAGATAAAAGACGCCACAGAGAGCGATCGAAGAGAGAGAGGGGAATGAACCCCAAGCCCTGACCACATGACCCCCTTTTGTATCTTATGTCCCTGAAAAAATATATATCTAATACCCAATGTGTTTTGATGTTGGGGACGCAATACAACGGCAAGGGAGGGAGAGAACACTCACGGGCAATGCCCAAATTTACTGTACAACCTCGTCAGCATACATTTTTAATGAGCCTAAGCGAAAAAAATCTGTGAAGGGCGTGTAACAAACTGTCGTGTAACAAAGTGTCATGTAACAAACTGTCGCGATACCTTTTCAAAGTGTCCCGTTTCCTCATCGTTAGTTTTTTTCATCTGCACACCTATACTGCGGATAATGAAAATTTTTGAAGTTTTCTATTATTCGTTGTCATATTGCTTCCATGTTCTAATGAATTACAAAAGATTAACTATACAAATTTAATGTGAATTACATTGAATTCATTCATTATTAAATGACTGTTGTTTTTTGTTGTGACCGGTATGCAGCTTGAATCGAAGATAGATTCGAAGGTAGTTGTTTGACCTTTGCAGTCCTGAGACTGTCATCCTGCACCTTGTGAAGGCGGTCAGCGTCGTAGCACGTTGCTTTTGTATGCGTGGTCGATCCAGACTTGTTGTTGTTGTCTTGCCCATAGGTCCTGTCGAGGGGAGTCCTTTTGGGATAGGTTGGTGGTGAGGATCCTTCTGAGTCCGGAGAGAGTTTCTCCGTCTACACTCGCACCGCAGTCGGCGATCCTCTTGGCGAGACCCATTCGTTAACCGGAGAAGGGCAAGAGGTTATTTTACTGGCGCCTCGACTCGCCATTGAAAAGTATAGCGGAGTATCGGCTGATGTTTTGTCCGGTGGCATGCCCAGGCCGGTCCGGCATCGCCCTCCTTTGACGAGCTATACTACCCAGTTTTGGTCCGCGGCGGGATTTCTCCCGCTACCTCCCAGCACGAATTCTTCGTAGGGAGGCGTCCCTCTATCCGCCACCTGAGGTCGCGCTCGATTCTGGACTGGATAATCCGGCTCCATCCGTGACAGCCTCAAGAGCCTTAAGGCTGTAGAGTCACGAATGGCCACTGTTGCCAGTGTGTTTCGAGTCCAGACTAGCATCGTTTTGTTTGGGAGTTGAAGGCTCTAGCATTTTCTGAGCGAAGAAAGGCAAGAGTTTATTTTATTGACGCCTCGACTCGCCGTTTGAAAGTATAGCGGAGTATTGATGATGTTTAACCCTGTCGCTTACTCAGGCCAATCAGGCATCACCATCCTCTGACGAGCTATACTACCCATTTTCGGTCCATGACAGGCAAGCCCGCTACATCCGATGGAGACATCGCTCTATCCCCCACCCGAGGAAGTGTTCGATACCGGATAAGGTTAACCGGTCCCTTGCGATGGTGTGGAGTCAAGTCGTGGGTTGTAAAACCACCGAAGGTGTTCAAGTGTTATTTTGTTTAACAACTTTTGCTCAATGTAATCGGGACTAGCCACTCTAGTACGCAGTGTTAATTCTATTCCTAATCATTTTTTCACTTCTCATTATGAAGATGTAAAAAACGAAGGGACTTATCACCCTTTGAGAGAGTGAGTTAAGAAGATTAAGGGACTTCTTCTTCTTAGCGTTGTCCCGCGCCGGCCGAGGTCGGAGTAGGGTCCGCTGTACGGCTTCTAGCTCTCCAGAAACATCTGTCCGTTGCGTCTTCCGAGTGGAGTCTTGCAAGGCGCAGGTCTTGGTTGAGCGTATCCATATATCTTGTCTTCGGTTTGCCTCGAGGGCGTTTGCCTGGTACTTCCATGTCAAGGGCGTGTCTTGCGATGTTGGTCGCGTCTCTTCGCATCACGTGTCCATACCATCTAACTCTCCCTTCTCGCATCTTGTCTTGTATTGGGGCAACGCCGAGTCTCCCTCTCACAATCGTGTTACGCACACAATCTAGGCGAGTCAGTCCTAGTGTCCAGCGTAACATTTTCATCTCATTCGTGTGGACAATGTTCTCGGTTATACGCGTTGTAGGCCAGGTCTCCGTCGAATAGAGAAGCACGGGACGGATTGCTGTTTTATACATCTTTCCGCGTATGCCAGCTGTGATATTCCTATCACAGAGGACACCTGCAGCTTCTCTCCATTTCATCCAAGCTGCATTTACTCTTTGGCGTGCCGCTGCATTTGTTGACGTGTCTGAGGAGATGACAGAACCAAGGTACTTGAATTCGGAGGTCTTCGGGAGCGGTTCACCGCTGATGTGAACAGCTCCCGTCGTTTGCACTCCGATTTCCTGGTACTCGGTCTTCTTGATGTTGAGGCGTAAGCCATGCCTACTAAGAGCGTCATTCCATTCTTGGGTGCGTTTCTCGATTTCGGCACGTGTAGGAGCAGCAAGGAGAATGTCGTCGGCGTATGCGATGGTTGACGGAGCCGGAGTCAGTAGAGGACGCGTGACGGTATCCATAACCAAAATGAAGAGAAGGGGAGACAAAGCACTCCCTTGGTGCACTCCAACGTTTACTGCGAATGGCTCTGTGATGCCGACCGGAGTTCTGACAGTACTCTTTGAATCATCGTACATCGCCATTGTCCATCGAATGTACTCTTCAGGAACCTGATGATCGCGCAATGCATATGAAATAAGATCATGGGGGACTCTGTCGAACGCCTTTTCCAAATCGAGGTAGGTCAGATGGAGAGGTGATCTTTTCTCTGCGTGCTTCTCGACGAGTAAACGGAGTGCAAATATTGCATCTGTTGTGCCTCTTCCGTTCACAAACCCGCATTGCTGAGCCGGAATATCGACGATATCTCGTCTGCGTGAATCCAGTATCCTCTCAAATATCTTCATCGTGTGGTTGAGAAGGCGTATTGGACGGTAGTTGCTGCACACTCTGGCATCGCCTTTTCCTTTGAAGACTGGAACGGTCGTGGAGTAGCGCCAGATATGTGGAATTTGGCCTTGCTTTACGATGGTGTTGAACAGGTGCACGAGATGTGCTAGTCCAATATCACCCGCAAGTTTCCAGGCTTCGGTGGCTATGTCGTCCGGTCCAGCCGCTTTCCCAGTCTTCATCTTAGAGAGTGCCTTCTTCACTTCCTCGGCCGTGATGGTTGGCACGGGTCCTTGTATGGCGTGGGAAGTAGGGATGGGAAGGTGCTCAAACTCTTGGCCGCTCATTTCTTCGAAATGTTCGCGCCACCTGTTTCTGACTTTTAAAGGGTCAGTGACGAGCTTCCCTTGTTTGTCCCTTATCGTGGCTGCTCTCTGGATGTCCAAGGTGTTGCGGTGTCGAGCCTTGGCAAGCCGATAGATTGCTTTATCGCCTCCTGGTTGGTTCATCTTCTCATAGAGATCGCGGAAGTAGGAGGCTTTTGAAACTGCGACAGCTCTTTTGGCGGCTTTCTTGGCTGAGCTGTATGCAGCGCGGTCGTCAGCCTCATTTGACGTCCTCCATCTCTTGTAGGCATTCTTTTTCGCCTTGATCGCATCCTGAACTTCGGAGGTGAAAAACCAGGTGTCTTTCTCGATTCTTGGCTTTCCGGGTTTCGTCTTTCCGAGGATGCTTGCGGCGGGTGCTCTGATGCTGTCTTCAAGAAGCTTCCAATGTTCATTTATGTCCTCTGGAAACTGCTTGTAGAGTGCAGGAGGGAGTAGATTGCGATGGATGATGTGCATGAGAGAGAGACGTTCTGCTTTCCCAGTCGAGCGCCACCATTTGACACGTGTGCATTCAGGATTACGAGAAGGCTGTTTCTTCGACTTCAATACGCTGTAGTCCATAAAGAGAGGGTGGTGCTGAGATGCAACATGGTCTGATGGAATGACCTTTGCATCTTTCGCGTTCCGCAGCTTTGCTCTCAGGATTAACCAAAAGTCAATTTGACTCTGATTTCTTCCGCTCTCGTATGTGAGTCCGTGAGATCGTCTCTTTTTGAAAAAGGAGTTCACGACTGCTAGATCGCATCGAGCACAGAAGTCAAATAGCCGTTGACCCTCAGCATTGATCGTTCCGATTCCATGTCCTCCATGTTCTCTCTCACGACCTTGTCGATCTGAACCGATGTGAGCGTTAAAATCTCCGCCGATTAAGATGTCTTCATGAGACTCTCGGAGTTTGATAACTTCCTCTAGAGAGTCGTAGAAGTCCTCCTTATCAGCGTCGCTACATCCTTGTTGAGGTGCATATGCTGAGACGACAAGGAAGTGATTGTTGGACGAAGAAATTCGGACGGCCATGACTCGATCTGTTGTTGTTGTAGATTGCCCGCCGTAGGTCTCCGGCTGGGTAGACGAGGTCTTCTTTGACATGGCTCAGAAAACAATAACCTTACTTACATCATTTCTCTAATTACATTATTTCTCTTTCTCTCGGGGTTTATTTTTTTTTCTTTTTCTTTCTTTTCTTTTTTTTTCTTTTTTTTCTTTTTTTTCTTTTTTTTTCTTTTTTTCCCCCTTTTTTTTGAGAGAGAGAAAGGAATCACTGGTATAAGAACTTAACAACAGACGTCGGGCTATTCCACAAATCTATACTTCTTAAAAGTGTGTGGTCACAGCGACACGAGAATAAATGACTAGTTGTATGTGGCTCTTCTAAACATTTTGGGCAAAGAGGTGATTGGGCAGCTCCTATTCTGTGTAGGTAGCTGTTAAGGGAACTTGCATAGCCACTACGTAGTTGGTAACGTAGTTGGTATTAACGTAGTTGTTACCCGTTACCACCCGTTACGTTACCACTACGTAGTAACGTAGTTGGTATTACCAGGAATGGTAATAAGACCCGTTCGAATGTTTTGGCTATAGGTGATAGTATTGATATTGGTCTATAGCCGTTCAGGTTGCTGGAGTCCTTTCCTGGTTTAGGTAACATTATCACTCTTGCATCTTTCCATCTGGACGGGATAATACCTGTTTGCAGCGTGTTATTGAAGAGGATGCAGAGACATTTTCTGAAGTTTTCACCGGCCATTTTGAGTAGTAGAGGGCAGATGCCTTCACTGTCTGGGCATTTGGAACCTTTGGTTTTCTTGATTGCTTCTTCGATCTGTGCCAGGGAAATTTGGGGAGCGTCTGTCCGTTTGAGGCCTTTAATTAGTCTTGTTGTGCTTCTTGCTGATTTGTCGACCTCTTTAGGGGCTTGTTTAGCTAATTTTCTGGCAAAAGCGTTTGAGGCAGATGTTGGGCATAGACTTTTCCCGTCGTGGGTGATGGTCAAGTGCGTCGGTTTTATTGATTTGCCGTCGATAGCCTTTATCGTTTTCCAGAGTTTGTTGCCCGGTTCGTTGTGGCTAATTTCAGATATGTACTTTTCCCAAGCCTTCCTCTTTTCGAGGTTGATGCGGAAGGAGATTTCGGCCATTATTGAGGGGAGTGAGGGGTCCATAGGATTGTCCTTCCTCATTTGGTCCCGTTCTGTAATCAGCTTCTTCACATCTTCGCTCAAGTGAGGCGTGTATTTTGGCACCTTTCCACGTGGAATGTTGTTCTTAGCCGCTTTGGTCGAGGTGGTGGTCAGGAATTTGTGCATCTGAACTGAGTTGCCGGCGAATGGGAATTCCATCAGAATCTTGTTGATGTCCCTTTCGAAGCCTTCCCAATTCGCTTTGTTGTAATTTGTATAACAACGTGCGTTTGAGATGTTGGATGGCTGTGTTTCGACGTCAATCAGGCATGGGAGGTGGTCAGAGTTCATTCTGTTGATTGTTGACCAGTTGCAGTCGATGGCTATGTCGTTCGAGGCGAGAGTGATGTCTGGTGATGCTTTTTGTCTTGTGGGCATCTTTGAGTTGTTGAGACATACAAGATCGCTGTCGTCAATGAAGTCGCATAGTTCATCTCCTCTGCTATCCTCCGTACCTTCACTCCAAACTTTATTGTGTGCGTTGAAGTCTCCACCGACAATGAATGGTTTCTTCTGTGTTAGGAGTCGGTTGAAGTTCGGCGCGTATGTGTTGGGGCAGGACGATCGAGGTGGGATGTAAATGTTGCAGATTCTTATGGTTCCTTGGTCGGTTGGCACGTCCACGCTGAGTGTTTCGGCTGTCTGGTCCGTTGTTGGGGAGGTCACGTTAGCATAGCGAATATTCTCTTTGACTAGTATCGCAAGTCCGCCTCCAAAGTTGGAGCGGTCTTTTCTTATGATCGTGTAACCTACGATATTCGGAGATGGAATACTAGCATCCATTTTGGTTTCTTGGATGAGTGCTACGTGAATATTCAACTCATGTAATAGGTCCTCTAGCTCGGTTAGTCGGGCTCTCAGTCCATTAGCGTTCCATTGGATTATCCTCAGGTTAGCTACCGTCTGGGAGGCAGTCTGCTGGATCGGGGCTCTCTCACAAATTCTACATCTCCATTGGGGGTTCCAATCATTAAGATTGTTAAGGTTGGAACAGCGGAAATGTACCCATTTCTTACATTTGCTACAATTAACACAATTCGAAGGCGCGTTAAGAGAGCATACAGAACAAGGCCATCTTGGGCCTGGGTTAGTCTCGATACCAGCGATTTGGAGGAGTATTCGGATCAGAGACGCTGGGTCTTTCTGATCCGTGTTAGAAAAAATGAGGTTTCGGGGGAAGCCGTCCTCGTTGTCCCTTGCGGGAGATTCCATTGGGAAGTTTTGTTTTGGAGGTCCATTGGGTCCGACGCCATGTAGCGTCGTCCACAGTCGCACCGCGTGTAGGTGACCTCCGTCGCGACCTACTCGATCTGTAGAGCGAATGACTTCGGTTACATCATCAGCGATTTTCGAGGAGAGGATAATGCCAACACCATTTCTTGTTGATGACGTGCCATGGTATATCAGCTTGTATCCGTCTCCTATCAGCTTCGACTTGCTTCCTCTCCAATTCGTTTCCTGTACAGCAGCAATGTCAACCCTTCTTGCTTCTAGCATTGCGGCCAGCTCTCTACTGCGTCCTGTCAGTGTTCCAACATTCAATGTGACGAGGCGAATTTGGGCTGTACGCCGCGCAGACATACCCCGCCCATGGGTAGCTGCCTGTCCTCGCATATTTGACGGTCCTAGCGGACAAGGTAAGACCGCGTCGCTTCCGGGGGACGCCCCAACTTACTATCTTTAATTGACAGATTAATCAACAAAAATAACCGAAGGCGGAAGAGATTTTCCACCGTCAATACAATTGATGATTGAGCATTGGTCGACTCGTCGACGAGCAAATGGTAACAATAAACCCAAATAGGACAACATGATTGAATGTTGGGTTTTTGGATGAATCGAATGGTTTCCTTCACTTTCCTTTTATTATTAATCCACGTTGAACATTCACCCTCGTCGTCAGTTCAATGTTTTTCTTCTTCTTCGTTTATAATGAAGTATAAAGCATATATAATCTATTTCCCGCTATAATGAAGTATAATCTATAATGAAGTAAAAAGCATATATAATCTATTTCTCGCGCTTGTTCCCGCGAGGCGGGAACAAGCGCGGGGAAGAAGAAGAAGATAAAGCATATATAATAGCCCGTGAATGATGAAACATAAATCGTCGTTTAACCTTGTAGAAAAGTCCGGTGATGCCCGTCACTCCTTGAACGATGGCGAGGAGTGCGATAAAACACATGTACTGCAATGAAATCCTTCTTGGAGAGGAAGCTTTTATTTTGCAATCAAATGTTAAATGTCCATTTCTTGGGTTTACTCGGGTAGCTGTTGCATCCTTGCGATTTCTTCAACAGTGAGAGGCTTCATTAGTTGGCCTTCTTCATATATAATAGTTAGATAGATGAACTTGTGATTAATTTTGTTCTTTTAACTAAGCCGTTAAAAACGATTTGAGTATGAGTCGCTCAAAACTATTTCTTGCAGCACCACTTCGAATTGTTTCTCTAATCCCCAAAGCGTGTAAAAACTTTGCGTGAATTTATAAGCTCACCGAAACAGTTAAACCTACGGATTTTCGGTTTTTGAAGCATTCTCTGTTGTTCACCGCGTTCTTTCGCTCAAAAAGAGACGTTCCCCATGATTATTATATAAAGTTTCTTTCGCGGGTTGTAAGAAGAATTCTGCCCTATTCGATCCTGTGAGACTATGCAAAGAGGAAAAGAGTGAGCGAACGGTCATGATCAAGCAGCGGCCCTTCATGCTGACTGAGATGCAGCCAACGACAGATATGATGCAGATGGCGGCGCCTGAGAAGGAGCAAAGGCCGGCGGCAGAGAGTGCCGAGAATGAGGACGGCGTCAACTCGATGAAGTCGTTCTTTTCCAGGTACAACCACACTCCGACCGAAAGCGAGCTGATACCGAGCAGCTTAACACATCATAGAACATGATCAAATTTGCATGAATATGCAATGTTTTTTTCTCGTGTGACCGTACATGCGGCACAATTTTACTTGGGGGCACTTCACTTCGGGGTGCGCACTTTACTTAGAGGTGCTTTTGTTTTTAGTATGTTTAAACTACTGTATTTTTCAAACCATTTTCTATTTAAAAAAAACTTGGTCATTAAATCGACAAAAAATTAATAATGTGAGACATTTTTTCATTCGGTCTCGTTCCTTAGCCGTACGCCCTCGTTAGCATACATTTTAACTAAGCCTAAGCGAGTAAAAAATCAGTGAAAAGTTACCTGACCCACTCAAGTAAAGTGCACGGGGGTGTAACAAAGTGCCCGTACATGCTAGCTAGCTCTAATAAAGTGAGATAACTGGATCTTTGAATTGTGGAAAGGCATTTCTAGATGATGAACCTTGTTCGTATTTAACAGACACCTTTGAACTTTGGCAAAAAGCTATTCAGCATTCCCAGTAAATAAAAAAAAATAAAAAGTTTAAATGTTTTTAAAGATAATTTCTAATTTAGAAAAGGAATAAAAGAAAAGAGCTTACGAAGAAAAGCGAGTTCACGATTAAGAAGAGACGACGCTTAGCATCTTGATTCATGTGGAACAACCCGCACATTGTCCGAACGATGCTCAGTCTCTCCTAAACAAATTTTTTTTTCTACTGTAGTAAAAAGCTCACAAGAACTCTGAGAAAAAAATCAGCAATATAATTTTTTTTCTTCGATAGTGCACATGTTTATTCTTTTCGTTTTGAGACATAACGTATGCGATATGGTTTGTTGAGAAGACAGCGGTGCCGGGAAAAGAGCTATCACTGAAAATGTCCTAAGCCCTAGCAGAGATGAGAAGAAAAAACTTCAGTGAGTTTGCAATCTCAAAAAAGTGTAACCGCTTCAATCGGTAGTTTTAATGTAGAAAATTATTCATCTATTAAATTAGAGCATGGTGAACGAATAATAAAATCCTAAGAATAAAATTCTGACCCCTAATAAAAAAGCGCAAAAAGAAAAAGAAAACAAATATCTCGTTTATAAAATGAAGAGAACTCACACTCAACGATTCGAATCATTTCAGTTCCCGTCGTTTGACCTCGATCTTCTTCTAAATATTTTGATGGAAATTTGAATACGGAAAAGCAGCCGCTACGCGACCGTGTTTCGTAGTCCGGTAGTTCACGCGAATTACTCTCGGAAAATTGAAATGAATACAGCATACATATATTTCACCTTAACATTGGAAAAGGAGCTACATGTGTTCAAAAAAACGATCATAAACAAAGTTATTGAAAAAAAATTTTTTAAACGATCACCCTATCTCATTGTTTCACTAAACACCACTCAACGTATCAGAAAAAAAAGGAGAAAAGTTGGTCCGACTTAAGTTTTTTATGTCACAAAAAGTGCCAAATTTATTTTTCAAAACCATAAAAAGATTTGTAATAACTTGACTTGTGAAATTTTACAGTGGGCCCCATGGCCCTGCCATCCCTTCACACTCCCCATCCCCCTCTAAAACACGGCCTCAACTTAAAAACGGCCTGGCTCAATTTTTTCTTCCTTGTTCTCTTTCTTTCTTTTTTCTTTCTCTTTATTTTCTTTTCCTTTCTTTTTAATTTATTCATTCATTCATTCCTTATTCCGGTAGTGGACATTCATTAACTTTATAAATTTAGGGGAAAGGAAAGGGGAGGGGGAGGGGGTTTACCTAAGCAGGGAAGGGAGGGGGGGCCTAAAGGAGGAAGGGGGGAGGAAGAGGGTCCTACCTGAGAAAAGAGGGGGGAGGGGGAGGGAGAAGGGGGCCCTAAAGGGGGGAAGGAGGGCCCTAAGGAGAAAGGGGAGGGAAGGGAGTTTTCATGAATAAAGTCTTTTTCTGAAAAAAAAATCTTTAGACGGCTAAAGTAGATTAGATTAAGCGTTATTTAATGTAAAAATAATTTTCGATTGTAAAAATAAAATTTGGCAAAAATTGCTCATCAGAGCGAATCCGAACTCTCACCGAGCTACTCACAGTCAAGCGCACTAACCCCTACACTAAAGTGCCTTACATAAAATGAAGACAAATAGCACTCATGTACGTAATTAATTGAGAAAGGCCGTTTTTAAGTTGAGGCCGTGTTTTAGAGGGGGATGGGAAGATTAAGGAATGGCAGGGCCAGAGGGCGGCAACAGGACCACAGGGCATACTGTAAAATTTCACAAGTAATAACTTGTAAAATTTTGCAGTCCGAAGTAATCGGCTGGATCGGCATAATCGGCTCATTTTACTGTACCTTTCCCAAGGAGACCTGAAAGAGGAAATCGACTGAAAAAAATGTGGCATTTGCGGGGGGAGTAATCATCCCGACTATTGTCGCTTGGGAAGTCTGTAGTCCAGGAGGTGTTGTATGGGCCTTAAAATTTGCATTATCATGTGTGCGTGTGGCTCAGTGGGTTAGAGCATTCGCCCGGAATGCGGAAGGTCGTGGGTTCGGTTCCCGTCACACCACACGATTTTTACACAAGTTTCTGCGAACAGTCCGCTCCTCTGCTCGGTATAAAAACCGTTGCTTGAGATCAACGAGGAGTAGAGTATACTTTTAGTTACAGAGAAAGTATTTATGTAGAAAAGAATAGAACTTGCCACATATGCCTTTTTCCATTGATGTCCAAAAAACAAAATGCATAATTGGGTTGGTGGTAAGCTTTTCTGTAAGTACTGTTCTCGGAGAGAACATCATCATTCCGGATTATGTGTGGATAATCCACTCTTCAAGTAGTCATCTTGTGGAATTTTGAAATCATTTTACTGGTTTTTTGATCTAAAAACACTCTTGAGGAGATATCTGTTTTTCTTTCCTACCCGACTTCACTTTTTTGGTCGAAGTTGAAGTTCATGATCGTTGCGTTGGAGTTCATCAGGACTTGCCTGGTGCTCCACGGGGTCCGAGGTTGTCGGAGGAGAGTTGAGGATGAGATGTCTTGAAAGGGTTAAGACTTCTCCATTCGGGTGTGGACACATCTTCTTTGATTTATATCTATAATAACAAGTTTTCGTTCTGTGCTTTAAATGGTAGTTGATTTTTTCGAGGAGGCGGAGTGTCAGCAATTTGTAAGAAAAATTATGTTGTTTATTCTTTAGAGGTCTGAAATTCAGACCGCGTTTTAACCACTAGTGAATATCAGGCACGTGGTACACTATACTTATTAATTGGCCTAAAGATTATTTTGATTACATTTTTTGTGCTTAGAGCTTACTCACTCAATTAATTATTCCGTTATTGAGCAGAAAAGGCGTAACAGGGAGAATACCGAAACCGTCCTGCTGCTGAATACGTTTCCGACAAGTTTGGGAGAGAAACTGGAAAGTTCTATTGGGTTAGAGAAGATCGGTCAAGAAGCAGGATCAGAGAATGACTTTAAAGAAAAGGAAAAAAAGATATCGACAAACATTTTTCGTTTGGAAACCGAAGATACAATGTGCAATACTTAACCAGAAACTCTATTAAGCAGCTGGTAATGGACGCAGAGCAGCACACTCCACCCAACGACAACTCAGATTCAAATACAAAACCGAAGAGAGCAAAGAGTGTGGAGACCTTCCTTCTCATGCAGTTACAAACTCAACTTTCTGCAGAACCCTTAGAGTCTACTCTTAGAGTTGGGGAGAAAAGTTAGGAGTTTGGAGAAGAGAATGGACAAGGTTATGAGTGAAGTCGCTGATTTCGCATTGGGAAGAGAAAAAATGTAAGAAAAAAACGACATTCTTATGGAAAAGTTGGAAGCGGTAGAACCTTATCTGAGCGTCGACAGAGACAATCAGTCCACAATAGGCGAGATGGAAAAGGTTCTCAATTCACTTCATAAATTGACCACACCCGCGTTTGAAACTGAAATTGCGGACGATGTAGATGTTTCGCTGATGCAAGAAGTAGAAGTCGATAAAGAGATGGAGTTTCCAACACACGGAAAGAGATTCAGCAAATATGCTCCAGTTCATAACAAAGATTATCCTTGGTTGAGCGGAAGAAGAGAGAAGGGAAAATACCAAAAATTTAATCTGAAGAGATGCGGCCTTTGTGGAGCTAACCATCACTCCGACGCTTGCCGATTGGGAAATATATCGACAAGAAGAAGACACGTTCAAGAGAAAAGTCTGTGTCATCTATATACTTCAAAGGTAAACGACATACTTGTGTCGGGGAAAGCCTTTTCTGCAAATTCTGCTCTCGTCGGGGTCATCACCAAATTCACTCTTCAAGTAATTGATCTGTATTCATTTCGGAGTTGTTGATTTGTTTTGATTTCATTGATCCAGCTGCCGCCGCTTTAAAGTCTCAAAAAAAGATGAGAGATGCGCGATGTATCTGGAAAGATGACATCATTGCTCGATGGATGAGATCATCGAGTCAGTGTTAATATAACTGAAATATTTCACGATGAGATCATCGCTCTCGCACCTTTTAGGCAAAAAAATGTTGGATCAGTGAGCTATGAGATGATCTTGCGAGAGCACGCGAAATAACATCTTAAAGTACGAGAAGAAGAGATTTCAAATGCCGTCTTGCTCTCCAAATGAACCTTAAAATACTAACTAATCGCAATCTAGTTTGTTTCCGTACTTAAAAATCATTTCACTTTTTTTGTTGAACATTTCATTAAATTTTTTTTTTTTTTTGTATTCTCGACACTTCGTACTCGACACTTCGTACCGCGAAATTTCGTACCCCGAAACTTTGTACCCAAAAATTTTTTTCCTGAGCCTAAGCTTCTTTTTTTCCCCGAGCCTAAACTTTTTCCTGAGCCTAAGCGTTTTCAATGTAAACTTAATTTATTTGATGTAAAAATACTTTTTTAATGTAAAAATTATTTTTTTGTAAATGTATGTAAGACAGAAGTATGACACGTCGAACCTCTAGGAGGGGAGGGGTCTAAAGTGCGAAAGTGCCGGTTTTTAAAAATGTGATTCTAGCGTTGAATAATTTGCCGTTTTAGAAGAACAATTTTGGTTCTTTTCAACTTAAGGGGGCGCACTTCACTTGGGGAGCTCCGCTTCACTTGGGGTGGGGGGTTTTAAAAAATTGTTTTAAAAAGATTTTTTACATTAAAAAACGCTTAGGCTTAGGAAAAAGTTTACGCTGACGAGGCTTATACAATTGTTTGTTTTATACATTTGTCTCTTATACAATTGTTCTTTCATACATGAAGGCCGCACTTTATTTTGTGGGCAGGGGGTTCAAAACAACTTTCTTTTTTTGATTTTCACTTCTCTATGCATCGGCGAAATCAAATTGTTTGGTTCTTATGCCCTTATGGGCTTTCCCACGGTTGTTAGACGCCAGACAGTGCAGAGTGGCATTGTGCTGTGCGCATCCCTCAATCTCTCGTTCTCGAATTTCTCGTTCTCGAAAAAAATCGAAACTCGAAGTTTACTCTGGTCACATATAAGAATAGGAGAAAGCGTTTTACAAATAAACATTTAATTCGATTAGTTAGTACATCCTTGTAATCCAGTAAAACTTTAGCTAACAAAAGACAGACCAGTCGTCATTCTAGACGCCACTCAGCATTCAATCCTACAAAATAACGGGTTCTTAGAAAGCAACCACAGGCTAAGAAACTCACCGTAGCCTTTAAACCTTCATTAGCCCATGTCCTTCCTAACTGCCTTCTTTGTTGAGGAGATTCTTCGGCAGGAATTTATCGACCCACTCCCCCTCTCAGACTACCGTACTTTTCGTGTGATTGCTCCAACGGGGCAAGCAATAAGAAGTGCGGTGAAGTGTGGAATCTCCCACCTCGGCTATCCATTCTCGCTGTCCATCCAATGTGATCAGACAGATCAATCAGAGCTCTTTATTTAATTCTCATGATAAAACAATTTAATTTAAGATTGCACTCTCATTTGTTGCACAGGGAACTCAGCCGCCACCCGCCATTTAATGGGGGTGAAGAGAAAGAAAAAGATCGGGGAACGAGGGGGAGGGAGTGAAGGGAGGAGTATGTACCCCCCAGGTCAATAGGGGGAGGGGTGAAGGGGAGGAGTATGTACACCCCAGGTCAATAGGGGGGAGGGGGTAAAGGGGGAGTATGTACCCCCCAGGTCAATAGGGGGGAGGAGGTGAAGGGGAGGAGTATGTACCCCCAGGTCAATAGGGCGGAGGGGGTGAAGGGGAGGAGTATGTACCCCCCAGGTCATTAGGGGGGAGGGGTGAAGAGGAGGAGTATGTACCCCCAGGTCACTTCTAATTATCTTTCTTGAACGAGAAACGTGTCAAGAGAGGACGGAAAAGCAGTAGGAAGCATCCAAAGATCGGCAGCATGGACAGCAACAAAATCTGCAAAAAAAGCCTCATTTAAAAAAATAATCTGGAGTTATTCTGAGAATGTAAAATCTGTCTTCGGAATCTTGTTTTAGTGATTCGACTAATTGTTATGAGTTAAAAATTATCGTAGAATTCATTTAATATCAAAAGTTAATGTTGTCTTGCTCTTCCAATTAATGCTGAACTGGAAACCAAAAATCTTAAACTTCTACTAACTGTTTCATCGAAATTTCACACTCAGGTAACACGCTTAGTTTTTGTTCAGAGAAGATTCCGAAAGCCTTTTTCAATAAAGAAATTATGATAAACTCATCCATTTAAAATAACTCCAAGATGAACTGTCTAAACGAAAGAACCAATCCTTACGAATGTATTTTTCTAACCCACAGTGTGGATGAAATCTATGCGCTGTCCAAGAAAGCTAGAGATATCTATGCGCTATCCAAGAAAGCTAGATATACAAAACTTCTAATCGTCTTCATCCTTTATTTTGAATCACAATCTCTCGCGCTCTCACATAGGCTATTCCTCATAATGATTCATCTTGATATACACATTCTCACTGCGGCTGGGAAGAAACAGCCTGATCCTTACCGTAGAGAAGACAAACTGCTGTTGTATTGAGGAAGGAGAGAATTGTATATCTCTCTCACTCTCCAACTCTCCAAATATGCATTTCTTCTGTCTGGGTTTCCTTCTCTTGGCCTTCTTCCAATTTTCCCACATTTATTTTTCCTGCAAAATAAATCTGCTTCTGAACTGCAAAGCAAACCTCAGTATCGACTTCTTATTCCGAATCATCTCTCTTCGCCCCGCCCCTTTCAACAAACCCCAATATGTTTCTACATATTTGTTACTCCTTACAAGATGAATTGCGTGAAAATCTCCATTTTAACGGTGATTCTCGCTGGTATGGCGTTGTGTACTCTAATTATTGATCAATTGGTCTCAAAGTTAGATCGTAGTGCTGGGTGGATCTGGTTAAACCAAGCAAGGCCAATAAATGTTGGTAGCGCTCGCATGTATCGCACTCTTCTGTCCACCCCTCTCTTTTCTGAACACACAGTAGCAACAATGACTAAGAGATCTACTTTTATAATCTTCCTCGCGCTCGTTCCCGTATCGCGACAGGCTACGCACTCCCCAGAGATGCGGGACAAATCTATCCTGGTAGAACCAGTGGCTGCCCGCTGAATCAGTGCTAGTGTGTGTAGCAGCAGTGGGGAGAGTCAAATTCTTGCAATAGCACTACCAACATTTTTCAATCCCCTTGGTAAGGTTGAATCTGTCCGGGTCGAACCTCGGACTATTCGCACAATAGTCGAGCACACAACCATTATGCCATGCTCTCACTGAGAAAGCAACTTCTAGTTTTGCAAATTAGATATGAATCTCAATTCAAGAAGGCTTACTCTGCCTGGAGGCGGACCTGAGCGCCAGGATGTTTCTTTCACCCGCACTGCGGGTGAAAGAAATCTATGCGCTCTTCAAAAAGTCCAAAAACATTCAAATCTATCCACTCGACAGAAGAAATTTTCGATTTTTACCAAGTAAAATTCAAAATCTCTGAAGAAAAAAATTTAAATCTCTTTAAAATTCTGGAAATCTATGCGCTCGAGAAAAAATATGCGGTTAGTAAGAAACACCCTGCTGAGCGCGAGAAAAAATATTATGGTGGTAATTTGGGTGGAAGAATCCTTCGATAATTTAGAGTAAAAAAACAGTTCTAAATTTTAACAAACTATCCAAGGTAATGGAGTTCTTGGACGGCACAATATTGACAACTTTGCGAGTAATCAAACCTGATGTTGAAGAAGGTTCATCGTTGCATCGCTCTTCCCAGCCTCCATCGTCTTTCATTCCTGCAAAAAACTACAGTTCAATCACCGTGTTTTGCACGATTTTTGCCAGCTTTTATAAGTTACTCTGTCAATCGACCTTCATAATGAATGATTTTGGATTAAAAGGATCCCTTTAACTCCTCACAATCAGAACCAATAAAGAATCGCCCTGCTCCCTGCAACACTGAAAACCCTATACGTACTACGGCTCTCTTAGTACACTTGTGAAGAAAACGACGGATTCCAACGGATTACAGTGAATTCAAGATAATTATGGAATATTTACCATACTATTACACAAAACTTAGCATCGACTATGTTTCAATAGGAAAAAGAAGACTCGTCAGAAAAGAATTCAACTTAGAAACCGAGACCTGATTCAAAATAGTTACTTAACAATATATATTACTCGATTTTTCCCCGGCGATTTATATGTAACTTTCCAGCAGATAACTCGTTCTCATTAATTTCTCCTTTATACAGTCTCATCAGTTATGAGCTGAACGATGAAAGAGAAAAAAAAGGCTAAAGATAAAACAGGTGAGATAAAAGCAATGTTTGAGCGTTCAGCTTAGGATACTGAGAAGACTGGACAGAAGCAGAGAGGACCGAGGCTGATAGGATAGGATTTCGGTGTTTCTACAGTATCCAAGAGGATATCCTAGAAAGGGAAATATAAAAATATATATACGGAGAAATATATATATAGAAAGAGAAATATAAATATATAGAAATATAAGAAAGAGAAAGTATTCAAGAGGATATCCAAGAAAGAGAAATATAAAAAATAGAGAAATTACGGAAGAACAGAAGAAGAAAAAGAGCGATAAAAATTGATATACAAACAAAAAGATAATACAATTATCAGGAAATTTAATTACTATGAAAACAAATAAGTACAAGTGCGATTAATATAAAACTCGAGTCCGTGTAATAAGAAAAGGTGAGAGCGCAGACATTGACTCTGTCAATTACGCACGTAAGTTCTAAGAATGGAATTCCGTTCAGGACCTTTTTTTTCAACAAAAAAAATTATTCCAGGACAGATCATCTCACAACATCTTCACCTAATTTGATTGACATGAGGTCATCGCGCCGATGATCTCATCTTTTAGACTTTAACGCGGCGGCTGATCTTCTTCCCAAGTGTTCATTTCTGAGTTTTCGGCTAAACCATGCAAAATCAAATAAATGAGAAAGCATCATCCAAAACTTTAAATATCACACTCATTTGTGCATACAAAAGAACAAAAAAATTTGCATACAATGGAATGAATACATATTTTATTTGAGCTCTTATCTGCAAATTCGATTTCATATACATATGTATGTATTTGGAAATACAGATCTATTCAATATCTAACCCTGTATCATATGATAATAATGATTAAAAAAAAGGTTGAACTAAACACATAAGCGACTAAACACATAATCGACACGATAAAACTTTAGAGAACAGGTATGACCGCAAACTTCGTTCAACTTTGAGCAGTTTTACGCAGAGCCTTCAGAGCTCTCAGAGAAAAGGGTTACCCTTTGATGTGTTCAGTTCCGTGCGGTGTGATACATTAATATTGAGAAGAAACTTTTATGTATACTTCATCTAAAACTTATTTAGAAATGTTCTTCAACGAAAATCTATGCAGTACTCCTATCTATCGAAACGGCTTAGTCTCGCTTGAAATGTTTACTCAACCAAAACCTTCATTGAAAATTACTTTTCTTTTTTAAGAAGCCGCCAACGAACGGATGATACAAACGTTGTTCATTAGTTTGGTTTTTGCAGGTCTAGAATCAGATTTCATTGAATGGATTCTAAGATCAGTTAAACATTCATGGCTAGATCTGAAATACGTTAAAGCGTAAGGCAGCGTTCATCATTACCCAATTTTTTGAGGTTTGTGAAGCAGGCATACAGTTCCCCGACAGATCACAGCATACCCAAATGTGAAAAAATCCACGTTAACATTGCATCTTGAATGAAGGATGCTTGAAACTAAATAACGAAGCAGACAGAGCTGACGAAAATTTATACTTCCGAAAGCTGATGGCTTAGAATCAGAAATTCTGAGAACTATTTTTTGAGGGAAAATTTGAAACCCACATTTTAGGGTTGTTTGAAATTATTCATGGCAAAAAACGTTAGTCTTCGCAGAAAAAAGAAGGTAATTCTCTGCTTCTGAAGAAGATAAACAATGGTTCGAAAATATGCTTAGATAAACTCTGACTGAGCGCCTAGTAATCTTGTGAAACTAGCAAAGTACCTTGAGAGAATCAGAGAAAAACCAACTTATTTTTCTGACTGACAGGAGGAGATTACTCTCGGGACGAATTCGAGAAACTTTCTGCCATCACAAAAAAAACCGGAAAGGGGGGCTTTAGGATGAGACAGAAAAGAGTGTAGGCGGTATGGCACTTTGGACCACTTCGAGAAACCCTTCACCGTGATGATATTCAGCGGTAGAGACGAAACGAAAAGCAGGTGAGGAATCTCGGGATCAGTTCGAGAAACCCTCCGCCGCCATGAGACCCAGGAAAAAGAGAAGAGACAGACGACGAGCAAGTGAGGGCTCTCGGAATCACTTCTAGAAACCCTCTACCGTCATGAGACACAAGGCGTGAAGACGAGACGGCGAACAAGAGAAGGCTCTCGGAATCACATCGAGAAACCCTTTGCCGTCATGAGACCCAAAGGGCGGGGACGAGATGGCGAGCAGGAGAAGGCTCTCGGAATCACATCGAGAAACACTCCGCCGTCATGAGACCCATGGAAAGGGAATCAGACAGCGAGCAGGGGAAGGCTCTCGGAATCACATCGAGAAGCCCTCCACCTTCATGAGGCTTAGGGAGGGGGAACGAGACGGTGAGCAGGGGGAGGCTCTCGAAATCACATCGAGAAACCCTCCACCTTCATGAGGCTTAGGGGGGAGGGAACGAGACGGTGAGCAGGGAGAGGCTCTCGGAATCACATCGAGAAATCCTCCGCCGTCATGAGACCCAGGGGAAGTTGAAGAGACGGAGCGGGAAAGGGGTCTCGAGAGCACTTCGAGAAACCCTTTACCGTCAAGAAACCCATGGGGGGACGAGACGTGGAGCAGGGGAGAATAAATGAATAGTTTAGCCGTGCATCGGATAAAACAGCGTTCCCGTCTGGAAACGGATAAAGCAAAATTTTTCGTCCTGCAACGAATATGGCAAAGTTTCCGTCGTCCAACTGATAAGATAAACGACGCGTGAAACGTCGATGAAAATGCGAGAAAAAAAGTTCTCTATGCCTGGTCCGTCTTCGCCGGGAGAACACCCACTTTCGAGTGGCCGAAGACAGCCACCATCCAAAAGGAAATTTGATCAAAATAAACATCGTTTTTATGATCGTGGAGCGTCCTTCACCGGCGTCGCTGCTCCAGATTCTACTCATCATAGCCGGCGTGGAAATAAATCCTGGTCCCCCAAAGATCTGGTACTGTTCCGTGTGCATGAAAAGAATGGCGAAGTCAAAGGGCATGGTGATATGCACCAACTGCAATGGATGGTTTCATCTACACATGGACTGCTGGTCAGTCAGCACTCGTCAGCTCAACTACATTGGAAAATTTTAGGCAGGGACTACAGCAACATAGACTACAATGACAGCAACTAACACAGCAGCAGTACCAACAACACCGCTGCAAAAAACACTTCGACTACCTTCACAAACACCTTCAATATCTTACAATTGAATGCGAATGTACTTCGAGGAAAGACTGCGTGGACCACAACATCTTGATCGAAGATATAGCGAATGCACCGCTACCAGATAAAATAGGAAGATGGATCTGTGGCTACTTGAGAGGACGACAAACCTACGTCGAATTTCGAGGAACCCAAAGCAAGAAACGTAAACTCCGTGCTGGATTTTGCAAGGTGGTGTTCTGTCACCAACTCTCTTCAACCACTACCTGTCATATATGCCTTCACCTCCGGAACGGATCGAACTCGTCTCATATGTTCATGACTGCACTGTTTTTGCGAAAGGTCCCGACATCGCTCCAATATGCAACAAAATCAACAGCTACCTCGATGAACTAGCACAATGGTTCGACTCCAGACGACTGAAATTAGCAGCAGAGAAAAGTGAGGCAATGCTATTCACGTTGAATAGCAGGGAGGTCAATCAGCAGCTCGACATCCGTATAGATAACATCCCTGTTCCAACTGTCCGCTCCATCAAAATCCTAGGCGTCACCTTCAACACGATGTACTCGTTCGGATCTTATGCGAAGAAAACTAGGACCAAACTCCGAAAACGGAATGCAGCATTACGTGCACTTACTGGAGCTTCCTGGGGAAAAGAAAAAGAACTCGTGGTGACTACCTACAAAGTCGTCGGCCTATCAGTTATCAACTACGCCGCACCGATAATATGGTCTCCGAATCTCTCCGAAAGCCATTGGGAAGAACTTCAAGCTGCCCAAAATGTTGCGCTGAGAGTGGCAACAGGATGCGTCAAGATGACACCCATAGATGATCTACAAATGGAATCCGAAGTCCTCCCGGTGAAGCCTTACAACGACATGCTGTGCAAGCGATTCCTCCTTCGGCTTCATAAACGAGACCACATTGATCACGATTCAACCTCCACCTCCTCCCAGACAGTTGAAGAGGGCGAGAACCCTTTTCAGTGAACACCAAAACAGCATCACTCCATTCCTTGACGAAGATAACGAAGTGAAAGCAAAAGAAACGTACCGCGAAGACATAAAGAAGATACACACGGATACAGTCACAGCTATGATGAACAAATACTCACCGCCTGTGGTACTGGGAGGATACCCACCACCGCCTATCTCCAGAGAAGAGAGAAATCTTCCGAGATCTACAAGACGAACACTCGCCCAGCTCCGGTCTGGATATAGCCCATTTCTGCAAAGCTATATGTCCAGAATCGACTCCACAATCGTGGACAGATGTCCGGACTGCGACGAGCCCGGACACACGTCCACTCACCTCTTCTCCTGTCCAGATAGACCGACTAGTTTGACGGCTAGGTCTCTCGGACCGACCCAGTAGAAGCTGCAAAGTTTCTCAAATTACAGATCACCCACGACGATGCTGAATAGAAGATCTGGTCGGCTACAACAACATCATGTTCACTGAAAAATTACGATGATGATAACAGCAATAATTAAAAACACACTTCATAGAAAGCTAATAAGATTTCAAAAAAGTTGTATATAACCTCGAAATTATATTGACAAAAAAATTCCAGGGCTTGAATATCTTGGAAGCTGCCCTAAAGGTCGTTGCATTGTTGCATCGCAAAGACAGAGTGGCAAGACTCGGCCACTTAGTCGCCGTGTCTACTGGGGTGAGTCATTAAATTCAAGGATTTATTGATTTCATCCACGATAGAGAAATTCCAGACAAGTTTCCCCCAGAAGCACTGGGCGGTTCAAACATGTATCGGTAAAACTGGTTTAGAGCAGTTTTGTATTTCAAAAAATACGGAACTCATTCTTCTCTGCTTAGTGTTTCATCGAATAACACTTGAATTCTAGAGTGAAAGTACTGATCCGCTTCCAATCTCTTGATGATAAGATTATCCCTTTTTAAATGTGTCGTATGCGAAGAATCAGCGCAAAAAACTTCTTTAATTCAACGGTATTTGGATGAGCTCATCCATCAAGAGTAGATGTGATAGACTATGTAGTAATTTTTTTGTTTAAAAAAATTGTGTATCATGTATTGGAGTGTAAAACCTCTGATGACCTTTCTCGAACGAAAAATATTTCTCTATTCATTGTATTTCAAGCAGTGAGAAATTTTCAAACGGGATGCATTTATTAGCTTACAAATTTTAGCTGATAAAAAAAATTATATTTTGATTTTACAGAATTTTCCTCAAGACTATGATGAATACGAAGAAGGCGTCGAAAGTCAGTGCTGGAAACATCTCTACCGTTTTGGAAAACGATTATTTCTAATTGAAAAGTATATGAGCTTCGAGCATGTTTGTTTGAACACGGGAGAAAATCTCCGCGGACGTTTTGACTGCTCTGATTGAATTCGATATCATCCCAACTGTTTCCAAATTAGTTTTTAATGTGCAATATGAAAACAAAAACTATGAAAAAGAAAGTAAACAAGTTCGTTTAACAGGCCACATCCAAGAGCAGCTGGAAGAAGAGGAATCCTCCGAGTTCCGAGAAGCTCACTCATCGGAGCTCTCGGAGGCGAACGAGTCCCAGGAGTTCAGAGTGGCTGAGCCTTGGGAGCTGTCGGAGGATGGAGACTTACATGAGTCAAGAGAAGAGCGAGAGTCAAGCCAGGATAACAAGAAAGACCCCCTCCTGACGGTGAAAGCGCCTCGGAAGCGCTCTGCGATCCCCGCCATTAAGATGATGCCACTCAAAGTCAGCCTTCAGCTAGAACGAATCATCGTTCATTTTTGTGTTGAGCATTTGTTATTCCTTTTCCTAATCCTATCTCGTACCGATTTTCATTCTCTGGTAGTAGCCATACACTTCTGTTATTTTCCAAAATCCGGATTTCGTTGTTTTGTTTGTATTCCTTATCAAATGAAGTAATTCCTGAGCGATTGAGCATGAATCTTACAGAAAAGACGCTTGGAGGAAGAAGAAGAAGTCACTGGAAGTGCAGAAGACGCCGTCAGTTTTCTTATTTGCGCTCACTTTCTCCTCAAGTCTTCGTATGTTTTTTTTTTGCAGTGTGAAGAAACAGACTTTAGCAGCTAAAACCAATGGCAGTTTCATCGTTCTTATATGTAGCAGAGAATATAGTGGGAGAAAAAAGCAGCAAAATTGAGCAAAAAGACAACAAAAGAGGGGTTAGGCCTATTTAAAACAACCGTTTGGGGTGGATCTTTCAGAAGTGTCGGTAGACGTGAACCTATGTATTACGAAATAATCAGATATATTGCCATGTCCGGGCGTGGCATAATGGTAGTTTGTTCCACTATAACAATCGAAGTTTTACCCGTAAAGCAATTTATATGTATTACAATTACATTTTTTATTACATTTTTTTTTTTTCGTGCCGTCTGCTTCACAAAGTGTGGTCGCTCTTCGCTTTCGCTCTACTGTCACGAATTTCTTGCGTACGTTTTTTTCTCGTGCTTCCCAGTGCTTCATCTCCTTTTTTTATTTTTATTTTCTTCATTTCTTGTTCTCATTTCTACTCATTTGTTCTTTGTTCAGTTTTTCTAATTGTCTACTCGTAAGTATTTTCTCAACTTCTTTTTCGACTGAGTAGTTTTAAATTTTCCCCAAAGGGGCTCTACCTCGTTTCGGAGGTCGAACTTTGGTAAGGAAAGGCTCGTGCCGTTGATTCGGCGTGAGTAACTGACTCAGTTACTTTTACCAGAGTTCATCTCCAAGTCTGCCGTTTTGAGACCTTATATGTCTATCACAATGTCTAGCCTTACGAACCTTTCTCCTACCAATCTTTCTCCAGAAGGTGCAGCTATCTTGCAACACATCACCTGTCTCATGGAAAAAATGCAGGATTCAAACACGAATGCTATTAACGCACTAAGAGATGTAGTTACGCAACAAGCAGCAATTTCGAACAACTTGATTGCCACAGTTTCTAGTTTAGTTTCCTCGGTAAACAACCTATTGTCTGCCCAGTCGGGTTCCTCCTCTCCGCTTAACATTCCATCTGCTGCCCCCATGTCTTTTGCAGCGGTCGCTTCTGCTGTCACGAGATCTCTCGCCAGTGACACAGAAGCGCAGGATAAAGCAACACGTGCAGTCCTGGTGAGCATCGCCGAGGCAGATACTGAGGAAGAAACGGCTAAACAAGATGAAGCTCTTCTCACATCAATACTGAAGGTAGCTACCGATCCTCAACTTACTCCACTTCTGACTTCTGAGGGTAAGCTTAATAAGAAACATGTCTCCATTCATAGACATTCAGGTAGCAGCTACACTTTAGAGAGAACTCATTACCGACCAAGACCAGCCAAGATACAGTTCGCAGACAAAAAGACTCGGGACTCATTCTTGCTTCATACACGCAGCTCTAGGTGTGTCCCAAAATGCAGCAATAACGTGCATGCGTATGCCCGCCCGGACTATATGATACATCAGCTTAAATTCGATGCTGAACTTCGTAGGGAGTGTGGAAAGAGAAATGAAGCTGAAGGTAAGCTTGTACATATTGTGAGAGATGTAGGAAATGGGCCCGAGGTATTTCAGCTTAGAAACCCTCGTGAGCTTCCTAGTAGAAATTACCAAAGAAAGGAAACGACCGCTGAAAAAGCTCCTAATCACCCGCTCGGGTCCTCTGTTCCAGTTGCTCAGGAATCTCAGGTTACTCCAAAGATCACATCTAGAGGAAGAGCACGAGGACGTGGCCACGGCCGTGGTCGTGGTCGTCTTGTAGTCAGTCGACTACATCGATCATGACCTCCAGCCACCACGCGAGCATCGACCAGAGCTGCATTAGCAACACACGATGCTGCCACGGCGATCATACCAACGGATGCTAAAGAGTCTCTCATAACGAGAGCGGAGTCAGTCGCTATTCCGACCCCATAGGATGTACCCTTACCAGAACATAATGAGAGTAAACGAAAAACAAATTTTTCCAACATAGTCTGTATTCTCATCAACATTAGATCTGTGGCAAACAAGATAAACATTGTAGAATATCTCGCATACGAGTCCAAGGCAAGTTTGATAGCGCTTACAGAAACGTGGGCTCATCCATCAGTTATTCAAGATTCCATGCTATCTTTGAATCAAAAATTCAATGTTTTTCGTTCGGATAGATTAAGTGACAACCCAGGAGGTGGAGTTGCCATTCTTGTTCACAAATCTTTAAACTCTGTCATGCTACTTTCTAAGAGTTTCTCCATCTACTGTCAGATGTTGTCAATCAAGGTCCCTACAAGACAACATCATATCCTTGTTCACTGTATATATAGAAGTCCGAGGTGCACAGTTGAAGACTTCGAGCGCATGTTAGAATTTTTGGAAGACGTACTCATCAATCACAGCCAAGTGAACCACGTCTTGATGGGAGACTTCAATACTTCGGAAATCGGTTGGCCATATTTCACTATCAAAAGGGATGTTCCAACAAACCACCCTTCAAGAGCTCTGGTCCGATTCGTCTCCAAGTTTTCTCTCTACCAACACGTGAGCGAGCCAACCCGGTTGGACAATACATTAGATTTAGTCTTCTCCACAGAGCTAGACACGGTGACTCAGTGTGTAGTTAAACCTCCTCCTCCCTCATGCGATCATAACATGATCGAATTCGTAATAACAGGGTTCCAATCGGGGATAAACCAACCCAAGAAGAAGTTCTATCCTTGCTATCAAAAAGCAGACTATAACTTGGCCAACTTCTTGATAATAAGCATTGACTGGCCTGGAATCCTTTCCACACAAGTAGAGCCTGATCTAAAATATGGAATTTTTCTCGAGAAAATCCACGAGGTTATCAAAAAATGCGTTCCATTGGTCAAGTTGAATTCCAGGAAAAAACAAACCAGTTACCCGCCCATTATAGCTCGTGTTCGTCGTCAAGCAAAAAGGCTATTCAACAGAAAACATATGATTGGAATTTCTCCATTCAATAAAATGAACCTGAAACTTCGCCGATGCCTGGACTCTCATCGACGTAACCTCGAGAAAGCATTTCTTGGAAGCAAAGGATTGAAGAGTCTCTACCGCTTCAGCAACTTGAATTTCAAAGACGATTCAACAATAGGCCCTATAAAAACTGCGAATGGCTCGGTGGTTTCTGAAGATTTCAAAAAATCTCAAATTTTTGCGGAGCATTTCAAATCACAATTTCTGCTTTCTGTGATGGGATGCGGAAGACTCTTAAAAAAGCAAACTGAAAATTCTTTAGATTTCATTCAGATCAATGCGCACACAGTGTTTTCCCGAATCAAGCGTCTGCCAGCGAAGAACAATTCCTGCCCAGACCTGATTCCATACGTCTTCATCAAAAACACGGCGTTAACCATCTCTCAACCATTGGCAATACTATTCGACAGCTTTCTACTACAAGGAAGATGCCCAAGTTCTTGGCGCTCAGCTATCATCAAACCCATCTACAAGCGAAAAGGTTGTCGCACTGACCCCGTAAACTATAGGCCAATCTGCATGACACCTTCCACCTCTAAGATCATGGAACGTATTCTTTGCGAAAACATACTCGAATATCTGAAGGAGAATTCACTACTCAGTCCTTGTCAATTCGGTTTCAGACCCCGCCATTCTTGCGAGCTAGCACTATTGGAGACTCAAGTGAAGTGGCACAGGAAACTGGACAACAAAGAGTTCATTAGCTGCGTATTGATAGACTTCTCACGTGCTTTTGACGCTGTTCCAATACCCCTTCTAATGGAGAAAGTATCAGCTTTCGGAATCAGAGGCTGTCTCGCAAAATTCATCGAATACTTCTTGCAGAACCGAAAACAGTTTGTCCGCGTTGGTGAGTGCGACTCACAATCATACCTGACCCCAACAGGAGTGCCTCAAGGCAGTTGCATAGGCCCGTTGCTCTTCCTACTTTACATCAACGACCTTCCTGAATCGATCCCTGATGGCTGTTCAGTAACTATGTACGCGGACGATGTGAAGATCTCAACAGTGAACAATCCTCTTCTTCTACAACAAGCAATATATGCTGTAGCTTCATGGTCTCGAGCTTGGGGACTAACCATATCGACAGAAAAAACAGTGGTCATCCGTCTTGGGAACAAGCATCCTTCCTACTCGTTTTTCCTCGATAACGTTGTTCTACCAGAGTCGGATACCGTGAGGGATCTGGGCGTCACGTACTCTAGTAAGCTCTTATTCGGTAGCCACATGGAGAACATTTGTCAGAAAGCGAACTCCAAATGTGCGTTCATACTACGTACTTTCAAGTCAAAGAACCTCAACTTGTACAGAACGCTTTACACTACCTACGTTCGACCTCAATTGGAGTACTGCTCGGTTATTTGGAATCCTTGCTTCAAGAAAGACATAGAACTTGTGGAAAAAGTTCAAAGGTCTTTCACAAAACGTGTGTGTGCTAGAGCAGGTTTGTATTTGCAATATAAGGATCGTTTAAAGCAGTTACATTTAACTTCCTTAGAGGAGCGACGTAAACAAGCTGACCTTGTAATGACTTTCAAAATAATCAAGAATAGAACGCCTCTTAGTCCTAAATCTATTTTCAATCTGCGAGCTCACCATTACAGTACTAGGTCCCATAGTTGGGCACTAAATGTCCCGCGTCTGAATACTGTTTCTCATTCTAATATGTTACCGGTACGAGTTTGTGACGCGTGGAATAATCTAAGTATCGATGTGCTCAAAACTGAATCAGTCCACCTGTTCAGGAAGCTGATTTAAATGAATTACAATCTCTTTAATATATAGCTGTTTTATAAAAAAAAAACCCAATCATCTTAACAGTTTTAAAATAAGTATTCAAAATTTGTCAACAAGCAGTACGCTCACTAAAGTCTTAAATGATATCTGACAAGTTTATTGCTCAAGTGTACTGTTCAGCGCAGACAAAAAGGCTCGTGATCATCATGGTCGCAATCAGCCTTCGACTGTGCTTCGTTTTATTTTTCTCACTTTAGTTATCAAAGTGACACGCTCGGGTCAACACCTTCAACCTGGATCCAATATCTCCTTACACCCAAACTCAACCCATTGCGATAAAGTATATATATATATATGAAATTAACCTAGTATATAAGACGATGCTGGGAATATTTTTCGCCAAAATGCTCAAAATGTTGTTCCTCAGCCAACAACTTTATTTTGCCAAGATTTCGAGTATGCGAACTTGGGAGAAGGAAATTCCGATATTAGTCTTTTTTTAGCTGTCAAAATAGGGACGAAGAATCGGCCACTATTTCGCAGTGCCAAATGATGAATGACTCTGTGGCCAAGTTTTGTTCCTGTCAAATCACGGACAATTTTGTTTTTCCTTTGTGACATGTTTTGGCACTGCCAAACTCGGCTCTTTTTTTAACACTTTTTGTCCGTTGAACACAGCTCCGCAACGACCACATATTAACCACTTCTAGTGACGTACCCCAACCGAGTTTAGTAAACTCGGTTGAGGTACGTCGCTAGAAATGGTTGGTCTGTTGGCGTTGTAGCTGCTGGTATTGCAACTCGGCCTTTTGGATGAGATCAAAGCCTAGTATTGGCACTCCCCAAAGAGTTCCTGAGAGCGATCTTCCATCATCCCAGAAATGAGGCTAAGGAGTTGCAGGGGCTAAAAAAAAGCCCGATTTTGGCAGTGACAAAACAAGGACAAAAAACCTGGTTCTGGCAGTGAGTACACTTTCTGACCGATTTAAGGAAAGCGTCTCTCACAGAAGGAAGAGGAAATTGAGAAGTAACTCATCATCGACCGGTGTCGATGATGAGTTACTTCTCCTTTATGGAATGCTTCCAGGAGGTCCGGTGATTCGAGACTAGAGAAAATGTGACGGATTGCCTTGTCAGAAGATTGCGTCTCTTCAGGAGAACCCTTCTCTGGGAGCTTGAGTAAAACCGCCCTCTTAGACTTGGATGTAAGCATATCCTTATCTCTAATCGAAGTCTCCACCATGGCTGAATAGATGTGCGGACGAAGAGAAGGTGGAAGAAGAGAACTTCTCACTTGACAGATGATCTCACGCAAGTGTTGAATTTCTGCAGACTGAGCCATCAGAGTTTGGTGTAGAGGGGACAACGCTTCATGAAGAACATCTTTGAGTATATGTTGTACGAAAGACAGAGGTACTGATGGTATTTCCAAGTCAAGTATAGAAGGAATTTCGTTCGGCCGATCAGTTTTGGGAAGATGAATAATCAAGATTGAATCAAGATGAATAATCAAGATTGAATCAATGTCAGAGTTGTTTATATATTTCACTATTGTACATATGTAACATAGCTGTTGTAAAATATATATTTAACCATTTGATAAACTTGTAAAGATAAATAAGTTCTTTTGTTCGAAGTATCATTAGTGTAAAATGTGTAATTGCCTTTGATAGATATTGCTTTACAAGCGCAAATATTAAAGCAAGTTTTTTTTATACCATTCATATGAAGTTTGATAGTTTCATGAGGAAGGTTGGTGAATAAAGAAGTGAAATCCGCAGAAAATATTTTTCTTTTTTTATCAATATCAGTCCTTTTAATTTTGTCAGTCCTAAAAAAAATTAATCCTTAAAAAAATTGTTGATGGCGAGTCCGTTCCTCCACGTGGT
This sequence comes from Allodiplogaster pararmata, assembly GCA_964056735.1. Lineage (NCBI taxonomy): Eukaryota > Metazoa > Nematoda > Chromadorea > Rhabditida > Diplogasteridae > Allodiplogaster > Allodiplogaster pararmata. The sequence continues at coordinate 1,529,652 of OZ057409.1, read as the reverse complement.
GCCATCGGAAACTGCTAACTCGTAATAGTGAGCTCAGCTGAACGCGGACACCGACGCCAGGCCCGAGCGACAGGCCGGTCGGCAAATTCTTGTCGCAACTACATGGATCAAACATCTCCATGCTACAGGGCGTCCCCCGGAAGCGACGCATGTTGGCCATGCCCCACCAACGTGAATAAAATGCGCGGGCAACTGGCCGACAGACGACCAAATTTCATATCGAGAAAAGTCCGATTCGCCACCCTAAACATCGACACACTGACCGGGCGCTGCCGTGAGCTAGCGGACCTTCTCAAACGCCGCGGAATCGATATCACATGCGTTCAGGAGACGAGATGGAGAGGGCAGAAGTCACGAAACATCGGTGAAGGATATAAGCTAATCTATCATGGAATGACGAAGTTCAACGGGGTCGCCATCGTAGTGAGTGAAGATCTTCAAAGCTGAGTAGCCGAAGTTCAACGTCACTCTGACCGCCTGATGTCTATTTCCATTGATGCCGACAACCGCCGTATCCAGATTTTCTCCGCGTACGCCCCACAAACTGGATGTTATGAAGAGGATAAGGACAAGTTCTGGCAGGATCTACACGACCACGTTATGAACTGCCCCGCAGAAGATCTTCTGTTACTTGGAGGAGATCTCAACGGACATGTCGGAGGAGAAAGCAGCGGATACAGTTGTCACGGTGGAAAAGGATATGGGAATAGGAACAGCGATGGATGCAAAATCCTCGACTTCGCAGAAGCAGCTGGTCTTGTCATATCCAACACCTTCTTCAAGAAGAGAATGAGCCAGATGATCACGTATTCCAGCGGCCTCAACACAAGCCAAATAGACTTCATGCTGTTACGAAAACGAGACTTCCCGGCAGTGATCGACACGAAGGTGATTCCGTCCGAATGTCTCGCCCCTCAACACAAGCTGGTCATAACTGACATGCGTGTCAACGTGAAGAAGAGAGTACAAGTAACTGGCCCGGCAACCATCAAATGGTGGAAGCTTCAGGAATATAAATCAGCCGTCGTCACTGGTTTAACCTTCCCTGAAATCGACCCGGAAGACATAAACAGAACATGGGCCTCGCTTCGAGATTCTGCAACCGCCAACGCGAGAAGAGTTCTAGGAACGAAGAAACCTGGACGCCGAAGAATCGACAAGCAGACATGGTTTTGGACAGACGAAGTGCAGCATGCAGTTCGAGCAAAGAAAGCGGCTTGCAAGAAATGGTTCATCGAGAAGACAGACGAGAACTGGGAGGAGTACAAGGCTGCGAAAAAAGAAGCAAAGCGAACCGTAGCCTCCGCACGCTCTGAACATCATCGTGAACTCTACGAACGCTTGGACACGAAGGAAGGAGAGAAGACCATATATCGGCTAGCGAAAGGGGGAAAAAGGCGAATCTTGACATCGAGCACTACAAATGTGTCAAGACGAAAGACGGGCGAAGGCTGCAGAATACTACAGAGATCCTCCGACGCTGGCAACAGCACTTCGAAGAGATTTCAAATGTAGAATTCCCACACTCGGATGTTCCAGAAGGCCCGAAATTAGCTGGCCCAGTCTCCCGCATCACTTTTGCCGAAGTCTCGAAAGCCGTTTGCGCTATGAAGAGTTCCAAAGCCACAGGTCCAGACGAGCTACCAGCCGACTTATGGAAGCTCAAGGAACTACGAGACTCCGCGGTCCCCTGGCTTACAGACTTCTTTAACGCGATAGTGGAAACTGGTCGAGCACCCGCAGATTGGTTGACAAGTGTAACGGTCCCGATTTTCAAGAACAAAGGAGATCCAGCGAACTGTTCGAATTATCGACCGATATGCCTTCTTTGCCATACAGTGCAAATTTTCGAACGTGTCCTCGAACAGCGCTTGCGAGAAATCGTCAAGCTCCAACGCAACCAATGTGGATTCGTCAAAGGAACATGCACTTCAGACGCTGTTTTCACTGCTCACCAGCTGATGGAGAAACACAGGGAGAAGCAGCAACCACTCCATCTCGCTTTTCTCGATCTAGAGAAAGCATTTGACCGTGTACCACACGAGCTCATCATGTACGCCCTTCGGGACCACGAAGTGCCTGAACTTCTAATTGATTGGGTACGGCTACTCTACGTAGATGCCACGAGCAAGGTTAGGTGTCCCGTCGGAAACTCGAAGAGTTTTCCAGTGAGTGTGGGCGTACATCAAGGATCAGCGCTATCGCCATTCCTCTTCATTCTTGTCATGGACACTATTACTCATGACCTACAGGGTGAACTTGCATGGACCATCCTGTACGCGGATGACGTGTTCCTGGCAGCTAAAACGAGAGAGGAGCTTCAGCAAAAAGTGCAGGCTTGGAGCAGCCGACTCAGTCAGTTTGGACTACGTCTGAATACCTCAAAGACGGAGTACTTGGAAACAATACCATCCGAAGACACCATCAAGGTAAACGGCGAAGAATTGACGAAGTCCACCTGCTTCCGCTACCTTGGATCGAACATCCAGACTAGCGGAGGCATCGACTCTGACGTGCTGTCGCGTGTCAACGGAGCATGGATGAAATGGAGAGATCTCACAGGCGTACTATGCGACCGAAAGATGCCTCTGCGCCTCAAGTCAAAGATATATCGGATAGTAGTGCGCCCCGTAGCTTTGTATGGAACCGAGTGCTGGTCAACTACGAGAACATTTGAAAGACGTCTACAAACTATGGAAATGCGCATGATCCGTTGGATCATGGGAATCTCTCTCCGCGAGCACCTACCAAATGAGACCATAAGGAGAAGATTTGGCGTCACCCCCATCGACGAGAAGATGCGCGAAAATCGGCTGAGATGGTTCGGCCATGTCACCAGAGCATCACCGGAAACTGTAGCCAGCACAGCCTACAATCTCGAAGTGGTCGGCCGGCGACCGAGAGGGCGACCGAAGCAGCGATGACAAGACACCAACAATGCGGACTCGAAAGCCAGTCATCTAAGCCTGAAAGATGCCCTCGATCGGGACAAGTGGAGAAAGAAGATCCACAAAGCGGACCCTGCCATGGCGGGACAACGCTAGGAAGAAGAAGAAGAAGTCCTTTTAATTTTGTCCAGTTAGGGTTTACAGTTAAGTATGGAAAATAGGTGATTGGTGCCGCTTCTTTCACTAATTTCTTTCAAAATTAAAATTAAAATTTTTAATTTTAGTTTCAGATTCGCTTTAAAAGCCCAACTCTGGTGATTGGAAGCTGGTGTCAGCGGTTCGCAGGCGTCAGTGACAACGACTATCATTGAACAAACGCTCTGAATGTTTCCAAATTCGGGACCAGGGGGAGTGTAGTACAAACACAACAGCCTTCTCTCCTGTCTTCCTTTCTCTCTAATTTCAAGCATATCTCTTCCTTCTTTGTCTTGACTGTTGTAGTTTGTACTACGATTCCGCCCAAGACAGCAAACGAGCAAGACTCAACTGGAAAGCTTCTACAATCTCGGTTAGTTTAGACACTAAAATCCATTTCTGTTCATATTCCTGTCTCTGCTCTTATTGAGTGGTGACCCATAAACTTCTCTCTAATATGTCGACAAAGTTTTTTAAAAGTCATCAATCTATTCCTATTCCATCGCTGTTTGAGATGGACATTCCGACGGTGCCACTTTCCTATGTTCAGTCTCTTTTTCGGAACCTTCTGAACGAAGCCCTGTTCCCTCTTCACCAAGTTCTCTCCAAACAATCGGCTGAAATTCAAGTTCTCCGTCAAACCCTCTCGGAAGTGAAGAAATCCGTTTCTCCAGCTTCATTACGGCCGCATATCTACTCTGCTATGGTTGAAGCTTCCCTGAGAGACAGAGAGATGCTTCTCTCCAAGTCGAAGAGAGCAGTTCTCCTGAAGCTTCCTAAGAAGAGGAGCCCCGAAGCTACTGAGTCGTCTGACAAAGAAGTAATCCACGACATCTTCGCAAAGCTCTCTTCACCTGAACTACTGCAGTCTCTTCAAAAGGGAGAAATCTCTTTTCATCGCCATCCGAAAGATGCCCCCCGATCACATTCCAATGCTGGACGCCCAATCAAGATACAGTTTGCGGACGCTTCAAAACGAGAAGTTTTTCTGAAGTCGATCAGAACTACGAAGAACAGTGTTCCAAGAGGCTGCTATGTACAGGCGGATCTCTCCCCTGCCGAGCTTCTCGCCGTAAGAGAATGCAAGATCATTGCCTCTGGTTCGTCAGACACTCCCTTCAGAGTGATCGACTCTCATCTAGAGCCTGTGTCCTCTTTCCAGCGGAGGCCGAAGTCTTATATATCCTCTTCTCTTCCCTCGTCAAGCTCCCATCAGTTCCCATCCGAAGATTCCCCTCCTTTGACCTCGAATACCGTGAACCTGACATCAACGGTCTCTTCTCACGCTGTCGCTGCTAAATTGCCCGATGCTCCTCGAAGAAGTTCTCGCATCCAGAAGAAGGTTGCCGATCAAAGGAAGAATTCTAAATAGGACATATTGGGTGTGAGTTCTCTTAAACTGAATTGTTATTCTTTCAATGCTCGATCTGTAAAAAACAAATTATATGATGTTCATCACTTACTACGATCAAGCTTTCCAGACATAGTTTTCATATGTGAAACTTGGCTTTGCTCTTCTGATCCCGACTCCCTACTTTGTGATAATATTCCGTACCATGTATTTCGATCAGATCGCATTGATAGTAACCGTGGTGGTGGAACCGCGATACTTATTAGAAATAGTCTTTCCCCTGTAAATGTATCTTCCTTTTCTCAAGACTCTATTGAGTGCATAACTGTTGACATATTTCCCAATGACTCATGCTCTCTACCTTTTCCTTCTCTACGCCTCGTTTCTTGTTATCGCTCACCTAACTCTCCTGTTAATGCTATTACTGATTTTATTGATTACCTAATTCCTCACTGTTCTCTGCCTTATCCTGTTATTATTTGTGGTGACCTTAATTTTCCAAGTATTGATTGGTGCAATGCCATAACTACTTCTCACTGTCGTACTTCTAACCTTTTTTACAATTTGCAAGTGACTATCACCTTTCTCAGTTTGTTACTACTCCAACACGCTCTACCAACATTTTGGATTATGTTTTCTGTAACCATGACCTCATTACGGACTGTACAACCTCTCACCCTTTTTCAACGAGTGATCATATGTCCATAACCTTCTCAATCTCGAAATGTTCTCTCCGACCAGTCATAACATCCACTAAATTAATTCCACAATGGAGAAAAACTGATTGGAATGCCATCAACCAATCTATCTGTTCAGTGAACTGGACAATTCTCTTTTCTACCCTGACCATCGATCAATGTGTACTTTATTTGACAAATATGTTGTCTTCACTTATATTTCAACATGTTCCCCATACGAAGCCCCGTAAACCTCATTTGAAGTATCCCACCAAAATTAGAAGAATGTTCAGCTTTTTAAAGAGATCAAATAAGCAACAACCTTTGCGAAAATCCACTATGGCAGTATGCAGGAAAATGCATAGGGCAATATTCAGATTCGAATGTCAACGAGAAAATTCTTTTAGAATGCCGAAGAATTTCAAACAGTTTTACCGTACTATTGCCAACAGAACTGAGCCTAGCAACACGTTTTCATCCTTAGTTGTTAACAATGTACCGATAACATCTCCGCTTGAAATTTCTAACACGTTTTCTAGCTTCTTTGCATTACCTCAAGTCCCATGTCAGGTCCTCTACCATCATGCACCGCCTCGGTCCCTATTGTATCTGATACTAATGTTAGTCCTCTCGATGTTTACACTCTTGTCAAATCCATTGTTCCTAAGATTAATACATCTCCCGATGGTATACCTAATCTGCTTGTGAAGGAGTGCAAGGAAACACTCTCTATTCCCCTATCGATTATTTTTTCTAATTGTCTAACTCTTGGTTATTATCCAGCTGCATGGAAAGTAGGTATAATCAAACCTATTCACAAAAAGGGTAACAAATCTGATGTTAACAATTTTCGTCCAATAACTCTAGTTTGTTCCTTGTCCAAGCTTTTCGAGAAGCACATTTACAATACCATTTACACTCATCTCGAATTAAACAATATCCTCCATTCAAATCAGTCCGGATTCCGTCGGAACCGTTCAACTGTATCTTCCCTTGTTCACTCCCACTCTATCTACCTTTCCTTTTTATCCAGCAAAATTCCGTTCGATATTTGCTTGATTGATTTCTCGAAGGTCTTCGATGTGGTTGATCATCGATTCCTCATATATAAGTTAGAATCATCTGGCATTCATTCGTCCCTTCTTTCTCTTGTATCATCATTCCTAACACAAAGATCTTTTCGAGTGAATGTTAATGACAATTTTTCTACAGAGAGAACTATCGCTACCGGTATTCCGCAAGGAAGTTGTCTAGGCCCTCTTTTATTTTCAATCTTCATTAACGATATTGTAGACTTTATTCCCGATAACGTGCATTGTTTTCTCTATGCAGATGATGTAAAAATTTTCTCTAGTGACCCTGTTAGTCTTCAGATAGCTCTCGATCTGATAGCAGACTTCGCTTTCAAATGGTCACTTTCAATTTCTTTTTCAAAATGCCTCACCCTCAATTGTGGCAAGAACAATGCGGGTAAACAGTACCATATCAGCAACCACATACTACCCACGCAATCTAGCGCCCGAGCCCTTGGCATCCATTTCGATACTTCCCTTTCATTCACTAACCATATAACCAAAACTGTCTCTCAAGCTTCCAAATGTCTTCTTCTTCCTCTCGCTTGTTCCCGCCTCGCGGCAGGGTACGCGCTCCTCTGAGATGCAGGACAGACCTATCCTGGTAGAACCAGTGGCTGCCTGCTAGATCACTGCTAGTGTGATTAGCAGCAGTGGGGAGAGTCAGATTCGTGCATGAGCACTACCAACATTTCTTAACCCCCTTGGTTTGGGTGGATCTGTCCGGGGTGGGAGTCGAACTCGGGACTCTTCGCCCAATGGTCTATCACACTACCACTATGCCACGCCCGGACATCAAGCTTCCAAATGTATGAACATAATTTTCCGCTCTCTTAAAACCTCGTCAATCTCAGTGCTTCTCCATGCTTACAAAACATATGTTCTTCCCTTGCTTGAATATGGATCAGAAGTCTGGTCACCTACTTCAATAGGCCTCACTAATGATTTAGAACGAGTTCAAAGGTTTTTCACCAGGCGACTTCTTGCTCGAGCCGGTGTTCCCAAGCTTGATTACTTGTCACGCTTGAGTTTTCTATCAATGCAAACACTCGAATATCGACGAGCCATTACCGATCTATGTTTTGTTCACAAAGCTGTTCATAATCAAATTAAACTCGAGCATACATCTTTATTGAGGATTCTTCCTTCCCCATATAACCACCGTTTAACCCACCATTTGAGGATTGTCCTTCCTTTTAATGTTCCTCATTCTCATAGCACATGTGTCTCCAGAACTATTAGCATATGGAATTCTCTTCCTTACCAAACTGTATCATCTGCTTCCCCTAAATCGTTCAAAAACTCTCTATTTAAACTTCCGGTATCTATGATCATAACCGCTTCCAAACTACGCCTCAATTGAATTATACCTTCTCCGCTTCATTGTTTTATCCACTGAACTCGCACCCGCGACAGTCATCCATTGTAAATGTATGTATAAATATCTTTGCAAGGAATAAAGAATGAATGAATATCAATAAGAATGGCGAGAATTAGCAAGAAACTGAACCAAGGTAGTCCAGTAGTACAGAAGCCTAATGATGCATCAGATATAATAGTAGAAGCTCTCGCTTTTGCTTCTCAAACTGCTCCAGCATCTGTTCCGGCTCCTTTCTGGGAGGGAATGACTCGCTTGATCACTTTGCTGGCGACTCAACTGGAGGCTGTCACGATGCAACTGCATAACCTCAGTTCCACCAAGGAACAGTCAGTCACTTCAAATGTTTCAACCATTACACAGTTTTCGGGAGGGTCGAGTTCTATCCAGACACCGCCTAACTTGCCCACATCGTATGAAGATCACTTGCGGGCTCGTTCCATCGTCATCTCTGGATTGGAAGAACCAAGCGGTTCTCCAGCCGATAAAGTTAGTGGTGATTCAAGATCAGTTTTGAACATACTATCTTACATCGAAGTGGAGTGCATGCCACAAGTAGTCTTCCGAATGGGTAAAAAAACAAGAAGACGGCTCTCCAAGGTTACCCAAAGTCGTTTTACCAGCTCGTTCCTTTCTACTTTCATGTCTCAAAGCTGCTAGTCGTCTCAAAAATACTCCTGATTTCAGAGGCATTTACATAAGAAAAAGCCAAACAGAAGAAGAAGAAAGAAAGCAACTGTCGATATATCGGTCCTACTTAACTGAGATGAGAAAACGAGACCCTCAATGCAGATTTGTGTTATGATGAAGTTTGCCCACATCGTGAAGATGAAGTTTTGCTTAGGGATGAAATCATGAGTGGGAAAAGAACAACGATTCCAGAATGGCTGGGAAACTAGATGGCATGAGACTCCAGTAAACAAGCTCGCCATCGGACAGTCGACACTCTTCCCAAGCTTTAAAATGTATACTTTTCTAATTCTAGAAGCCTATTCAACAAACTATTCGAACTTCACTGTGTGATGAATGTAGTTCAGCCATATCTCATCTTTGGTACGGAGACATGGCTTTCTTCAAAAGTTTTGGAATCGGAACTGATTTTAAATTTACCGTATAAAGTGGTTCGGTCTGATGGATCTGGTAGAGGAGGATCTGGTCTGGTAGTCGCCATTATCATAAGAGACCATATTTCTTTCAGAAAAGTCCTTTTCAATGAGAAATTGGTTCCCGACATTCTAGTGGTTGATGTGACAAGTCCGGTAAATCTCTCAACGATTCGTGTAGCGTTGGTTTACCGACCACCTTCAGTAACTGTAGATCATAATGAACGTTTATTCGATGTTTTTTCTACTCTTCTAGCTGTATCAAGTCCTGTTATTCTACTCGGAGACATAAACCTTAATATAAACTGGCAAAATGTTTCCAATTCTAATAGGCAAGCTCATCAACTAATCGATTTCAGCGATGCAATGGACCTTGTTCAGAATGTAACCTCAGCAACTCACGGCCTAAGTATTCTCGACGTAGTTCTTTCTTCTCGCCATCTAGTCGAAAACTGCTCAATTCAAGCACCATTCAAGAACTCAGATCATAACTCTGTACATCTCACAATGTCGATTGAAGTTGATTCTCCTAAATAAGCTGCAAGATATGATTTTAAAAAAGCCAATGTTGAATTCATAGGAAATTACATCTTCTTTACAGACTGGGTTGAGATCTTTTCAGGTTCAGAAGATATCAGTGAGATGTATGATAGGTTTGTCAGCTTTATCAAGTCTCTCTTCCGAAATTCGTTTCTCTTAAGAAACGCAGAGTAATCTTTGATAACTATCCGTCTCATATTAGATCTTTGCTCAAGCACAAAAGCGTCCTTTTCCATAAAATAGGACTTTTAGCAGTACGTGCAGAGTACACGAGAGTTTGTTCGAAAATAGATAAGGAAATCTCTAAGTTTTTAAAGAACAGGGAAGATAAAGCTTTATTCCGGAATTCATCCGAGTCATTCTACAGTTATGTAGGTTCTAGAATCAAAAATAGAGAGACTTATAGCTTAATCTAGAATGAGTCTAATACCTCTTTAGCCAGCAATTTACTCAAAGCTGAAAGTCTTGCGGACCATTTCGCATCAGTTTTCGTGAAGGATGATTGACTCCTACCACCACATTCATGTACGGTTACCGAGTCCATGCCCTTCTCAGTGGTCTTTCCTTAAGAAGTCGCGTTTTATCTGCGACGACTGAAGTCCACCTGCGCTGAGACAGCGGATGGACTGCCAGCCGTCTTGTTTCGTGAATGTGTTAAAGATATGGCGGAACCATTATCTTTTATTTTCAATCAGTCTATCCTCTCAGGCGAAATTTCACAGGTTTGGAAACTAGCTCATGTTATTCCCATTCCTAAAAAATCTTCACCGGCTACAGTAGAGGACTTTCGCCCAGTTTCACTGACTCCATCACCGTATAAATTCCTTGAGCGAATCATTAGTAAACGTTTGCTAAAATGGTGTGAGATGCATAATATCATTCCAGATGAACAGCATGGTTTTGTGAAGGGTAAGTCTGTAGTGACACAACTCCTAGAGTGCACTCAAAACTGACGAAAGGCTCTGGACGATGGCTTTTCGACAGATGTGCTTTATGTAGATTTTGCCAAAGCCTTTGACACAGTATCGCATTCTAAATTGCTTTATAAGCTAGAAAACCTAGGCTTTCGAGGACGATTGCTTGAATGGTTTGAATCATTTCTGTGTAATCGTCTCTTCTCAGTCCGAATCGGTTCAACCCTCTCAAGCAAACGAAAGATGTCGAGTGGAGTACCACAGGGCAGTGTGCTCGGTCCGCTACTCTTCCTCATCTACATCTCCGACTTGCCACAAGCATTAGCCAAGCAGTCTGTCGTCCAGCTCCGATTCTTCGCCGACGACATGAAGATCTTCACTACATATTAGGTCACCGGCAGCAGTCTCGCTCACAACCAACTCTCTCGATCAATAGAAACTCTTTCTGAATACTGCGAAAACTGGCAATTATCTATAGCTGAGCAAAAATCATCTGTTCTATACATAGGTAAGAACTTCTTCTTCTTCTTCTTCCTAGCGTTATTCTCGCTGAAGAGTGAGGTCCGCTGTGTAGATAGCACTTCGCCACATCATCGTTGGGGGTGGATAGTAGTGCATCTTTTGAGATACGACGATTTTCTTCACAGACCGGCTTGTCGCGAGAAATTCCATGAGGATATTTCAGCCTGACGTCCTTTTACGATTACGAACCTTGAGAGGCCGGATTCCTATTCCATGGATGGGGAAAATGAAGAGCGAAACGACAGGCGACCTCTATTCAACTTGGGGGAAGGAAGGAATAGGTAAGAACAACCCTCAATATTCATATATGGTTAATGACTGCGTTTTAACTGCTTCTTCCTTTGTTAGAGACTTGGGTGTCTTTTTGGACAACCAATTGAACTTTCAATCACATATTGATATCATTGTTAGAAGAGCTCTTGGTGTGTTGTTCTGTATCTTCCGTTCGTTATCTTGTACTGAGAAAGAAGTCTACATCAGATGCTTCCACTCTTATGTTCTTCCCATTCTTGAGTTTGCTTCTACAGTATAGTCTCCTTTCACCAAAAAAGAGATTCGGAAATTAGAAAGAGTTTCTCATATTTTCACTAAACTCTTGAATCATCCTTGTGGGATTTTCTTTGAGAATCACGTTGTTCAACCTTCTTATCATAAGCGTCTATGTCAACTCAACATGTCTTCTCTCCATGTGAGACGTATCATGATCGATATTATTTTGGCAGTACGCATCATTAGATGTGATGTGAATGTACGGGCAAGCGTTTTTTTATGTATTTCGTCCGTCTCATAGTAGAATATCATCCTTGTATCTGGCCATAAGAAAGTTTAACAGAATGAATCTGAAGAACTCATTCGGCTACCGCATGTACAGATTCCTGAATAAACTAGGAGATATTCAGCCACCTCAATCAGAATCTTCTCAAGAAGTTCCTTATATCTTACCCTAATCTACTGAGGATCCTTGATGTTTATGTGGAGAATTTATAATTTATAAGTTTTGAAACTTTCTCGATAAAAACTACAAGTTGTGTCGTTCTTTCGTTGTTGTTGTTTGAATCACTTCATTTCATTTCATAATCATATTCTATCATTTTTTTCTATACTTTTCCTGTCTAATTTTCAACTTCACGCCATATCCTCCAATCTGATGTCACATATAATTATGTTTTGAAATAGATAAATAAATAAATTTGTTTGCAAGAATTTTCGAAATGTTCCGATAGATGTTGAAGGATCAGTTTTAGTTCAATGGCAATAGGTTTGAGACTGCTTTTTGAGGCTCCAGTAATAAACTATGACTAAAGGTTCCAGAAGCACCTTTATCAAACAGTTTCTTCTCTTTGTACACTTTCTCCCGTCTGATTGCATGGCAGAGTAGTCTGAAAGGGTTTGAGTAGTCTGAAAGGGTTTGAGTAGTCTGAAAGGGTTTGAGTAGTCTGAAAGGGTTTGAGTAGTCTAAAAGGGTTTGAGTAGTCTGAAAGGGTTTGAGTAGTCTGAAAGTGTTTGAGTAGTCTGAAAGGGTTTGAGTAGTCTGAAAGGGTTTGAGTAGTCTGAAAGGGTTTGAGTAGTCTGAAAGGGTTTGAGTAGTCTGAAAGGGTTTGAGTAGTCTGAAAGGGTTTGAGTAGTCTGAAAGGGTTTGAGTATTCTGAAAGGGTTTGAGTAGTCTGAAAGGGTTTGAGTAGTCTGAAAGGGTTTGAGTAGTCTGAAAGGGTTTGAGTAGTCTGAAAGGGTTTGAGTAGTCTGAAAGGGTTTGAGTAGTCTGAAAGGGTTTGAGTAGTCTGAAAGGGTTTGAGTAGTCTGAAAGGGTTTGAGTAGTCTGAAAGGGTTTGAGTAGTCTGAAAGGGTTTGAGTAGTCTGAAAGGGTTTGAGTAGTCTGAAAGGGTTTGAGTAGTCTGAAAGGGTTTGAGTAGTCTGAAAGGGTTTGAGTAGTTTGAAAGGGTTTGAGTAGTCTGAAAGGGTTTGAGTAGTCTGAAAGGGTTTGAGTAGTCTGAAAGGGTTTGAGTAGTCTGAAAGGGTTTGAGTAGTCTGAAAGGGTTTGAGTAGTCTGAAAGGGTTTGAGTAGTCTGAAAGGGTTTGAAGAGTCTGAAAGGGTTTGAGTAGTCTGAAAGGGTTTGAGTAGTCTGAAAGGGTTTGAGTAGTCTGAAAGGGTTTGAGTAGTCTGAAAGGGTTTGAGTAGTCTGAAAGGGTTTGAGTATTCTGAAAGGGTTTGAGTAGTCTGAAAGGGTTTGAGTAGTCTGAAAGGGTTTGAGTAGTCTGAAAGGGTTTGAGTAGTCTGAAAGGGTTTGAGTAGTCTGAAAGGGTTTGAGTAGTCTGAAAGGGTTTGAGTATTCTGAAAGGGTTTGAGTAGTCTGAAAGGGTTTGAGTAGTCTGAAAGGGTTTGAGTAGTCTGAAAGGGTTTGAGTAGTCTGAAAGGGTTTGAGTAGTCTGAAAGGGTTTGAGTAGTCTGAAAGGGTTTGAGTAGTCTGAAAGGGTTTGAGTAGTCTGAAAGGGTTTGAGTAGTTTGAAAGGGTTTGAGTAGTCTGAAAGGGTTTGAGTAGTCTGAAAGGGTTTGAGTAGTCTGAAAGGGTTTGAGTAGTCTGAAAGGGTTTGAGTAGTCTGAAAGGGTTTGAGTAGTCTGAAAGGGTTTGAGTAGTCTGAAAGGGTTTGAGTAGTCTGAAAGGGTTTGAGTAGTCTGAAAGGGTTTGAGTAGTCTGAAAGGGTTTGAGTAGTCTGAAAGGGTTTGAGTAGTCTGAAAGGGTTTGAGTAGTCTGAAAGGGTTTGAGTAGTCTGAAAGGGTTTGAGTAGTCTGAAAGGGTTTGAGTAGTCTGAAAGGGTTTGAGTAGTTTGAAAGGGTTTGAGTAGTCTGAAAGGGTTTGAGTAGTCTGAAAGGGTTTGAGTAGTCTGAAAGGGTTTGAGTAGTCTGAAAGGGTTTGAGTAGTCTGAAAGGGTTTGAGTAGTCTGAAAGGGTTTGAGTAGTCTGAAAGGGTTTGAGTAGTCTGAAAGGGTTTGAGTAGTCTGAAAGGGTTTGAGTAGTCTGAAAGGGTTTGAGTAGTCTGAAAGGGTTTGAGTAGTCTGAAAGGGTTTGAGTAGTCTGAAAGGGTTTGAGTAGTCTGAAAGGGTTTGAATAGTCTGAAAGGGTTTGAGTAGTCTGAAAGGGTTTGAGTAGTCTGAAAGGGTTTGAGTAGTTTGAAAGGGTTTGAGTAGTCTGAAAGGGTTTGAGTAGTCTGAAAGGGTTTGAGTAGTCTGAAAGGGTTTGAGTAGTCTGAAAGGGTTTGAGTAGTCTGAAAGGGTTTGAGTAGTCTGAAAGGGTTTGAGTAGTCTGAAAGGGTTTGAGTAGTCTGAAAGGGTTTGAGTAGTCTGAAAGGTTAGAAATGAATGCTCGTTTCATCCATAGTTGATGTTTTTACGCATAAGTCTTTTAACTTGTGAAGATTGAATTTTTCTAGAAGTATTTTCAAGCGGAATGCATGCATCAATTATTATACTTAGTATATAACCTTAATAAATCGATCATTCATGTTGGTTACACTGTCCCTCTCTCTTTCTCTCTCTTCCTTTCTTTATCTTTGTCTCTTTCTCCCCCACCCTTCCTTCCTTTGTTTCACTCTTTTTCTCTCTCTTTTTCTCTGTCTCTTTTTCTCTCAATATTTTCACTTGATCTTTTTTCTATCAATCCTTTTCTCTTTCTCTGTCTGTCTCTCTTGATTTTTTGATAGTTTTTTCTCATTGAACTTTCAGTGTCAATCTCGTTTCTCTAGGTTTAAACATGAAACTTTCTTTTGCCTTATGTTCATCTCCTTTCCATCCCTCAAATTCAGGGTACCTATCGAGATTGAGCTTCTGTTGGAAGGTAAAGAAACGGGTCCCTTGGGCTCTATCCCGCTGCCCTCTCCACTCTGAGCCTCGTTCCTCCTCGGCCATTTCTAATCAAAAGTTCTCACTCCCCTACGTTACCTGCACACACTCTCTTAGCCTGCTGAAAGTCTTCACTCTCTCATAGTTCTACTTTCTTTCAAGTTTTCTCTCATTTCTTCGTGCAGTAGTATGTGTCAGGTGTTACTCTATCTCTGTGTCTCTTTCTCTCTATAGCTGTTATTATCTCTATTTCTTTTTCTTTCCTCATTCCTCCTTCTGCCTATCTCTCTTCTCGGAAGTACTCTGATCACTCTTGTGGCCAGTCTTCTTTCACTGAGCTGTGCTCGATATCACCTTATCCTTTGCTTGGTTTCGGACGTATGATCCACTGCTCTACCACAAACATTATATGCTTCTCTTTCATTTCTTCTCTACCAAATTTTTTTCTCTCTTAAACTCTTCTGCTCGAATTCGATTGAATCTGCTGCTCGATTCATTTTAAGATAGAGAGGCTTAGTTTATGAGAGTGAGGTCGACATGAAACCTTAACTCATTAGCTTTGATGTATTGAAGCATCCTCAGACTTTTCTTGCCAGTGTCTGATTCTTCAGTATTGATCAGTCTGGAGCATTCAATATAATGAGTTTCGAGTATTGATACCATTCATGAGCCTCTCTATCTTCTAACACAATTGATGCACAAACTGGGACTAAACTATTTTGCTGAAAAAAATCTCATTTTTTTCCCAATTAATTCTCTTCCCTATTGTTTCTGACTAAACGCTTCAATACACTGCCACTGTATTACCTCACCTTGGTTTTTTTCATTTCTTATTTTTATTTTATCATATATAAAAATCCATGTTAGATTGTTTTTATATTTCGATTCCACGTTAAACATATGTACATGGAAATAAGGAATGATTACATGCTTCATTTGATCCGTGTTTATGAGTTTCTTTTTCATCGCTCTGAATAATCTCATGGTTGGTTAAGGGTCAAATTGACTCTTTTTCTAGTATAGGTAGACTGTAAATAAGAGTATTCCCTACTCCTCGTTGATCTCAAGCAATGGATTTTTATACCGAGCAGAGGAGCGGATTGTTCGTAGAAACTTGTGCAAAAATCGTGTGGTGTGACGAGAACCGAACCCGTGACCTTTCGCGTTCCGGGCGAATGCTCTCCCCACTGAGCTACACACGCACACATGATAATGCACATTTTAAGGCCCATACAACAAGACCGTGTGAGTTGACCCTACTCATAGGACTCTGAGTCCAGGATTTTTTTTGTGGGAGTTCAATGTTGATGATATTCGAGCTGATGACTTTCTTTCTGAGGTGGAGAGCAATATGTCAGTATTAAGGGTGAATGACGTTTGACTCCTTTCCGGTGGAAAATAACAAAGATGATGCATAGCGTGCTCTTTAATAATTTATTGGTCACGGGAAGCACCTTTTCTCATTTTGAATGGATGCAATAGTTTTAACATGCAAATTATAACCTTTCTACACACTTCAATGAGTGGGCGGTTCAAAAGTAAATGGTGCTTGGCCTAGGGTTTCGCAAAAATCACTGATCATTTGTCTTCGTTTGAATTAATGTTAAAATGTTTTAGTCTCCGGTATAAGTTTTGCGTCAGAAAGGCGTCTCTTTAAACTTTAAAAAAAAAAATCTCATTGAGCCTGTTAATTTTTTGATTTTCGAAGAAATTATATTATTGAAGATCAAAACAACTGTTATTTTTCAAAATTTCCATGGTTTTACACAAAACATTTATTTTTCTTGAAGATATTCTGGGAAGAAGTTCCAAGTATTTTGTAAAACTACTTTGTTTTTGTTGTTGTTGTTACTCAACTGCAGTGGAACGTTTTTCCTGAATACTTCTATTACCTTTTGATGTTTTTTCGTTTACAAAAACCCAACGAGATTCCAGCTTTGTTCAGCTTAATCTGTGAGTTGTAGCAGTTTCTCTTGGAGGATAAAGAATCTAAGAATGTTACACGACTGAGTAGACGAGAAGGAGTATGCTGGCTCCTCGGCGCGGCCTCTCCGCCAGCGGATCCCCCCAACTGCTGCCTCATTTCTCCGGCGGCTCCCCTCAACTGCTGCCTCACTTTTCCTCCCTGACGTGAGCTTCTCCTTAGTGCATAATAACTACATAATAACCAACTAAGCAGGAAAAGTGCAAAGTTTGTTTTACTTGTTTGGCTTACAAAACTCCGGAAACTTTTTTTAAAGAGAAAGGAAGAGTCATAATGATTCACGAACTTGATTCATTCTCATACTTCTTAAAAATTTAATGGGCACACAAAGAGTTTGAATGAAATTGTAAAGAAATTGAATACAATTGTTCTTCTTCAACATTTTTTCAACGTTGTCATTATTGCCAAAAACATGAGGTGTTATAATTTATACAATCCAGTACTGTTTCCCTAATATTCATCTTTCTAATGTATTAGGTGCGAGCTTCAGCGTAAGCGTAAGCTTCAGTCTTAAGGTCTCAAGATGTAGGAGATGTATGTTTTTTTTGTTTTTGAGGGAAGAGAATCCGCAGACTGCTTCTGCTCTACTACAAAGCACCATCGGCCGATTCAGTTCCCTCCAGTCCGTCTTCCTTCTATCAATATCACAGCTTTGATTATGTTTTTTCTTCTGTCTTTTCAAAAGCTTATACAATAGAACAACCAAAGAAGATGTAGAACAGTGGGGCCCATTTTCTTGTTGAATTAGGAAAAAAGCAAATGATTCATCTTTTCAATTAGCTATTTCAAAATGAAAATGTCAAGTTTTCTTAGAAAAAAGGTTTTCCTATTCGATATAATCGTGTCGTTGCTCTTGTGATCGCTTCCTTATATTTTAGTTTTTGATTATGTAAGATTTTATACCTAATCTCAGCTCTACATATATGTATGACAGAAGATGCACAAAAAGTTAAATAGTTCTTAGTATCAGTGGTTTTCATCGATCTCTGAGCGTAAATGATGCACTTTCCTATAAATTTACAGAAGGTTACTACTCTGAGTGATATCAAGCTAGCGAAATCATATCCATTACTTGGTCAAGCATTATAATAAAGCATCTAGAAACACACACACTTGTGAAGGAAGGCAGCGTTTGTACTTAGGGACTCACTTCGGGGGTTCCTAAATGCAAACTTTTTCAACAACAAAAATTGTGAGTTTAACACTGGTTCAGGAGAGAAAATTTTTTAAAAAATGGGATGACTTAAATTCAGGATTCAAAAACTGTCGGACTGCCGCCATTTCCACTTTGCATCGGTAGAAATCGGTCACATCGCCATTAATGTGATCGACCATTCCGAGAACTTATGGAAAATGAGAGTTGAAAGCGAAGGAGGCGATTGGTTTGTAGTCTTGGAGTAAATAAGTTTTTCTAAACCTTTTTTTTTCTATATATATATAGTGTGTTGATGTGCTAACAAGCTTCGAACATTCATTTTTTACCGATTCAGTAAATTTTTAGAGTGTTTAATTGGAAGCATCTTTCATACATCAGACAGGACAGCAGCACTACTGCAGTTTAAGGGGCAGCGCTCGTGGGATTTAAATGCTTTGGTTTCAAAAAACGTCTTCATAGATGTTCATTTTGAGCATCAGGTACTCCGGTTCTTGAAAAAAAAATGTTTAAAAAAATTTAAAGAAAAAAAAAATTTACAGAACATTTTTTTCTCCTTTAGTGTGGTTTATATATAAAATTATAAAGTATGTATATAAAATCATAAATTCATCTCTAATAGCTAAAAAAGGTTTTAAAAAACAAAAAATAACTGATGTTGCAACTGCTACTACAATTATTGTTGAATACATTCGAAAAAATTTGAATAGAAAGGAAGCTAAGAGGGCGCCAAAAATTCAAACTTCATATATATTTTTTATACGGTTGTGTAAATTTATTACACCATTGCTCTATTTTTTGAATAATCCATCCTTTCTTTTCAAATTATCTTTATAAATTTTGCGGAAAGGAAAGGGGGAGGGGGAGGGGGGTTTACCTAAGCAGGGAAGGGAGGGGGGCCTAAAGGGGGAAGGGGGGAGGAAGAGGGCCCTACCTAAGCGAAGACCTATGCGGGGGGGGTAGGGGCCCTAGGGAGGAGGGAGTAGGGGGAAGCCCTGAAGGGGAAAAAAGGGCCCTAAGAAGAAAAGGGGGAAAGGGAGTTTTCATGAATAAAATCTCTTTCTGAGAAAAATATAAAGTTGAACATGATATTTTTTTCTTTCATTCTTTGTTTCCATGTACATGTGTATGTTTAACGTGGAATCGAAATAAAAAAAACAATATAAAATGGATTTTTATATAAGATAAAATTAAGAAATGAAAAAGAAGAAGGTGAGGTAATACAGTGGCAGTGTATTAAAGCCATTAGTCAGAAACAATAGGGCTAGGTAAAATAGTATGTTTAGGAAGTTCTTTCAGTTTCGTCAGAAACATCATATCAGAATGAATGCATACTATTTCAGAAGGTAGGCAGTTCCATATAGAGATAATTCTTGATGCACATGTAGAGAACCGGGAGCTGTTTATAGCGAAAGGCAATGCGATTCTCAACTTGTGAGCATTTCTAATATTCTTAAGAAGTGGTTTAACAATGAATAGTCTGGAAGAATCAAATTCAGAACACGAATGTGTTCTTTTATGGATAAATACTAGGTCAGCAACAACGCGGCGGTTTTCAAGTGACTCTAGATTAAGCATTTCTAGTCTTTCAGAGTAATCTAATCGAGGAAGTCCGTTCCTAGCTAGGATTCTTCTGGTGAAACTCCTTTGAACTTTTTCAATGTCTTTCACAAGGCCTATGGTTGTTGGGGACCAAACTACAGTCGCGTATTCGAGGATTGGGTGTACATAAGTGACAAAAGCTAGTGTCAGCACATCAAGAGACTTAGTCTTGAATGTACGCAAGAATAAGTTCGCAAGGTTTGTTGCTTTCTTACAGACAATCTCGACTTGTTTATTGGAGGAAAGATTATCAGAGAACACAACGCCTAAATCATTTAATTCAGAAGATTTATTCATGACCACTCCGTTAAGATAGTAATTCATCATGGCATTGGAACCGAAGTGTGAAACAACGCATTTTTTAGCAGATAGCTCAAGATTGGAATGTTGACACCAGTTAGAGATGTTATCAATGGCTATTTGGAGATCGGAAGAGAAAAGTGGTACTTCAGTAAACAGTTTCACGTCGTCGGCATATATCGAAAATTGCACAGTCGAAGGAATAACTTCCTTTATGTCATCGATAAATAATAAGAATAATTTAGGGCCGATTGTTGATCCTTGGGGCACACCACTAATTACAGAGGAAGTGCTTGAAAACTCGTTGTCAACACTAATAGTCTGCATTCTTTCAGTCAAATAATCACGAATCCATCCAAGGACAGGATTAAAAATTCCTATATTTTCAAGTTTGCGTAATAAAAGATTATGGTCTACTGTGTCAAAGGCCTTAGATATGTCAAGGAGAACAGCATCGACAGCCTTTCCATGAGACAGTAAATCCGCAAGGTAACAATGTGATTGTACTAGTGAAGTTACTGTGGACCTTTTGCTTCTAAAACCGAATTGATGAGGAGATAGAATAGAATTGTTCTCCAAGTAAGCATCAATTTGACTAATCAAAACGTTTTCTTATATAAATATAATAAAATCTCTTTCTGAAAAAACTCTAAATTTCACAAGTTTTAGAATTTTTCCGCGCATTGGCGTGGATTAGTAACTAACGGGCGTGATGGCGTGGTTTCTGGTATTCGTTAAACCCCCCCTTTCTTTTTAGGCCCCCCTTCCCCCCTCCCCCGTAGAGCCCCTACCCCCTCCCACTTAGGTCTTCGCTTAGGTAGGGCCCTCTTCCTCCCCCCTTCCCCCTTTAAGCCCCCCCTTCCTTCCCTGCTTAGGTAAACCTCTCCCTTCTCCCTCCCCCTCCCTTGTTATTGCGTTTTTTCGCTGTAAAACCTGCTTTTCTGACGTTGTGGGTGACTGAAACTCCAGTTGAGCCCAAAAAAACTTTTGGAAAATTTTTTTTTTTTAATTTTAAAAAATTAAAAAATTTTTTGTTGCAAGAATCGGAGTTCCTGATGCTCAAAATGAACATCTATGAAGAAATTTCTTGAAACCGAAGCATTTAAAGCCCACGAGCGCTGCTCTTTAAACTGCAGTAGTGCCAGGACAGCTAACATATCAGATCACATTCTTATTCTTTCAATGATTTTTAGTGATTTTTCTCATGTTTTGATATCTTTTTCTCTTTAATGTCGGAAATCTCTCTTTTCTGATTCATTACCTTCAGCTTTTCTCCTCTTTTTTTCTTTTTGAAAATTTCCATTCAAAATAAACAAACTCCAAGCCTCTGGACAGTAATGGATAAAAAAATCAGAAAAGAAAATGAAGACAAACAAAAGCTCTTTTCTTAAACTCATCTGTCCTCAAAATCTTTTTTTTCTATCTCTCACACTTGTTTTATGTTCTTGAAAAAATGTTTGTTTTTCCCCTTTTTTCTTGGATTTTCTTTTCTTATTTCTTTTTGTCTTCTCCGTTTTGGTTTTTCATTTGTCCATTAACTCACTGTACCTCTTTTTCTTGTCTCACTTTTTCTTTTTCAATTTCTATCTTTCAACAACTACTAAAAAATTACC
The DNA here is from genome assembly GCA_964056735.1 of Allodiplogaster pararmata. Classification (NCBI taxonomy): domain Eukaryota; kingdom Metazoa; phylum Nematoda; class Chromadorea; order Rhabditida; family Diplogasteridae; genus Allodiplogaster; species Allodiplogaster pararmata. Next base: position 1,508,525 of record OZ057409.1, on the reverse strand, counting down.
TTATTTACTATACTTTTCTTCTTTGTCTGATTTTTGCTTTTTCTTCCACTCTCTCTTTCCTTCAAGTTATCAGAGTTCTGATTAAAAAAGTGTCATTTATAATCTCAATATTATCATCAAGGTGAGCGCTGCACGAATAAGTTGCGGGGGAGAACGTCACATTTCCTCACCCTAGAATGTTCTCGAACGCTCATCTCTCTAAGTTCGTTCATTTAGGAATGCCTTATGTCATTCTGATTTAAACTCTGATGTACATACATATACATTCAACCCAAAAAGGAAGAATCGCTGTTTAAAAACTCTAGTTTTTTTTTATTTTTCTCTATCCCTTTCTCTCTCTCTCTCTCTGTTCTTTTTTCGTTTTTTTTCTCTCTCCAGTCCTATTAGTCTCTCTTTTTTTCATCTTTTTCTTTGTTCATCAAATTTTCTCATTTTCACCACACTCTCTTTCTCCCATTTGCCTTCAATATTCCTATTCGCCCCATTCCGTTTGTCTTTGTTCCCCTCTCCCGAGCACTGCAAACTCCTCTTCTGCACGAAAAGAACCAAGTTCGACTCTTCTAGTCATTTTTTCCTGGTTTATGTTGTTCGATGTGAACGGGATGATGACTGGCGGAAAACGCGCACTAGAAGTAAAGCGTCGAACAACAATGGAATGGGAGTGAGAGAAAAAGATAAAGGTTAGAAAAGAAAGGAGAAAGAGCGAGAAAGAAAATATAAGAGGGATAGAGAAAGAAAAGAGGAGAAAGATAGAGAGAAAGGGAAAGAGAGAGAGAAAGAGCAAAGAGAAAGAGAGAGAGAGAGAGAGAGAGAGAGAGAGAGAGAGAGAGAGTGGGACGGAAACAGAAAGATGAAAAACGTTAAAGCAACTCAAAATGGGTAATACCTACTTCTGATAAATTATACATAAGAGTAACTCTTTCTTGGAGAAGATATCATCTGCTGAAGAAGATATCATCTGAGAAGATATCAACATATCATCTGCTTATGAGTCTATGGAGTAAGATTGTTATAATCACATAGCAGAACTTGAATATATTAGCGCAATAAGTAAGTTTTTACAAAACACTAGCTTTTATTTTCTTTGAATATTTTTTTCTCTGATTTAAATTTTTAATTTGTACGAGACCCTTTTAGATAGCTAACTGGTCAGATCGTATTATGGAAGACTCTTACTTGAAAAGGTCTTATTCACGATAGAACAATCTGTTCTTTTCATACCTTATTCTCTGAAAATTTGTCTGAAACTTAGTTATTCCATTGTAGTTTTTCCATCCCCTCCCCTTCTGTTCAAATTTCTTCTTTGTTTCATGAAAAGGCGTTTGGTTTTACCTCTCATCCTTTCCCTCTTTTCTACATTTTTCAATATCTTCTTCAGTTGGCATTTTCTAATTTTATGTGAGCTGTTCTCTTTCTCTGAAGTCGCCCTCTTTTCTCCAAATCTTATCTTACTGAAGAATCTCTTAATCTCTTGTGCAAAGGCACTTTACTTCACTTCACGCTTATGTTCCCCTTTTCAGACTTCCAGATTGGGCTCTGAACTAAGTCCTCTCCCCTAGAGCCCCTGAAAGATATGGAGTATATTCCAGACTGAATTTGCAATTAGTTTTTCTACTGCGTTTCCCAATACTTCAGATGCTGAATAATGAAGAAAAAACTTAGAATATTTCGTTTAGTTTTTGTGTGGCTCTATTTTGAAAGAGAAGATCCATACTTTCCGACATGAATATTCTTTTATTAACACAATAGTGGTTACAATCCATGAGCCTTTGCTATGGGTTTTTCTTTTTCTTCATCTCTGGTAGCTTTTTGTTGTTGATGTATTCTGGAAAATTTATTGCTCTTCGTTCAAGCTTTATATTTTCTCATTCCTTTGAAAGATAGTGAAATGACTCTCTAGACTTACTCATGTGCATATGTACACATTTTGTGGAACTTTGCTGAAGAGACCCAACTATTTTCATACTTCAGCGCTCTTTTCAGTATCGAACATGTTCACCTGCCGCACTAGTAAGGAAGAACATATTAGAAATTCTTTTTGTAGTAAAGAAATTTTTTCTTTTTATTGTCCATAATTGTGAAGCCTCTTACTTATAAACATCCTGGATGCGTCTTTTTGATCGGTTTTATTTCATGTTCCCTTTCCAAGCAACCATTATAATAAACAAGAGAAAAGCCTAAATTTTTCCCTGCCTCATGATAATTCCGGCCCCTTCCCAGCATAGAGGGGAGAAGAGGAGGGGGAATGAGGCACGGCGCTCAGAATTACAGAGTGTCTTCCCCTCTGCAGCGGTGCCTGCCCAGAGGCACGAGCATTATGTACGCTTGTTCCGATTCTTGTTGCTCCCAATTTCTTCGCTTGTTTCTCTTTTTTTAGAGAACTTTTCTGCAAGTTCGGAAGTGAAAAGGAAGAATAGCAGAAAGAGAAATTGCATTGTCCTTTGTTAAATCAGATCAGTCTCTCTTCTATGGACGAATGCCTCTGGGCCTCTGGCTTCAATGTGGAACTGCATGTTTTCTGCTTCTTTCAAGACACGAATTTCAGATGTGCTTTTAAAAAAAGCATCTCTAATCTTGGAATATCAGAGCGTGTGAGATGAAATTGCATACAAACATGTAATCATAAGTGCTTGACGTAATTTTTCTTCTCCACATTTAATTTTTTTCAATGTTTTTTAAAAATTAATTTTTTATTTTCTATTATAATTCTTCGCAACTGGCAAACTGATGCTCATCGTGAAATTGAAGCCTGTTTTCGAACTATCTTCTTGTTTTTTAGTTTACAAATGTAGCTTTTATTTCTAAAAAGTCAAGGGTTTCGAACAGTTTCATTATCCGAGCTGAATTAAAAAAAATTGACTTTACAGAAGCGTGATATATATTCAAAGTAACACAGAAGCTTGATATTCAGCTCTGTTGGAATGCGTAAAGTGTATCCTAGCCTATGCAGGGTGATCGAGCGGAGCTGGCAAGAAGTCGTTGAGTTCGATCGTCAGTTGCACCGCTGTGTCTTCGAGCGACGACTCTCTAAACTTGCCGAACTAGAGTTGGTTAGTATTCACTACTTGTCTGTCAAGTCTAACCAGAATTTTTTTTTTCAAGATCTATTATAAGTTCAATCAAGAGAATATAACACAGATAAAAAACATCTTCTTTTTCACAACTCGATCAGATTTCATAACGATTCCTTCAAAGAAGCTGGCCAATTCAATCACACAGCCTTAGGCGCAACTGAGGGGTGCCGAAGCTCACTCTTTATACAAACTGTGACTCCGAAGCTCACTCTTTATACAAACTGTGACTCCGAAGCTCACACTTTCTACGAACTGTGACTCCGAAGCTCACTCTTTCTACAAACTGTGACTCCGAGGCTCACTCTTTCTACAAACTTTGACCCCGAAGCTCACGCTTTATACAAACTGTTATTACGAAGCTCACTCTTTCTACAAACTGTGACTCCGAAGCTCACGCTTTATACAAACTGTGACTCCGAAGCTCACTCTTTCTACAAACTGTGACTCCGAAGCTCACTCTTTCTACAAACTGTGACCCCGAAGCTCACGCTTTATTGTTACTCCGAAGCTCACTCTTTATACAAACTGTGACTCCGAAGCTCACTTTTTCTACAAACTGTGACTCCGAAGCTCACTCTTTATACAAACTGCGACTCCGAAGCTCACTCTTTCTACAAACTGTGACTGCGAAGCTCACGCTTTTATACAAACTGTGACTCCGAAGCTCACTCTTTCTACAAACTGTGACTCCGAAGCTTACTCTTTCTACAAACTGTGACCCCGAAGCTCACGCTTTATACAAACTGTTACTCCGAAGCTCACTCTTTCTACAAACTGTGACTCCGAAGCTCACGTTTTATACAAACTGTGACTCCGAAGCTCACTCTTTCTACAAACTTGACTCCGAAGCTCTTTTGAACTAGAGTTAATAAAGTCAAGCTGTAACTTGTATTTGAAAAGTAAAAAAAAAAACAAATCAACTCGCTTTTGAAATTTTTTATATTCTCAGAGGCAATTGATCACGGGGATACACTGAGTAGGCTCTTGGAAATTAAAGTAGCTTGTAGAAAATTGAGTTTTTCAGTTCTTGAACATATGAAAATTCTTCAACTGTTCGAGAAAAATCTTCATCTGTTTAAAATCAGAATCGGCCATAATCAGGATCACTTCCTAATATGGGTAAGTATCACAAGATAGTAGATTTTTTGTGTTGAAGTTTAAAATGCACTCATTGAGTTTACTTCGCAAAAAAGGATGAGGCAGATGAAGCTGATAGTTCCCAAAGACTTGAATTGAAAAACAATGTTCGTAGAGTTGATACATTAACTATCTTGATCCGTTCAAAAGAAAACTATGAAAAATAGCACCGTTTTAGGTAGAGATGGATGCGAGTACTTCCTCTTCTGGTTACTCCGCAGTCCTCACTGGAGACCGCTTCGAGTCTACAGCTAACCTCACAGAAATTCCACTTGTATCTCCCGAAGATTTTGACACAGTCTTTCCCAGCTGCGATGCATCGCAGACCTCGGGAGGTGGGAGGCGAGGACTCAGACTACGACAAGCCCTGGATGCTTATTGTGCGCGGCTCTCTCGCCTTACTGGGAGTATCATCACCTGCTATCCAGTCCTGAAGTTTCTCGAAGTTAGTTCTTCCCGGAAATTGCAAAAGTGTATCAAAAAGCTAGTAGTAAGTTTTTTTTCTTCAAAACTGTTTCATATGCCGTAAGTTTTTTTTTTATCTCAGTGCAGGAAACCACTGAAAATAATGAGTAACTTACAAAAGCTGCTTATTGACGTTTTGATCAGTATTACACTTTGCTATCCAGTGTTTTCGTAGAAATTTTCATCTTCAAAAAAATTGTAAACAGGGTGGGTCGTGCTTTAATGAATAGACTACTAAGAAAAAATTTTTTTGCACAAACTTGAAATAATTTTCCTCTGAAAAAATCAGTTCTTCATTAGTTGTCAAAAAGTATTTGAGGATTTAATATAGCATGAAGCTCTTGATTAAATTCCTTCTTCATTAAGAGTCGGAAGGAATTCAAGCAAAGACCTTTTCTGAATATTAAAGTGTTTACGTGTTTGCAAAGGAGTTCTACAACAAGTTTTTTTTGTGAATTTTTTGCCTTCTTTTTTAAAAACTTAAATCCATATTCAATTCAATTCATTTAAATTCATTTATCAATGTATTCATTTATGAAAAAGACAAAGAGTTAACTCACAATTAACAATAAACATGGTTTTGATAAGATGATTGTAGTCATAGTGAATAAATATTAACATAGACAGTGAACTTCTATCATTACAGTGGTAGTGTTTTAACGTATCGATTTTATAGGTTCAGGTAGAACGGATTCGTAAGCAAGCTCTCTTATTTTCTTTAGAAAAACTTCAGAGGAAGGGTTTTCGATTATTGTGTACGGCAAATAATTCCACACGGATATCGAACGAGAGGCACACGTAGAAAAACGTGAAGAGTTA
>OZ057409.1:1421865-1502830 GCA_964056735.1 Allodiplogaster pararmata | reverse complement strand
GGAATCACCCATTCATCAATGCCATTTGAGGAACTATTACCTTGACCCTAAACTGTCTTCCAAGAATCTTTACTGTAACAGTAGACTTGGTTATTCCTCTACGTTTTCTCTTTTAAAACCCCTTTATGTCAAGTCTCATAACTTGAGTAAGTAAAAGTCTCATAACTTGAGTAAGTTATGAGTCCGCGAAAACGTTATAACACCATAATCCTCCTTTTCTTGTTCTTCTTAGCGTTGTCCCACGCTAGCCAGGGTCGGAGTAGGGTCCGTGTGATGGCTTCAAGCTTTTCAGGTCATTTCTTGGAAGGTGCAGGTCTTGGTTGATCGGATTTATGTATCTTAACTTTGGTTCACCTCGTGGACGTTTGCCGTCACTTTTAATAACTGGTATTGCTCAATTTCATTAGAACTTAGTTAGAAGAAGTCTTGTGTGTGCTGTCGAATTTATCTAGACTCAACCATACAAGAAATGTGAATTCATTCTGTAGAAGGCTTTTACATTCTGAGTAAGAGTCAAGTACACACTCTCAACTCTTCTCAGAATTCAACGCCTGCCTCATCAATCAAGGCTTGCTCGGAGATATATCGAAGTTTCCTTGCGACTATTTTGCTACTTGTAGAATAAACGTGTTTGATGCAAGGTCGATTAAGAGAAGGAGAGATAGTATCTCTAGATTCCTTCAAATATTCCAGATAAGACCGTCTTCGAAGAAAAAGCTTCTTTATACAGTTTCCAACTTTCTTTAAAATATCATGATTGATGCTTATGATTTTATTAAAATACTATTGAAACATTTCGATCAAATCTAGATTCTTTTTATCCCGATTCAAATTTTCAAAACTTCTGTTGGTTTTGAAATGTAAAGCGTCTCTGTTTTTTTCTGGATTGGAAGTTATCGAAAAATGCTCTCGCTCTCTCGCTCTCTATCTCTCTCTTTTCAAGCAATTTGATGAAATCAATAGGTCCTGAGCTTTTTATGTATATACATGGAAGTCCACCCTGAAAAAAGGGCTATGTATTAGGAAAGGTAACTGATTTGTGATGGCTCTTAAAGTATCTCCTCCTAAAGCCTATTGCGAAAATTACCAAATATTTCCCTATCCATTGCAGAGTACACCAAAATTGTGCATTTTGGATAAGAGTTTTAATAGACACCTTCAGCAGTCCACTCCCCCTTCCTCCCCGTCCTCTCTTCCCCCCTTTTCGAACCCCTCCCTCACTTTCTTAACACTTTCCCTCAAAACTACTGTTTCGCTACTAGGCATTATTAATATGAAAAATTGGTTGTTTGCTAAAAAACCAGGTAATTTTTTTCTCATGTTCTAAATTCCTGATCCTGTGAGTCCCTGAGTTTCTTACCTGAGTTGAGTAACTCAGAATTCTGGTTCTTATTTTAATGAAAAAAGTATGAAACTGCTTTATCAGTTCACTCGTTAAATCTGATGAGATTTTATTTCGATCCGATATGTGATAGTTCATGCGAATTAGAAGCCAAAAATTAGAAGAAGAAGCTCCTAGAGAATGTTCAGCCTGAGTAAAAAATGAAGGGTAGAGAGTATACCATTGCTTTTCAGTGCTTTAGCACTATTTGCCCAATGAGCTCGTATATCCGAACCTTCTGATAGCTGGCTTCGAATCATGTGCTCTTTCAGATTTCTCTTTTTCTTTTCTCAAATAAATTTTCTTGAGCGTTCTCTCACTCTAAAATTTTCATGTGTAAAAATATTTCAAGTTTTATTCGTTATGTGGCACCCTTGACTCTTGACTCTTTCTGCTTGGGTTTTTCTATCAACCTTTCTGATTCCTCTTACTTTATACTTTTTTCAGTTTCAATGGATTTTGGAACAGATTTTTCTCAAAATAATTTCTCTGTTCATCCTAATTTACATTTTCATATCTCTATCGACAAAGAATGACGTGTTCAGTGTTCTCGCTATCATGGGGGTCAGTTAGGGTTTCGAGTAAACATGCGAAGAGTAATAAGCAACTGTAGCCTGGCACGGAAGAGTTTTGGAGGACCGTTAAGCTTTCCAACACCATTTGTTTCGGAGAAGAAGAAGACCAGTAGCTTTGCTATTTGACGAGAACAGACGAGTCAAGGGGTAAGCCATGGACGCGACCGACTTTCTTGCTCGGAGAAGGGAATGATCTGAAAAAAAGTCAATTTTTTTCTCTTTTTGATTCCTTATCAGACTAAATTACTTAAAATGCAAGAAAAACTCCCAAAAAACATAAGATTGAAACGCGAAGAATATGCATGATGACATGGTTTCGTCATTAAAAAAGAGAATGTGAACAAGCCTTGATTATTGATACTGATCTTTTTTCCAGGTGTTCTTGCCCAGTGTTAGTCTCTCCCGGTTCGCTGTCATTTTATTTTTCATCACTCACATTGCGATATGTTTTTTTGTGCATTTTCTACTAAAAAAACTGTGTGAGATTGCTAACTTAGCTTAGATTTTTCTCTTTTATATCATTCCTCTTTTTTTCATCTGCGTCAAACATTTGCGTATAGCAAAAACCAATAGCAAAAATACAAAGAATTTATATTCATCAACTTACGTATTGAAATATGTTTGTGTGTAGCAACCTAACTTTTCAGGGATTCAAAGTTTTTTGTTTTCAAAGAAAATATTAGAAGCATATTTTGTCCGAAAGACACAAAAAATAACGTTGACTCGGAAAATGTTGTATATAACTAAAAATGATTTTTCTGGGTTTAACTAAGATGAAAAAGACGAGAGAAGAGTCTTTTTCATAAAATTTTTTTGGATGCCGTCTGAACCAGTTCATGAATACTCTCTTTCCATATCAATGAATACTTCATGAATACTCTCTTTCCATATCAATGAATACTTTATGAATACTCTCTTTCCATATCAATGAATACTTCATGAATACTCTCTTTCCATATCAATGAATACTTCATGAATACTCTCTTTCCATAACAATGAATACTTCATGAATACTCTCTTTCCATATCAATGAATACTTCATGAATACTCTCTTTCCATATCAATGAATACTTCATGAATACTCTCTTTCCATATCAATGAATACTTCACGAATACTCTCTTTCCATATCAATGAATACTTCATGAATACTCTCTTTCCATATCAATGAATACTTCATGAATACTCTCTTTCCATATCAATGAATACTTCATGAATACTCTCTTTCCATATCAATGAATACTTCATGAATACTCTCTTTCCATATCAATGAATACTTCATGAATACTCTCTTTCCATATCAATGAATACTTCATGAATACTCTCTTTCCATATCAATGAATACTTCATGAATACTCTCTTTCCATATCAATGAATACTTCATGAATACTCTCTTTCCATATCAATGAATACTTCATGAATACTCTCTTTCCATATCAATGAATACTTCATGAATACTCTCTTTCCATATCAATGAATACTTCATGAATACTCTCTTTCCATATCAATGAATACTTCATGAATACTCTCTTTCCATATCAATGAATACTTCACGAATACTCTCCTTCCATATCAATGAATACTTCATGAATACTCTCTTTCCATATCAATGAATACTTCATGAATACTCTCTTTCCATATCAATGAATACTTCATGAATACTCTCTTTCCATATCAATGAATACTTCATGAATACTCTCTTTCCATATCAATGAATACTTCATGAATACTCTCTTTCCATATCAATGAATACTTCATGAATACTCTCTTTCCATATCAATGAAAACTTCATGAATACTCTCTTTCCATATCAATGAATACTTTATGAATACTCTCTTTCCATATCAATGAATACTTCATGAATACTCTCTTTCCATATCAATGAATACTTCATGAATACTCTCTTTCCAAATCAATGAATACTTCACGAATACTCTCTTTCCATATCAATGAATACTTCATGAATACTCTCTTTCCATATCAATGAATACTTCATGAATACTCTCTTTCCATATCAATGAATACTTCATGAATACTCTCTTTCCATATCAATGAATACTTCATGAATACTCTCTTTCCATATCAATGAATACTTCATGAATACTCTCTTTCCATATCAATGAATACTTCATGAATACTCTCTTTCCATATCAATGAATACTTCATGAATACTCTCTTTCCATAACAATGAATACTTCATGAATACTCTCTTTCCATATCAATGAATACTTCATGAATACTCTCTTTCCATATCAATGAATACTTCATGAATACTCTCTTTCCATATCAATGAATACTTCATGAATACTCTCTTTCCATATCAATGAATACTTTATGAATACTCTCTTTCCATATCAATGAATACTTCATGAATACTCTCTTTCCATATCAATGAATACTTCATGAATACTCTCTTTCCATAACAATGAATACTTCATGAATACTCTCTTTCCATATCAATGAATACTTCATGAATACTCTCTTTCCATATCAATGAATACTTCATGAATACTCTCTTTCCATATCAATGAATACTTCACGAATACTCTCTTTCCATATCAATGAATACTTCATGAATACTCTCTTTCCATATCAATGAATACTTCATGAATACTCTCTTTCCATATCAATGAATACTTCATGAATACTCTCTTTCCATATCAATGAATACTTCATGAATAATCTCTTTCCATATCAATGAATACTTCTTGAATACTCTCTTTCCATATCAATGAATACTTCATGAATACTCTCTTTCCATATCAATGAATACTTCTTGAATACTCTCTTTCCATATCAATGAATACTTCATGAATACTCTCTTTCCATATCAATGAATACTTCTTGAATACTCTCTTTCCATATCAATGAATACTTCACGAATACTCTCTTTCCATATCAATGAATACTTCATGAATACTCTCTTTCCATATCAATGAATACTTCATGAATACTCTCTTTCCATATCAATGAATACTTCATGAATACTCTCTTTCCATATCAATGAAAACTTCATGAATACTCTCTTTCCATATCAATGAATACTTCATGAATACTCTCTTTCCATATCAATGAATACTTCATGAATACTCTCTTTCCATATCAATGAATACTTCACGAATACTCTCTTTCCATATCAATGAATACTTCATGAATACTCTCTTTCCATATCAATGAATACTTCATGAATACTCTCTTTCCATATCAATGAATACTTCATGAATACTCTCTTTCCATATCAATGAATACTTCATGAATACTTTCTTTCCATATCAATGAATACTTCATGAATACTCTCTTTCCATATCAATGAATACTTCATGAATACTCTCTTTCCATATCAATGAATACTTCATGAATACTCTCTTTCCATATCAATGAATACTTCATGAATACTCTCTTTCCATAACAATGAATACTTCATGAATACTCTCTTTCCATATCAATGAATACTTCATGAATACTCTCTTTCCATATCAATGAATACTTCATGAATACTCTCTTTCCATATCAATGAATACTTCATGAATACTCTCTTTCCATATCAATGAATACTTTATGAATACTCTCTTTCCATATGAATGAATACTTCATGAATACTCTCTTTCCATATCAATGAATACTTCATGAATACTCTCTTTCCATAACAATGAATACTTCATGAATACTCTCTTTCCATATCAATGAATACTTCATGAATACTCTCTTTCCATATCAATGAATACTTCATGAATACTCTCTTTCCATATCAATGAATACTTCACGAATACTCTCTTTCCATATCAATGAATACTTCATGAATACTCTCTTTCCATATCAATGAATACTTCATGAATACTCTCTTTCCATATCAATGAATACTTCATGAATACTTTCTTTCCATATCAATGAATACTTCATGAATACTTTCTTTCCATATCAATGAATACTTCATGAATACTCTCTTTCCATATCAATGAATACTTCATGAATAATCTCTTTCCATATCAATGAATACTTCATGAATACTCTCTTTCCATATCAATGAATACTTCATGAATAATCTCTTTCCATATCAATGAATACTTCTTGAATACTCTCTTTCCATATCAATGAATACTTCATGAATACTCTCTTTCCATATCAATGAATACTTCTTGAATACTCTCTTTCCATATCAATGAATACTTCATGAATACTCTCTTTCCATATCAATGAATACTTCATGAATACTCTCTTTCCATATCAATGAATACTTCATGAATACTCTCTCTCTTTCCATATCAATGAATACTTCATGAATACGCTGAAATATTGTTATAGTAAGAGACCCTCTGAATTACTTTTTACACCCGCTGATTTATCTTCTGACTATATGAGTGCATTTAAAAGCAAAGAAAAAAAGGATAAATTATCTCGCGAAAAGTCATTATTGTGCGTTTTTATCTCCAAAAAGGTTAAGATAGTAAATCATCATTAATCAACAAGTTTACTACATGGAAGTATAAGCTTTGAACAGTAGGCGCAAGTTTACGCGAAGACTGGAGTATACTTCGAAGTGAGTTTGTGGTTCCCAGGAAATTCAGGGGTCACCTTTCAGATTGATTCCCGAGGCAGGCATTTCTCCCCTGCGGAAATGTCCGCCATAAACACGCCGGCCATTGCTGCAGCCCTCGTGACGAAAGAGTTCATCGCCCGGTCGCCCGAGCAGCTCACCATTCGAGTGAGTTTCCACTTAAATTTGTATATGCAGTACCGTGCAGAAGGATACCAAAAAGTATCTTTTGTCGTATATCTTTTCTGTTTTGGCGCCCACTAGCGCAAAAAGTTCACGATATTTTTATATGTTGTGTGGCTCCTGATGTATGTCAAACTGTAATGAAATGAAGCCGTTTTTGAAAGAGCAGAACAGCTCAGCAATTTTTTTCTTAAAATAGTCTTTTTCGAGGTTTTTTACATATGTTTTTTTTGTTGACATATTATGAGGAAGGAAGGTTACAAAGATATATGTATTATCATTCCCATTTATCTGTGCAACTTACAATCCACGGGATCGAGCTCACAATTTCATGATATTCCAACTTGCATACAATACAGTGCAACTTTCTTCTTTCATCATTTACGTGGAGTGTATGAGTCAAAAACAGTGAAAGAGAGCGAAATCATCAGTAAAACATAAGATAAATAAATTGCCAACAATCCAGAGACTGTGCAGGGGAGGGTCAATATATTCAAACAATCCAGAGACTGTGCAGGGGAGGGTCAATATATTCAAACAATCCAGAGACTGTGCAGGGGAGGGTCAATATATTCAAACAATCCAGAGACTGTGCAGGGGAGGGTCAATATATTCAAACAATCCAGAGACTGTGCAGGGGAGGGTCAATATATTCAAACAATCCAGAGACTGTGCAGGGGAGGGTCAATATATTCAAACAATCCAGAGACTGTGCAGGGGAGGGTCAATATATTCAAACAATCCAGAGACTGTGCAGGGGAGGGTCAATATATTCAAACAATCCAGAGACTGTGCAGGGGAGGGTCAATATATTCAAACAATCCAGAGACTGTGCAGGGGAGGGTCAATATTCAGCTTCAATATAAAGTGCGCGGAACCAACTGAGATATACTGATGGAGAATGTGAAAATCAAAGAAAAAACAAATCACCTACGACTACTAAAGATGCGGATGGGGGGACGGAACGGTAAAAACCAAGAAAGGTCTCTAGCATGTTTTCATCAGTTCAATTAAACATCAAGTTGGTGAAGATCATTCCCCTCGAGTCGTATCGCTCTAGGCGAGCTGCCCACAGTCAGCCACCACCACTGGCAGACTTGGCTTGCCAGACTGAGATCCGTAAGACTTGACAGCCTTCACAATATCCATCCCCTCAACGACTCTACCGAACGCGACGTGCTTGCCGTCCAGCCACTCGGTCTTCACCGTGCACAGGAAGAACTGAGAGCCGTTTGTGTTGGGACCGGCGTTGGCCATTGAGAGGACACCGGGGCCGGTGTGGCGCTTCTTGAAGTTCTCGTCGTTGAACTTCTCTCCATAGATGGACTCTCCGCCAGTTCCGTTGCCTCGCGTGAAGTCTACGCCCTGGATCATGAAGTTGGGGATGATTCTATGGAATGAGCTCCCCTTGTAGTGGAGAGGCTTTCCCGACTTTCCAATGCCTTTCTTTCCGGTGCACAGAGCACGGAAGTTCTCAGCCGTTTTCGGAACAATGTCGCTGTACAATTCCATAACAATACGACCGGAAGCTTTGCCCCCGATAGTCAAGTCGAAGAACACTCGAGGACGTCCCATATCAACACTGTGTTTCAAACTTGGGTAATTAAACCGTTGGGGATGATTCTATGGAAAAAAATTCTCTCAAACGTCATGCTGCCCTATGCGCGCTCGAATATGCGCCGGGGCTAGATATACCAGCAGGACAATGATCCAAAGCACGCTTCGCGTGTGGTCCAAGACTGGTTTGGTCAGCGTCGAGTGAACCTCATGGACTGGCCGAGCCAGTCACCCAATCCGAAAGAGGACTGGCCGAGCCAGTCACTCAATCCGAAAGAGCACGTTTGGAGGGAGCTGGGTAAGGCCATTCAGGGCAAGACTGCTCGGAATGCGGCGGAGAAATTCGCCCAACTCGAACAGGCCTAGCTCGTCCTCCCGGTTTTAACCCTCAGCAACTTGGTGGCCCTGCCACAAAGATGCAAAGCAGTCATTGACGCTAGGGGTATGGCGACAAAGTATTAGACTGGGGTAATCAAAATTCGGGTAGCATTGGACGGTTAAGTTGTTATTGAAGATGTCATGGGTTATTTAAGAATATGTGCTCAATTTGTGTTTTTCTTGCTTTTCATATTTTATGCTTATTTTGTTCACAGTTAATCTGCATCTCAAAAGTTATCTTGAAATTATGTTTCTAAGAACTTGAAGATTATCTAATAAGAATTTGAGCCTTTATTTCGCGTTCACTGACCTGTAAAATATACTTATATATATATATATATATATATATATATATATATATATATATATATATATATATATATATATATATATATATATATATATATATATATATACATATACAAAAAAGCAGAAAAAATTTGGGGTAGGGGAGGCTAAATGGGAAACTCTCAATTCATAGTCAGAAAACGTGGCAAGTCGACGATGGTTTGCAGGTCTATGCTTTGTAAAATATATGAGAATTCTTCAATAGTCGTCACATGAGGATGATTCTCCGCGACCTTATTCCATAAAGAGATTGGCCTCAAATTATCTTCTCATCTAAAAAAAAAAGAAGAAAAAGAAAAAGTGAAATGCCCTTGAGCTTTTCTCAAAGAATCGTTAGCAATGTGTTCTGCGTAAAATGGCGGAGACCCACTCGTTCTTGATATGAGATACGGAGGTTCGAACTCGCCCAATGGGCTTCATTTCCTTGTGCGATAGATGGTATGATCATACTTCGACAATGCACACGTAGAGATTAGAAAGGGAAGCTTCTTAAGATGCAACGAAGATTTAACGTTAGAACAGATCATTTCTTGGGGAAGTAAGCCTTATCTGGGTTACTGTTCAATTTATCAGCCAGGGCTTGCCTGATCATGAAAATAACACCAGTTCATTGCATCATGTTATTCAAAGTTAACACTAGAAAAAAAGCTCATTAAAAAGTATTTAATAGTGCTCTAAAATCGCTGAAACACTGTTTCTCTCATTCTTCAACTAACAAGGAGACTCCTATTCGCGATCCTAATCACTACGACTGAAACTTTCAGGAAGAAAAGATCATCAAATGATAGGATGCGAAATGAAAGCACTTCTGCGCAATCGATCATCTAAGTAGTTTAGAACAGAATTATTTGAAAATTTTCAAAAACAGCTAACGCGATCTGTGGGAACTTCATGACATTAGTTTCAATTGAATTAATAGGCAGTGTTGTATAATGGTAAGAGTGTAGAACATAAGTTCGCAAAATGAAAGCTCGGATTTCATGATTAATTTTTGCAGTTTTGGTAGCAAAAACACTTTAATTTTTCTTCTCCGTATTTTTACAAGTATGAGTTAAAAATAGAAGACAAAAATTTTGATTAGAAGTTTTTTGAATTTTTTTTATCGACTCAACACGTCTACATAAATACAATACACTCAAGAAAACAACAAGGTTTTTAAATATTTTCATTCTGGATCTAATTCGACAACAGTTTCATGCAAGAATGGCTTTCAATCCATCTGTAGTTGTAACTTCTGGAAATGTACGAGAGCTTTCCTTTCTCTTTGAAATTGGCGCCTACTATGAAGGAAAGAAGAAGGTCTGAAGTCTTCAGAAGGTTCTTCGTTAATATAAGGTTTAAAATTAACTCAATTAGAATATCATCGAATTCCAAAAGAGAGTGTTACCTTTTTATAAACGATTATTATTTAAAGAAAAATTATTATTTTTTAAACAGCTCAAATGATCAATTTGGCAGAAATCGTTTAGATTTGCATCCCATTATTTGATGATCTTTCCTTCCTAAAACTTTCAGTTATAGTGGTTGGGATCGCAAATAGTAGTCTCATTGTAAGAGAAAAGTGGATGAGAATTGGATAAGGGGAACAAACAGATTTCTCTTCATGTCCTTATTGACAGCTGTTCCGAATAGTATGCAAAACAAATACTGATGGTCAACATAAATACCGACATCTCCAGAAGTATCGAAAGTTTAACGACGTTTAAGCATTTACAATTGAACGAAAGTCAGTCTCCGTAAACTGTAGCAATGACAATTTTAACGCAATTTTACAAATAAAGACTTGTAGAAAAGACAGGCAAACGTTGTGAATTGGATAGGATAGGATAGATTCTCAGGAATGACGTACTAAATCCCTCCAACTTCAAGAAACTCTTGGGAGCGTTCTTGATCTCTTTCCCTTATTTTATTATTTTTTCTTTCATAATTTCCTTAGCGCAGAAATGTTCATTTGTTTTAGATAGATGTTTTCACTTTCTAAAGTTCTATTCTAACGTGTTCACCCATCCATCAGTATCTCTGCCTCTCCGGTCACTTTTGCATTTTCTCGCCACACCGTTGAGTGAAGAATAGATACTTTGCGGCCTTCTATCCATTTATCGCTAGCTCACACGCTTGCTACATTGCTATTTCTTGCCCAGTCTGTTAACTGTGCCTTCTCGCTCGTTTATTCTTCTCTCTGCCTTGTCTTCTTTCAAAATAGCGTTACTCCATCTTCTATTCTCTTTCTCTTCGAATGCTCTTCTTCTTGTTTTCTCTCCGTCCGTCTTCATTCTCCGAGCGTAGTTCTCACCTGTGTGCCCAGTAGCTTCTCCTTCTGGACTACTCCCGATTCTTCTCCTCTTTTCAGCTTTTATGTTCTCTCTTTCTCCGAAAAACAGCCTGGATGCGAGAGAAAAGAACAAAAAAGTAGAAGAGTTTTAGAATGAAAAAGAGAGAGAGAGGGGTAGAGAGAAAGAGTGAACAATATAGATCCCGAGAGCGAGAGACCGCACCATTTCGATAGAATTAAGGTGAAAGTGGACGATGAAAGACATAAAGCCTCTCTGTTGAATACTATCTGCTGGAGGCTCGCATGCAGCTTCTCTCACTGTGCTCCACACATTCACACTCTTCTTCCGCCATGCTCTATCGGAACTTCACCACAAATAGCAGTGCTATTGCTCTTTCATCTTCTCTCTCTCTCTCTCTCTCTCTCCATCTCTCTGCGGCTCTCTTTTCTTCTCTCTATGTCTTTCATGTTTTTCTTTCTCTTTCTGACACTATTCTTCCACCTTTCAAAACTTTGCTACATCTTCCCTATGACTATTTTCTAACCTTTTTCCACCTGTGCTTTCATTATTAGTTGTGTCCCCCTGTTTCTTCTTTTCTCCCACTCTCGAACCCCTCCCTGTCTTCTTCCCGAACTGCCCCAGCACTTCGACGATATTGGCCTGCAACCATATTTCAACAATTCTCATCGGGTACACAATCAACCACTTGTTACTCATACTCAATTAGCTCGGTCACTGGAGCGTTCACTGTGGCGGGGAGCTTCCAGAAGATAGATAATGTTGCTCTCTCTCTTGGAGTCTGACTCTTTCTCTCCTTCCAGCACAACGGTTAGAAAGACTGGGGACATTTTTAATTTGTCCCAACTCAACTCTGAATCAATAAATGCGCTCAAAAAACTCAAATGATAGAAAAGCTTACCATTTTATTTCAATTTTCTTGTTCTCTTTTCAGAACAGTTTTTGAGGAAAGATCTGGATGAACAATGATTTTTTTTTATATTAGATAAGCTTTCTATTTTTTCCTTTTTCGCACTCACTATTGTATGAAAACAACTAATTTATGAAACACGGCTCAAATTTCTCGTCAATCCGAATACTACTCTTCTTCCTTTTACTTCGACGATGAAGGGAAAAGAATGCATTCACACTTCCACGAGTAAGTAGTAGAAGTAGTTACTATTTATTTGAATAAGGCCAGTCCCCTCAGGTAACTTTTCCCTGCAAGGTACTCCAATGTTCAAGTGGTTTACTCATTGGTAAACTCTGCTTATTCAGCTTTTGTTTGATTGTGAGATTCATTCATACATTCTTCCTTCCCATGAAATTCAGATGTAAGAAGAATTTAACATAACTTTCAATATTCGATACAAACAAATTAAGGAAATGAAATGGGAGTGTGCTAAAGGATTCAGTTCGAAACGATATGGCAAGGTAGAAGTGTATTGAATTTCTCTATGTTATTGAGAAAAGCTTCATCACAAGGATCGCATGCTATTGCATGAAGTAGACAGTTCCATATAGAAATAGTTTTCGATGCATAAATAGAGAACTGAGAGTTTTTTATGGCAAATTATTCTGAAATATTCTTTATTTCTAATGCTCCTAGAATTTGGCTGAGCAATGGATGGTCAAGAAAAATCTAATTCAGAATACGAATGTACTCTTTTATGGACAAACGCTAGGTCAGCGGTAACCCGGTGGTAATCAAGAGGTTAGAGGAACTTCTCTCAGAATATCTCTCAGAAAATCTCTCAGCTAGAATTATTTGGCTAAAATTCCGTTGGACTTCTTGGATGTCTTTAAAAATAAGAGTTTCCCAACACCTATCGATGTTGGGAAACGAACAACATTCGCATATTCGAGAATTGGCCGTACATAATTAACAAATGCTCGCGTTAGTACATCTATTGAGTTAGTTTTGAATGTACGTAGGAATAGATTTGCAAGTTTTCTTGCTTCTTTTTACAAACAGTTTCGTTTTAACTTTAAAAAAAAAAGGTTATCAGAGAACACGACGTCTAGATCAGTTATTTTAAGAGTTTCATATATTTCCGCTCCGTCTAGATGATAATTACTCATTTAATTAGCTTCTCTTTGAGTCACTGCTGATGTTTATGACAGAAAAAGTTTGATATAAGTTTGAGAAGATCTGCTCGAGAGAGGGGGTCAAGCTTGAAATCACTTGCACAGTATTTAGACATCCTGCCTTTGTGTCGCTCTAAAAAAAACTTAAATCTGCTGGAAGGAGACGCCAATGATTAGATAGACACTGAATGAATCTCGATTTACATCAATTGTGAGAATGGCGAATGCCGGTCGATACAAACCCTTACCCAACACTTCTCTCTAGAGAAGTTTGTGTATAAAGTATCATTATCAGAACTACACGCTCACTCATTTCCCATACATTCACCACTAACGGGTTAATAAGATGTGTTGATGAATGTTCAAAATAAAAGAGGTTTACACAAATTGTGAGTCATCATGAATAGAAGTAGCCACATGAAAAATTATGTCGGAATCGAATTACTTTGTATTTCACCTCTGACTTAGATGACTCTCTAGTAATACGATCGTTAACTCTTAACTGCATAGCTTGAGGCAATTCGGAAAAAAGACACTTTCTTGCTTTTAATAAAAAAAACTTTCTTGCTTTTGAATATTTTTTTTATAGAAAAAATTGGTTGAGGTCGGAGACATAATCTCCATCATCGAGATGTGCTCACGGCAACAGAATGATGCGACTTGGTGGAAAGCAAAACTCACCATTTCTGCAGGCCGAACCATTCTACCGACCGAGGATGAGAATTCAAATGCTTTCAAGGTACCACATTGAATTAGAGAACTTTTGATTTGATTCGAGGCAAATTATAGTCACAAATGACCTTCAGAGGCTTCACATCCCAAAAGATGTTAGAATACTGAAGTACTTGTAGGTTTCAAGCAGTATACAAAATTTTGGAAAAGACTAGCCCCCTTCCTCTTTGCAGATCGGCATTTTCCCATCGGATTGCGTACAACTATTCGAAGACAAAGGTCTCCCAACTTCTTCCTACCCTCCTTCTTCGCACAAATATTCGCATTTCGCGGCAGCGAGACGCGTGAGTGAAATGCTGAAGAGAGGCGTTCGCCGAAGAAATCTCGTTTTTAGTGTTGACTTGGAGCAGCATCTCACGAGGACAGAGAGAAAGAGTCCGTTTTTTTCTAACATCATCGCCTTTACCTAAAAGCAATTAAAAATAACTATAGTTTAATTTAAATTAGAGATAGTGCGTATTTTATTCATGCTTCTGTTCGTAATTCCGAGACGATTTCTCAAAACAGACATTCTCATAGAGTCGAGAAGGAATTTGATGAATAGTTGATTAACCAATTCTCGGTTACCCAGTTCAACGGCCTTTTCGGGGATTCTAGATAATATGTCTCATCCGCGGTACATGTCTTTTATGAAACAAATATCGGAGCTTTCACTCAGCAGTATCTCAATTCTTTATTCCGCTTGAAACAAAACATAATGTTAAGTGACGAAACAGATGACACTGTCACAAGAAAAGTGAATTCAGTGAAGGTTATGAAAAGTGAGATCTAAATATGACAAGAACAATGAGGAACATTTCATTTTAGGAAAATAGGAAAGCACACAAAAAAAAGCAAAGAAAGCAAAGCTTGTATCTTCAGTTATGAACTATTCATCAGCAATTAAGAACTATTCATCCGCAATAATAACTTGAAATTCCAAAAATTCAACTCACTCTTTATCATTCGAGAGCTAACTGAGAACACAAATAAAATTGAAAAAAAAGAGGAGAAACAGAAACAAAACATTTGAAGAAACAAAGCACTTGAATTAAAAATGTATTCTAGAGTTGGTGACAATGGTCTCACAATCAAGCTTGATAAGTTCATTTCTAAAAATGCTAGAAGAGCTTGTAGAAACCAAAGAACAAGGTAACTTATTCCAGACATTAATCATTCTTGAGGCACAAGTGCTTGTTCTGCTTTGATATTTACACGGCAAGCATATTCTGTAGTTATTCGACTCTCTCAGCGAATAAGGCGATGGGCAAAGTTTAAACATATTTGAGTAATCTACTTGAATATTTCCGTGCAGACATTTATGGATGAACACAAGATCGGCCACATTTCTTCTATATTCAAGCGAGGAGATGGAAAGAAAATTCAGTCTAGCAACATAACTCATTTTGGGTAATCCGGCCCTTTGTAGTAACCTTCGTGTAAATGATCTTTGCACTTTTTCTATGCAGTTAACGAGACCGATAGTTACTGGGGACCACACCTCACTCCCATATTCAATAAGGGGTCTTATGTATGTGGTGTATATTCTGAGCAGAACTTTAATTGATTTGGTTTTAAAGGCTCTGAAGATCATGTTTATACATTTTTGGGACTTTAGGGAGGTTAGTTCAATATGTTTAGAGAATGTGATATCTTCCTGAAATGTAATGCCAAGATCTTTCACTAATGAAGTAGTTGGTATGATATTGTCTTCTAGGTTATATGTTACTTTTGGATTCCTAGGACCACAGTGCATGATAAAGCATTTTTGAGTTGATATCACAAGTCCCCAAGTCAGTGAGTAATCGGAAATGGAATCCAGACTTTTCTGAAGAGAGTCTCTGTTCTTGGAAAAAATTTTGAGGTCATCGGCATATAGAAAACCATGGACATCTGGCTCTATGTGCTCCATGATATCATTTATAAATATTGAAAAGAGGAGGGGTCCAAGGCAACTCCCCTGGGGAACACCACTGTTGTATACTTTAGGGCCTGATAATGTTTCTCCGATTGAGACTTTCAAGGACCTGCTCGTGAGAAAAGAACGGATAAGATAGAGGAGGTTGCCCGTTATTCCCACTTTTTCAAGTTTGTGAACAAGAAATCTTATGTTTACAGAGTCGAAAGCCCGTGAAAAGTCGACTAGACAGATGTCAAAGTCTATTTTTTTATTCTGAAGCGTGAGGTAAATGGAATGAGCCTCTACCAGGGATGTTACCGTGGACCGTCTCCGACGGAAACCATGTTGTTTGGGATGTAGTATGCCATTGGTTTCCAGATATTGATAAGTTATATTGAAGATCAGTTTCTCGAATACCTTTGACATAGAGCACACCATAGTGATAGGACGATAATTTTCGATCTGAGAGCGGGGCCCTTTTTTATGAACTGGTTTGATTATTCCTTTTTTCCAGGCCAGAGGGTAGTGCCCTAAGGTTAGTGAGTTGGTGAAAATGATTGAGAGAGGTATGGCCAGTGAGTCCAGACAATTTTTGAGTAGTCTACTTGGAATAAAGTCAGGGGAAGAGTTCAGTTTCGGAGCTATTCGTTTCAGAATGGAGTTCACCTCAAAAGGGGAGATGTCATTAATGTGGTCGAGGTGAAAATTCGGGCGAGAGATCTGAAGGGGTCCACTGATTGGTAAGGGTTGTAACTTATCAAAATACTCGGCGAAGTGAGTTGCTTGTTCGAAGGGGATAGTAGTTGGTTTATTGTTCACTATGAGAGCAGGAATAGATGTGTTGCTTTTAATGCGGTTGGATATAGTTCTGAAGAATACCTTATAGTTTCTCGGGAACTTAAGCTTGTCTTCCCTAAGAACCTCGAATTTGACTAGTTCTTTGTGAAGTTTCTTGGATGTGCGTAATGACGTAATGGAGAGAGGGTTTCGTTTGTTACTTCTCTGTAGGAAGCTGTATAATCTTCTTATCTTGGGGGGATATTTCAAATGTGTTTTGACATTCTTATTTTTTGGAATCCTATTATCCATTATGAATTGGATGATGTTGGTTAATTTATCGACACTTTCGTCAATAGTTAGGTTTGAGAGCATGTAAGTCCAGTCGATGCTAAAGAGGTCTGAGTTGATTATTTCCCAATCTGCCTTTTTCCAGTCTAACGATGAGCTGGTGCTTGTGATAATACGCTTGGCTCTATCTCTGATTTCAAAGTATATTGAGGCATGATCGCTGGTGGAGAAGGGAGGCCTGACAATACAGTCTTTTATGATATTTGAATTACAGAGCAGGCAATCGAGTGTATTTTGAAGTCTAGTGGGAGAAAGTACGAGTTGTTTAAGATTGTTGTCGCATGTCATGTTTAAGAATGCAAGAGACATACTACATGTATTGGGAGCGGTGAGATTTGCCCAGTCTATCTTGGGGAGGTTCATGTCTCCGCACAGAATGGTGGGAAATACTTCAGTAACATGAGAGGTGATAAACGAGCAGAGATCCTTTGTATTTTCTACTCCACAGCTAGGAGATCGATATATATTAATCAGTCTAATGGCCGAGAAAGCAAACGAGAAAGATGTGTTAGGATAAATGTCTATTACTAACCCCTCGCACTGAGCCTTGCTATATTGAACAACTAAAGATGAGGAGATGGCATTATCTACTAGAATGGCTACGCCTCCTCCTCTTTGTGCCAATCTGTCACCTCTGAATACCGTGAAGGGTAAACTATCGGTTAGAATGGAGTCGGGAAGCTCACTGTGCATCCATGTCTCAGATAGTAAGAGAATGTGATATTTACAGCAACGAAGAAGAAAATAAAGATCATATAGCTTATTCATCACTGATCTACAGTTGAAATACAAGCATTTGATTACTTCTTTTCTAGCTCTTTTATCCGACTTATCCTATGGTGAATAACGAGAGGTTTTCCTAACATTTCTTCTTCTGGAAACAAATTCGTCTGACTTTCTGGGGCATGAGGCAGATTCTTCGGCGTTTCTGGTAATGCGTCTGCTTCTGACTTGTAGCGGCTTCACTGAGCTTTCCGCCAGAGAAGGAAAGTCAGTTGAAGAAGCCTCGAATGTAGATGTCGACCGGGCCCCAGAGTTCACCAGCGAAGACGATGGCATTTGGGAGTGTTGAGTTGAACTGGCTAAGGAGGATAGTGACGAAGAGGCGGGAGGAGGGGAAATTGGTCGATAGGGTACTCGTTTGTAAGACTGGGCAAAACGAGGAAAGGCAGGGATTAGGTGAGCATCGACCACTTTGGCAGGGGGAAAAGATGGGTTAGTGGATATTCGGATGCAGTCTCTCTCGGCTTGAAGCTCTGCCGGCGAGAGGTCAGCTCGGGAGTAACATCCTTTAGGAAAAGGGTGTTTCGCCTTTCTGCAAAGTTCCAGAAAAAGGTTACGCTTTCCAAGCGAAGAAAACTCAATTTTCATGGGACGGCCATGAGGAGCAGAGAGACGTGGGCGATCAATTGGGTGACGATGATGATTGATATTACCCTTCTCTAGGTCGTCAATAAGGTCCGCTGAATTGAGTCTGATGATAAGACGTGAGATAAGATCTTTATCTTTGCAACACGTATCATCCTCTGACTTGCCTTCTGGAAGTCCGATAATAACAGCTCGTTTACCTTTTCCTATGAGCATATCCTTGTCTCGATAAGTGGATTCGACGATAGCTGAATACAAGTGGGGTCTAAGTGTGGCCGGAGAGACAGATGACTTTATGGATTGCATTTCTTCACTAATCCGTAGAAGTTGCTGTGACTGGTCCAGAATTACTTTGTTCATGTCAGAAATCTGTTGGGACTGAGCAAGTATCATCTGTTGAAGCGGCTGCATAACTTTTGTCAGCGTTTCTCGGACAAGACTATCGATGAACGGAAGAGAGACTGTGGGAATTTGGAGGTTGCAAAGATTAGGAGGAGATTTGCCATCAACTGGCAGAGCTCGGGAAGGGTCACCACTCATAGAGAACGGAGATCATTCAATGAGAACGGAGATCATTCAATGAGAACGGAGATCATTCAATGAAACGTATCGCATGGGAAAGTAGTTTTGTCCTTGGTAGCAGTAACGGTTTGGCTACCAGTTGTAGAAAGAAACGGCTGAACTCAACCTTGCCTTCTAAACTCGCTGATTTCTTTCGGTGATCCAATACAACCATGAATAGCTGGCCTCAGGAGTCTTGGGCTGAATCATTATAGCAAAAAACAAATGTTTTTCAAGTTCCATTAATTCTGGAGAAATGCGTAGCAGCAATCGAGAAGCATGGCATCGTTACGGGAATCTACAGGCAGTGCGGCATTCAGTCTAACATTCAGCGACTACGGTTTGTTGACAACTACAGGGTGCGGCAAAAGTTTTTTCCGATAAAATTTTTCCGATATATAAAAACTTAACGGATTGAGCAAATCAAACAAAATTTTTATCAAAGTTTATACAAATAGTTTGGGATATAACTGCGTTTTCAAATTTCAAACAGCCCTCCTTTCTCCTTGACACAGGCGCGGAGTCGCTCGTGGAAGGCACCCACCGTGGTGGACAGTTAAGCGACGTCAAGATCATCCCACGCCTTCTGTAGGGCGCGCTTCAAACTTTACAAACTTTTGTGTGGGGAAGCACAGGCCTTGCTCTCAAGGATCGACCACACAGAGAAGTCCAGAGGATTCAAATCAGGTGAGTACGGAGGCCATTCGGCGGATGTGATCATGGAAAGGAAATTGGTCTTGCAGTAGTCTTGCACTAGTCTTGCACAACTTTAGCCTTGTGGGCGGGCGCAGAGTCCTGCTGGAACGTCCATTTGCGTTCAGGTAGTTATTGGCATTCATTTTGACTCCCTGCTCGACGAAAACGAGTGGAGTCTTGCCAGTCGCGCAAATCCCGGTCCAGACCATGACAGAAGCGGGATGGCCCTTTCTCTCTCTGTGTGGTCGGTCCTTGAGAACAAGGCCTGTGCTTCTCCACACAAGAATTTGTAAAGTTTGAAGCGCGCCCTACAGAAGGCGTGGGATGATCTTGACGTCGCTTACCTGTCCACCACGGTGGGTGCCTTCCACGAGCGACTCCGCGCCTGTGTCAAGGAGAACGGAGGGCTGTTTGAAATTTTAAAACGCAGTTATATCCCAAACTATTTGAATAAACTTTGATAAAAATTTGGTTTGATTTGCTCAATCCGTCAAGTTTTTATCGTAAAAAAATTTATCGGAAAAAACTTTTGCCGCACCCTGTATATATGCGTTAGGGCGTAAGAGTACTCCAAAGAGTTTCGCTCTACGTCTCTGACTATTGGCATTCGTTCAATGTGCAATCATGGGATTTAGGAACGCGAAATTTCAGGATGCAAAAGGTCAATTTGAGCGCGCTTATCAAAACTGGTAACCAATTTTTCTACAAAAAGTTATGTATTAAACATGTGCGTACTCAGAGACAATTAGAAAAAATCCTCCATTAAGGTAATTGGTTCGGCCATTTAACGTGCTTTTGTGTGTTTAGGAGAAAGGACAATTCGTTCATAATTCAGGCAGCCTTCAGCAAGGAAAAAAATTCCGAACTTGAAAGTAGAAATCTGGGCAATAGGCTTCTCCGGAGTTTTTCGAATCACTTCTGCATTAGAACCACGGTGCTTTTTTATAGGACTGACAAAAAATCGTAAAAATGGTTGTGAACGTTTCCACATAAAAAGATGAGGTTTGAATTCCCTGGGCGCTCAGAGCAAAGTTCGATTCTGGATGCGAACCGGATCTTTTCGAGTTCGCCATACTCCGCGATATCTACTCCGTGTCTTCGCTGCTTAAACAGTACTTCCGACAACTGCCGAATCCGCTCTTCACCTTCCAATTATACGCCAGACTCCTGGTCCGTCCGTTAGATTCGCCTTTCCGACTCATGTCCTGTTTCATTAATGTGTTTTCAAGAATCTTTGTTTTTTTGGCTAACCACTTCTCACGTAACTATTGACCTTATCTCATCGAATATGTTTACTGAATTTACAATTACAATTTAAATTTTTTAACGGAGTAAATATGAACTGAAAGTTTTCAATGAATTCTACTGAAACAGTGTTTCATTGAAAGTCTTAGAAGGTTGACAGTTTTACTCAAGGAGGCCTACGATTCTGACACGGAGGTGGAAAAAATTCGTAACTTGAAGGGCGTGCTAGGAATGATGCCGATCGGACACTACGAGTCCGTTTATTTTCCCTTTCACTATGCATTCATGCAGTCGATTAAAATTTTATACACTAAACAGACTTTTACAAAAAATTTGCTTGCAAAGATTGGAATCACATATTATATTTTTAAGTCGAAAAAGTGAAGGACCTCATTAAAATAATTTTTTATAGATAAAACCTAAACAATTTTTTTATTAATTATTATTTTTCATGACCTCTGTGAACATGATTAGCAGAAGGTTGCCCTTCTTCAGTACGGCCAGCTTCTTGCTGCGCCATCTGAATCGACTTTGCGAGTTCACTTCCCTGACGGATATGACGTCGAGGAACCTCGCCATCGTATGGGCTCCCAATTTGTTCCGGTAAAATTTTCATTAATTTTTTTCCAATCTGGATTGTTAGAAAAAACGAAAATGCGTTCAATTCTGCGTGGGCATTGAATGTCTAAAAATCCAAACCCCGACGGATATTGGAACAGAGCAAAAAAAGCTAGGGAATGAAGTAACTACCCTCGAACGAAAGATACTTCACTACCATCCTAATCAATACGCGTCATAAATGTCGAAGAATGATGTTGAACCAAATAAAAAGAGGCATGATACTTGCGCCTTCATTTGCTCACTGTTCTTTTGACCAAATGAAAAGAGGCACGATACTTTCGCCTTCATTTGCTCACTGTTCTTTTGACCAAATGAAAAGAGGCACGATACTTGCGCCTTAATTTGCTCACTGTTCTTATGACCAAATGAAAAGAGGCACGATACTTGGGCCTTCATTTGCTCACTGTTCTTATGACCAAATGAAAAGAGGCACGATACTTGGGCCTTCATTTGCTCACTGTTCTTATGATCAAATGAAAAAAGTCACGATACTTGCGCCTTCATTTGCTCACTGTTCTTATGACCAAATGAAAAGAGGCACGATACTTGCGCCTTCATTTGCTCACTGTTCTTATGACCAAATGAAAAGAGGCACCATACTTGCGCCTTCATTTGCTCACTGTTCTTATGACCAAATGAAAAGATGCACAATACTTGCGCCTTCATTTGCTCACTGTTCTTTTGACCAAATGAAAAGAGGCACGATACTTGCGCCTTCATTTGCTCACTGTTCTTATGACCAAATGAAAAGAGGCACGATACTTGCGCCTTCATTTGCTCACTGTTCTTATGACCAAATGAAAAGAGGCACGATACTTGGGCCTTCATTTGCTCACTGTTCTTATGACCAAATAAAAAGAGGCACGATACTTGGGCCTTCATTTTCTCACTGTTCTTATGACCAAATGAAAAGAGGCACGATACTTGGGCCTTCATTTGCTCACTGTTCTTATGACCAAATGAAAAGAGGCCCGATACTTGGGCCTTCATTTGCTCACTGTTCTTATGATCAAATGAAAAAAGTCACGATACTTGCGCCTTCATTTGCTCACTGTTCTTATGACCAAATGAAAAGAGGCACGATACTTACGCCTTCATTTGCTCACTGTTCTTATGACCAAATGAAAAGAGGCACCATACTTGCACCTTCATTTGCTCACTGTTCTTATGACCAAATGAAAAGATGCACGATACTTGCGCCTTCATTTGCTCACTGTTCTTTTGACCAAATGAAAAGAGGCACGATACTTGCGCCTTCATTTGCTCACTGTACTTATGACCAAATGAAAAGAGGCACGATACTTGCGCCTTCATTTGCTCACTGTTCTTATGACCAAATGAAAAGAGGCACGATACTTGGGCCTTCATTTGCTCACTGTTCTTATGACCAAATAAAAAGCGGCACGATACTTGGGCCTTCATTTTCTCACTGTTCTTATGACCAAATGAAAAGAGGCACGATACTTGGGCCTTCATTTGCTCACTGTTATTATGACCAAATGAAAAGAGGCACGATACTTGCGCCTTCATTTGCTCACTGTTCTTATGACCAAATGAAAAGAGGCACGATACTTGGGCCTTCATTTGCTCACTGTTCTTATGACCAAATAAAAAGAGGCACGATACTTGGGCCTTCATTTGCTCATTGTTCTTATGACCAAATGAAAAGAGGCACGATACTTGGGCCTTCATTTGCTCATTGTTCTTATGACCAAATGAAAAGAGGCACCATACTTGCACCTTCATTTGCTCACTGTTCTTATGACCAAATGAAAAGATGCACGATACTTGCGCCTTCATTTGCTCACTGTTCTTTTGACCAAATGAAAAGAGGCACGATACTTGCGCCTTCATTTGCTCACTGTACTTATGACCAAATGAAAAGAGGCACGATACTTGCGCCTTCATTTGCTCACTGTTCTTATGACCAAATGAAAAGAGGCACGATACTTGGGCCTTCATTTGCTCACTGTTCTTATGACCAAATAAAAAGCGGCACGATACTTGGGCCTTCATTTTCTCACTGTTCTTATGACCAAATGAAAAGAGGCACGATACTTGGGCCTTCATTTGCTCACTGTTATTATGACCAAATGAAAAGAGGCACGATACTTGCGCCTTCATTTGCTCACTGTTCTTATGACCAAATGAAAAGAGGCACGATACTTGGGCCTTCATTTGCTCACTGTTCTTATGACCAAATAAAAAGAGGCACGATACTTGGGCCTTCATTTGCTCATTGTTCTTATGACCAAATGAAAAGAGGCACGATACTTGGGCCTTCATTTGCTCACTGTTCTTATGACCAAATGAAAAGATGCACGATACTTGCGCCTTCATTTGCTCACTTTTCTTATGACCAAATGAAAAGAGGCACGATACTTGTGCCTTCATTTGCTCACTGTTCTTTTGACCAAACGATTCATGAATCGTTTGGTCAAAAGTCTTTTTTTTTGTTCTTCTCTCCCTTTGTGAGAAGTGCGTTCTAATTATTATTTGTTCTCTCGACTCATTTTAGTGTCACACCTAATGGTGTAAATGAATAAATAAATAAATAAATAAATAAATAAATCGGCGTTTTCATGAACGTTCTACAAAAAACTTAAAATGCGTGCCAGGTCTTTTTATTAAACCAAAAAACCCTATTATTACATGAATCCTTTTGGACGGAAAAAAGTCTGAAGATTAACAACAACAAAAAAGCAAAAACTTGTTCTGGAAAAATGTTTTTTATGAAGCAGCTTTGAGGTCCCTCACTGAGGCATGAATGATACCATTGTTTGTGAGGCCCTTGTCGAAAACGGAATATGTAAAATAGTTGATTCCAGAGCTCCGCCAACTGTGACTGGAACGGATTCTCATCTACTGAACGGACTGAATATCCACACGGCTCTCTGCAACTTTTTGATACAACACGCCAAAGAAATCTTCCGGGAAGAGGACGAAGGCAACGATGAATTACATTTTGGTTTATTTTTGATTCGTCGCTCGTTTTCTCTTTCATTTAGCATAGTTCCCTTTTCCTATTATCAAGGAGTGATTGAAACGCGGTGATGATCACCAATGACTTATGTGACAAGTTGAAGAAAGAAATAGAGGAAGATTGGGGACGCTCATGAAGAACTAGATAATTCTCGGAGAATAATGTAGAATAAGTAAATCGTGAAAGTAATCTCATTTTAGGTGGTTGAGACAAGAGACTAGAGATGAAATGGCTTTCTACTTCTCTCTGCCTCCCACTCTTTCTGACGCCATCTGATCATAATCTCAATTAAGGTGTTTATTTTGAGTGCGATCAAGCGTCTTCCCCTCGTCTTCCTCAGTTGTGCATCGCCGCCACCAGAGCTTCAACGAGTCAATAAACTCGACGCTGCCTGAAGACGCCAAGAGCAAGTCAGGTCCTTCAAACCGTTCTCCAGAACAAGTTTTTTTTTTCGCATGGATATTTCTGGCCTTCAACTTTCCTGTTCATTATAACTTTCATACCTAAATTTGAAAGACGCTTTGTATTTCTTATGAGTTTGTTAGAAAAACACTTGGTAGATGCTCTGTAGTTTACGTCTTAATTAGGATAGCTTTTGTGTAGTGATAGCTGGTTTGGCTGAGGTGAAGGTTCAAATATGTACAAATTTAATGCCTTTCTATCTTGTTGTCAGTTTTCAAGCAAAAATTTTTTTCACCAGAACTTCTGAATAAATTCAAAAAATAATGCCTAAA
Source organism: Allodiplogaster pararmata (assembly GCA_964056735.1). Taxonomy (NCBI): domain Eukaryota; kingdom Metazoa; phylum Nematoda; class Chromadorea; order Rhabditida; family Diplogasteridae; genus Allodiplogaster; species Allodiplogaster pararmata. The sequence goes on along the minus strand of OZ057409.1, from coordinate 1,477,571 downwards.
AAGCTTATGAAGGTTTTCTTCGCTTTCACTGAGAATGTTTCGAATGGTCCTATTGAAGAAAATCATGGTCCTGTTAAGAATGTCTCGCAAATCTTCTGACTTCCGATGGAGTCGCGTCTTTCGGGGTCGTTCCGTCGACAATTTCCTGAGTGGCTTCCCCGGCAGGAAGCGGACCTTAAATGAAGCTCGTTTGAAACAAACATCAAACTCCATCAAAGAAGAGAAAGAAGATCAGAAAGTGAAATGGCGAAGGTGAGAGTTTTTTGATAATTTTCATGACATATGAATTAGAAAACTGTGAGTTTACGTGCATCTGTGAGAAAGAAAGCCAACACAGAACAAAAACAAAAAGAATTTTGTTAATCCGTACCATTTTCGGTGCTACCATTCATTGCAATACTTTTTTCAGCTTCCAAAAGATATCATGACACCGTCTCTTTTATTGAGTCCAGAAAACACTCTATTCATCTTCTTCTTTGCTCAATTGTATTGGGTGCGCAAGAAAATAGTCTCAAGAAAAAAAGAAAGAAAAAAATCGCAAGAAAAAAAAAGAAAAAAGTAAGAAAAGCAAGAAATCTAAAAAAGAAAATAGTCAAGAAAAAAAGAAAAGATGACAACACATACTCAACCATGATGGATCATAGTTTGTGGATTTAGGTTCTTGTTTGACTCAATAAATGATTGATAAACAAAACCGAGGCTATTCTCTTGCGCACCTAATAATTCGTTTGAAAAAGTTTTCCTGTCAATGATTATCCTAGAGAGCAAAAAGGTGCGTGTCTGTGCAGGTCAGTCTCAGCAGATGTTGCCCTCCGCGGAACTCGCTCTGAGTCTATCCTGTCCATGATGAGCAAGGGCTACGAGGAGCTGCGAGATGGTTTGCGCAACTGGACTAAGCGAGCCTACTCGATGCGGCCCGGTACTCGTCCTCCTCTCAGCCCCATTCTCTACCGAACGTCGCATGAGGTATGAATATCTACATCGAGATAAAAAGAGAATCGACAAAAAAAGTTCTCAATAATAAAGTATCAAGGTGGATGATAGCCTCGAAACTATCCGATTTCAATCTCAACAATTTGCAGAGAATGCAGGAAAGTGTCACGGCTTCATCAATTTCACGGATATCAACAAGCGAGCGAATCGATCGAAAAGAGTTCACTCAGCTTTTCCTATTTATGATATCTTTCTCTGACAGCCTGAATAACTGGTGAACTTCAATTTGACTTTTGGTTTAATTGTTATATTTTTTCAGACTCTCTCTCTCAGCTAGAATATTTTTTCCTTTTCAAAATGTCAAAATGAAGTTTTCATTGAACAAGATCTTTCAGCAAAGTGATTTGAATAACTAGTTCTTTGTACAGATATGCATGAAATATATGTAACCGTAGATTTGAGTTCGATGAAAAATCGGAAGAGAAAAAACACATTAACAAGAAATGTGCACATACTAAAAAGTCAATAAAATATAATACTCGTGCCAGGAGGGAGGAATCCCCGACAACCTCCTGCTCGGGCTCGTTCGTTCTCGACCGCGTAGTCAACGAGAGACGAGTCGTCTTCCGGAGTCGAGTGCACGAGAGTAAGTCTCACACTCACAACACTCAAGACAAACAGCTTCAAGCTTGAATGCCTTTGAGTGGAACGAGCTATGCATCCTTTCATCCCTAGCGGTTGCTATACGAGCACCGAACTCTTTTCTCCCATGCTATACAATACCTGGAGTCATCAGCAAATACTTTTGACTCATCTTCTCTTCTTCTTCAGTTCTACCTAGTCTAATTTTGGTTTTTCGTATCTCTCACCACCAAGATGAGAGCCATGCACCACTACCAACAACTTCTCAAACTTCTCAAGTTTTCTACGTTCTGGATTGTAGTGAAATCTCATTTAAAAAACTTTTTTAGTGGTTCTTTTTCTATAGAAATCTTTTTTCAAGGAAAATTAATCCGTGTATGAAAATTTTGTAAATTTTCTTTCAAAAATATTTCGTGTTCTAACGTACTGATGTCAGCTTTATTTTAAAGTAACTGAGTTTTCAAGTATTTCATCTCAACACGGAAAAGTTACAAGTTTGTTAAAATACAACTCGGTACCAAAAAATTACTTTTCGAGAGAAGTTTTTTTCAGAAGAAGAAGGCTCAATCTTAGAGCTGCCCCTGTGTGAACGGTCAAGTCCAGTCGAAGAATGGTCAAGTGACAGTCGAAACAGTCTCCACCTGGAAGTCAGCCGATACGACAACGTCTCTCCTTCTCGTCAGTTTAAACAATTTCCCAACTCAAACTTTTCAACCTAGCGGTCGAACATTTGCTGAGGTATACTTCTTCGAAATCTCTTGACAATAACCTTTCGGAACTCTATTGAATCAACAAGCTAATTGTTACTCTTTGATTCAGGACCTCGCGAACATGTCATCGACCGCTCGGTGACCCTTCCCGTGATGACCGAGTCTTTCTCATCTTCACCACATGAATACTATGATAACCACAAATTTGTGCTGCAAAAGATTACGTCCAAGTGAAGGCGCTACTATGAAAGCGAGTTTTGAATATAAATCCTAGTGCAGACCGCTGCTGAGCTTCTGATTCAATGAAAAAGAAGCCACGACCTTCAGCACTCTTATATAAATACGTTTTCTTCAGACGAAACATTCCTCTTTGAAGAAAAGGAACAATTCAATTTGTCTTTTACTCCTCGTAATTATCAGTCTTAAACCTAACTAAAGCTAATCGATTAATGGAGAACCGCTGGGTGATGTTTACACTGTCATTTGATTCGTCAAAATTAATTTTTTTGCTGTGGAAAAAATCAAGAAGAAGTCTGAAATATGCGAACAAAGTTTCATTCTAAAGCACGAGTTCTTTTGTGATTCCCTGATTCAGTTGGGGTAACGAGTGAACCTGTACTGGTTAGCGCAAAAAAAAAGTGTGCAAAGAAATCGAGCAGCAGTGTCAAGTTTAAAATCAAATTGTCGGTTAACTTTGAGGACCGGATTTTTCAGGAGCGCCGTTAGCTGCTCAAGAGCAAGCTATGTAGTCAGTGTCTGAACCTTTTCAAGCCTTTTAGTGGTTCTCGAGTATTCTATAATTCTGTGAGATGCTAAGATTCTTAACGATGCGCATTCTCGAAAAAACACAACGGAATTACGTGCTCAATGTGGTTTCACTTTGGTCGGGGCAACGAACACATTGCCATGAAAGTTTTAACCTTGAACTGGGTAAACATAAGGAAAAACGGAAAGATATACTTTCGACTGTTGTATGTAATCCCAAAATATTAATTACTGTAGTGTTTGTGTTGATACCCTGTAATTTTTGGAATAATCAGCTATGTGATATATTTCTACCTATCTAGTTTTTTGTCTGGGAAGCGCTAAGACTTAGGCTTAGGCCTCGCCTAACAGTGCGAGAAAGGCTTAGGCCTCGCCTAACAGTGCGAGAAAGGCTTAGGCCTCGCCTAGCAGTGCGAGAAACAACACTGAAATTAATATTGATTAAGCTTGTGCTGTTATCGAGAAAGAGAGCCTGTTGAGGTTCGAACCCTTTTCAGTTTATCTCGTGAGGAGCTAAGCTTTGAACTTTTCATCTCCAGAAACATATACATGTGTAAATACAATTTTGAGCATCTTTCGCAACTTCAAATTCTTGTTGGTGTTACTTATACAATGACAAACAGGCAAATAGGCACCTGTGAATGTTACTTATACAATGACACACAGGCAAATAGGCACCTGTGAATGTTACTTATACAATGACACACCTGTGAATGCTTCAACTTTTTCGTTTAGATTAGTAAAGAAAGATCTGCCGTTGTGACTCAAATGTAATTCAATATGAAGTAGATTACACTCTGAATACTCATATAGATCATATTTGTTTAAAGCAATTTCAAATTAGTTTGAGAGTTTTATAAAACTTGATGTAACACCCTACCCTTTTTCTAAAACCTTGTTTCACAAGCAAAATCACTTTCACGATTTTAACTTGAAAGTCTTTCGCTTCTAATCTTCCGACTTCGATTAAGGCGTAATTCAGCCACTACTCGTAATCAAATTCTCAGTCTTGTTGCGTCAAAAAAGGCCTGACATCTGACCATTTTCTTATTCTTATGCTCTGAATCTTACTTGATTCATTGGGTTTTTTTCAACAATGTAGCCTTGTGCTCGTTTTTTGTGTATGTATTTAAATGATTCGATTCCGACTGAATAAAATTTATTTCTGTAAGCTAAAAGCTACGGATAAGAAATTCAAATGAAATGTTGGGCATCGCTAAAGTTTCGAACCTTTCATTCATGCACATTTGTATGACTCATCGGCAGTGAACCCAGCGGAATTCTATTTCAGATTTTCAATAAGACGTCATCCAATGACCTAATCATAAAAAAAAAGAAAAGTTAGGCAATTTTCAACTAACATCTTTGTGAGCTTATGCGTCTTTCAAAGCCATCTTTTAAATTTTTCAACATTTCGGTTCCTTGAACCTTGATTTATTATTGATTGATTATTGACTGATTATGATAAGTGGGGAAAAAACACTGAAAAGAAATTATTAGTTGTTAATAAAACATATTTTTAAAAAATCTAAGATTCTAAAACTTGAAATTTTTCGTGACTTCCTAATTCAAACTTTACTCTGAATGGGAATATGTTTAAAGCCAGCTTCCACTTCAGAAGAGAACTAGCTTCTCAATCCCTGAATCAGAATAGCTCTGACAAAAGTTAAAGAAGTTGAAAGTGTGTATAGAGTAATGAAGCTAGGTCTCATGACACCTTTTATAAGAAAAAAAGCCGAAAAAAATTCAATTGTATTTGATAAAGAAAAAAAGAGATACGTAAGAATGTTTGATTATTAAACTCTCAGAGGCAGATAGATAATAAGTAAAGCTAGTGGAGCAACCATTCTCGTAATTACTACTGATTCAAATTCTGTTTCTGTACACTTTAACTTGGCTCTATTTGCAATTGACAAAAAAAAATCATCAATAGAAAAGTTTTATTCAAATTTTAAGAACATAAAACCTTTAATGAATCTATTCCAGGGGTTCAATAATGAGAGTGGAGAAGAAACGACAAAATTTTTCTTTTGAATTTTGAATTTCATAATAGAAGAAACCTAGTTGTTCGGAGGGATTTTCCCGGGTACGGGTATGATAAATCTTATTGTTTCAACAAAAAAGGATTCGAAAGAAAACGCAGCTTTGGCCGGTTTAGGCATTGCGAAAAAGAAACTATTCGACGGTGAACTTATAGCGATCCATGAATAAGAGTGATAACTTTGCTAAAATTGCCTCTGATTGTACAATCTTCACACCATACGTTTTACATCGAAAAAAGAAGGAAATATATTAGTTTATAGCTTTGTACTCTCGAATCTAATTAACAGAACATAGTGCAGTATACAAAGTGGAGAGAAATTGCTGTCAAAACCGTTTCCGCTAACTTTGTTCTGGAACTAATCAACAGAAGGACGAACAAGAAACAAAAGAAGCTTTTTTGCATATCAATAGGCTCAGAATGTTTGGTCGAGTTCGGATGAAGTCCATTTGTCAGGCTTGTCCGTAGCGGAGTCCAGAGGAAGTGGGCCAGGCAGGGGGAAGTCAAAGAAGTTGGGAAGGGGTTTGGGGAAGGAGCTCCTAGAACAACGGTCTTTCTTAAAGTCTCTTTCCTAAAAAAAAGAAAACTTTGGTTGGAAAAGCTTGAGCAAAAAAAGAAAAAACTTTTTTCTTTCAATATCTCCAGATTGTAAACCTAATTTGAGTTACTCCAACTTTTCACAAGCGTATTAACAAATAGTTTCAATAAAATTTTCCTCAATGAAGTTATGGTTTGAAACAAATGCACCATTCAAATGCATGGTATTCAATACACGATATAATGTTAGACAATTACCAAAGCCGAAACTAAATGAACTTTCCGTGTTGAATTACTTACATTCCTGACATTTGTGGGTGGAGCTCTTCAGCATGGCAAGATACGGTGTTGAGAAGAAGAAAAACTGCTATCAAATAGGCGAACATATCTGCGATTTTATCTGAAACGAAACCATTGTCACATTTTTTAAATATATAGTTCAAGATTCATGAGATAAGCCGCTCACATTGTTAGGAAAGTTTGAATAAACTTGGAACGTTGTTTCTTTTCTGAATCTGTTACCATGAGAAATTATACATTGCAGCATTGATCAAAGCAAATTTATAAAAATAAAAGTTTTTAAACGGGAAAAAGGTTATAATCAAAGCGGAGCTAAACACTAATGAGTTTTTGGAACGTTTTCGTTGCATTTATATACGACACAGCTTCTACGCCAATTTTAATTTCGTTGTTCTCCACTAAAAACGATTCTGTTTGAGAATCAAAAAGCCTGTTATAGAAATCAAAGAAAGAAAAAATCAGAACAAATAAAAAGTTTGTCAGAGAAATAAAGAGTTAAGGAGAGGACTAGAGAGAAAGGGAAGGGATGGAGTAAGAACAAAGAGAGAGAGAGAGAGAGAGAGAGAGAGAGAGAGAGAGAGAGAGAGAGAGAGAGAGAGAGAGAGAGAGAGAGAGAGAGAGAGAGAGAGAGAGAGACTGAAAGGTAAAGAGAAACAACGAGACAGAGAGAGGAATAGAAAGATAGATTAAAAAGAGGAGATAATTAAGCTAGGAAAAAAACTGGAAAAGTTTGAGAGAGAAATAAAGAGAGAATGAAAGAAGCAAGCAGGTAGAAAGACAAGTTGAAAAAAGAGATAAACAGAGAGTAGAAAAAGGAAGAGAGGGACAGTTCTTGAGCAGACCGTTCTCTTTCAGTTCAAGTTGAAGGGTGATCTTATAATAACTGCTTCGGCGTACTGCAGTGGATGATGGGGTATTGTGAGAGTGTTCAACAAAATAACGGGCAGAGGCAGCACCCACTGCGCACTATGTCAAGTTCACCATGATTGTGGCGCGTGTATTCTTTGTACTGCCGTTTGAAAACTGTCTTCTCATCACTACGTACGAATTTGCGAACATTTGATCAAAAGGAAATGTTGAGAGAAAACTTCTATCAACAGAAGGACTTAGAACTCTTCGGCAAAACGACATCAATAATAGGTACGCAGAAATAGCGGACTTTGTAACTTCGTCTCTTAATTCGGAACTGAGCTATTATGATGAGTCCTCGGAAAAAGAACTGAGCTATTATGATGAGTCCTATTGATGAGTCCTCGGAAAATTACTAAGTGTTTCATATTTTGAAAGTAAACGTTGTCCTGTTCAGAAAATCAGCGAAGTTAAAGGTGATCTTTATAATTATTAGGTTCCAACTTTAGTATTTGCAACAACAAAAAATAGAGAATATGGACAGAGAGAAAGAGATAGAAAGAGAGAGAGAGATTACTCTATTGATTATTCTCATTTTTCGTTTACTAAATAAAGTGATGTAGCAGTAACTTTTTCAAGAAGTATTGTACAAAATTTTTTTACATCCATTTTCTTTGCAAGCAATAAGTTGTGTTCATTATGGAATTCAGAGATCCGCGTAGAAGCGCGCTATCATAAGAAACTTCCTCTGAAAATCATGAACTTTCCAGAATATCTCTGCAGAAGACTGCGACTTTAAATTTTTGCATTTCATCAAGTATACTTGATTAATAAAGAACTTTTTATCTATTTTTCAGAGTTTGTGAAAATTAATTCTCACTGTTTATCAGCGTTTCGATCATGTCAAAATTATTTTATTAAACTTTAAGCCTTCGGTATAGCACTATAACGCGGACCAGCAATGTGTCTTTGGAGTGGTCACGCGCTCGATTTCTCGGGGAAAGATAGAGAGATGGGTTCGATGTGACCCCGGGGACTAGTTTTTGCACGTGTGATAGTTAAAAAAAATAATTTCAAACCTTTGTCAAATAATACAAGAAAATGAAGCGGAACACAAGGAAATGAATTAATAAAATGAACAAAAACACCTCCAAAGAAAAAAGTAATATGTTTATGGAAGAGAGTTCTGGTTATTCATAGCAGAAAAGAAAGAGAAAACATAACTTTTCGAGTCAGTGAATCATATGTTGCAAGCAAGTACTATTGTGAAAGTTTCAACAGGAATACCTATAAAGTTTCAGCTGTAGTTTAGAGGGGGAAAAAAACTATATTAGCCGCACTCGGGATGCAAAGAACCTTAACTGCTGATTTATTTTCTGATACATGTGAATACAGTTTTTAAAAAATGTTTTGATTATAAATCAGCGCGATTGTTTTTGTATTCAGCGAATATGAGTTTTTCGAAGTTATTATCTTCCGCAGTGTACAAACTTCGTATAAAACTTTGTTGAGTCTTTGATGAAACTCTTGTGAAACCTCGAGTCTTTCCTTCAAAAATCTTCAGTTTTTTCACAAGTTACTTTTTTATGTTGTGTTTATGTATAACATTCATTCTTTTTTTAAAGTCTAGCAGTCGACTTGATTTGGAACAACGTCTTATAAAGTATTTATAAAAACCTACTCATATAGGTTTTTGTGTTTTTAAACTCATAGATTCATATTTGATAAGAACCGCCTGAGATTGGAGTATGCTATCTTGGGAAGAGACTCCGTAAGATTTTCTTTCTTGCTTGTTAACCTTCTTGAGAGCAAATGACTGAACTATCGCACACAAAAAGCTAGTTCGCCGGGCGGGATCGAACCCAGACCATCTCGACTCAAACCGGGAGCGCGTGTTACTATTACACCACGGGGACACATTGCTATTCCGTGCGATAGTGTTATATGAAAGGCTCATTTGCGTTGTTCTCTTAGTCACGCATGCTTATCAAGCGATTGCGTCATGAATGGAGCGTAACTCCAGAGTTCACGATTAAGACAGAAGAGAGATGGAAGATGGATGATAAATCTTCAAATTCTAAGTTACACAGTTTAAAGGCAGTGACGCCTGGTTAAGATGACAAATGATTGAACTATCGCACAGAAAAAAGCTAGTCCGCCGGGCGGGATCGAACCCAGACCATCTCGACTCAAACCGGGAGCGCGTGTTACCATTACACCACGGGGACACATTGCTATTCCGTGCGATAGTGTTATATGAAAGGCTTATGGTAACACGTGCTCCCGGTTTGAGTCGAGATGGTCTCCCGCCCGGCGGAATAGCTTTTTTCTGTGCGATAGTTCAATCATTGTCATCTTAACCAGGCGTCACTGCCTTTAAACTGTGTAACTTAGAATTTGAAGATTTATCTTTTTGAGAGCGGTTTATTTAAAGGTCAGAAAAAGAAACTTTTAGAAGAAACAACCTGTTCAGGGGTAGATGGAATTCATGCCGAATTTAGCCCAGTCAATCCAACTGAGTCGAGAAACAAGATCTGAAAGGATAACACTCATGAAGCTTATCAACAATGTAACTTTAAAACTTGGGAAAAATTAATTTTTGGTGAAAAAAATTGTCATGTCATTTGAACCACTGGTTTTCGTGAGGATGGCTTTTTCATAAATTTTTTGTTTGAAAAAAAAGCTTTTTGTTTTGTTTGAAAGACTCTTTCTTGTTTAGCTGTCCAGAGCGTTTGACTTACTTTTGCCTCTGTGCTCTTCTCCTTTCGACGACATGATAAACTCGGTATCAAAATATATAGAGCGTTTGATTTAAATTTCAAATCAAATTTTTTTCTAAAATGAATAGAATAAGCTATTGAGAACTTCGAGGTTAATTTTCTCGCTCATCTTCTTCTGAGCTGTTTTATGTCTGTTCGTGACAGCAAATAGACAACAATCACATTAAAGTACTCAGGCTTAGCTAAACTCCAAACATTCAAAGCATTTCACAGAATGAATTTGACAGAATGAAAATGAAAAAAGGGAAACAAAGCTCAGTAAAATGTTAATACTCCATAGTAAATGTAGAAATTTAAAATCGGAGTAAAATGGGCGATCCGAGAAAAAAATCTTGAATGCTCAGTCTAGCGATCGCGTTTTTGGCTTTTCTAAGCGTCATTAAAAAAATTGCAATACATCAAGTGATTCAGACTTTTCACCTTTGTTTTGTGTGTGCGTGAAGTGAATTAGAACGAAAAAGTTTTGTGAGGACCTTTTTTTTTCAAGACAACACTTTTTTGGAACCATAAAGGAAAAAAGCTTCCAAGTTCTCGGATGAAAAATTCTAAGATACCGCTGTAAAGCTAACCACTAGTGCTCCATGAAGGAGCTTCGGGATGTCCACATTGAGCCATGCTCAGGGCCCGTCGTACCGTTTCCTCGGCTGGCAGTGGAGATCTGAGGGCGATCGATCATTGCAGCCCACTAATCCTCTATATTGTGCTCATTTGAAACTTTCAAATTCAGAGGCAGCATATGTGCGGACCCCAGTCTTTGAAGAATGAAATCAGAGTTTTAAATGACGGACCCCCTTTCCCCCTCCCCGCTCTCCTCTAATTCCCCTTCTTTCCCTACAAAGTATGTATCAACTCTTGTTTTAACTATTGGCGAAAATCTCTTGACTGGATGATTAATCAGTAAGATCATGACTAGCAAGCTTGAGAAACTGTAGTATGCTGTCTAGCATATTGAGATAGGCAATCGCCAAGTTGAGAGTGTCGATCTTGGAGAGACGCTTTTCGTACGGGAAAGTCGGGATGTGACTGCGCAGCTCCTTCAATGAATGGGCCATCACATGGTAACTCAAAAATATAATTTTGTTCGTCAAAGTTCTTCGAATAATTTTTTTTAGAAGTTACAATCTCTAATTGATCGTAGACCTAACAAAGAAATTTGTTGAGAAATAATAATAAAAAGCTAATTTATCTTGAAGATTTTGAAATTGTCTTCAGAAGAGAAGCGTTTCTAGATGATTTGTCTGACAATTGTCTTCAGAAGAGAAGCGTTTCTAGATGATTTGTCTGACAATTGTCTTCAGAAGAGAAGCGTTTCTAGATGATTTGTCTGACAATTGTCTTCAGAAGAGAAGCGTTTCTAGATGATTTGTCTGACAAATATGTATGAGTTGAAATTTTTTTCCAGAAAAAGCTTATATGTACATATCTATACCATTAAAAAATGATTCGCTATGTACACTATATGAAAACATTATAGAAATTTTATTAATAAAGCAAAAAGAAACGAGAAATGCTTGATTGATAGTGCCCATGGCAGAGTTGGTTGACAGCTTCATTTCTCGCTCATTTCCGTTTCCTGGGCATTTACCAAATTCCAAACCCCCTTCATGATTCGAGTGAGTAGAAGAAGGCATTACTGCAGCTGGCAGTTGCCTCTGCGCGAGAGGGGAGATCTGGAGAGGGCTGTCCCTTTCACACATCCCGAACATTCTTGGCTTTCTGCCTGTGTTGCTTCATCATTCTCTTTCTTTTTCTCTCTCTCTGCCTCTCTATCTTTCTCTCTATCTATCTCTGCCATTTTCTTATTTTTCTTTCTCCCTCTCTTTTTTGCTTCTTCTGCTATTTTAGCCTCCATCTCTCTTCAAACTTCTTTTTTCTTTCTCTTCATCTATCTTCTTTTCTCTCGCTTAATTTTTTTCCCGTTCTCTTTCCCCATCTCTCTGACCAATCCGTTCTTACCTTTTAAAATTTCATTATTGCTTTTTTCTCTCTTTTTGTTGATTTTCTCTCTCTTTTCTGCGGGTCTTCAAAACCATTCAAAATACTTTTTATATATATATATTTATTTTTTTTTAAATCTGCATCCGAGAACGCGCATTGGTTAAAAACAAAACATGAAAAATAACAAATGCGAGAAGAGACATGCATTAATTAAAATACTTCGTATATAAAAAAACACAATTAAATTCAAAATCTAAGCACTCCTAATATCAGACAGCTGTTTCCTGAGAACTCAGAGTGATTTCTCTCGAATGAGGGTAATAGACAATTTTCTCAAGTTATGAGAGAATCAATTATTCCTGGAGGTGTTACACGTTTTCGCAACTTGAATACCGCTAGGGTTTGCTCGTGTACAACGTGAGTATTTGAATATACGTTGTCTATCTGATAGTCATATCCTGCATAATCTTCCATAAGGACGGTTTGGTTCCTCCTCTCTGCAAGATTTGTAAGCCCCAAGCAACTAAGCCTGGATTCATAAGATGGAAGAGCCTGTGGGTTATTTTCACTTGCAAAACAGCGATAGTACACAACACGCGTAAAAGTTCTCTGAACATTTTCAATTTTTATCGAGTCTTTAGAGTAATGAGGGTTCCATAAAGTGGAAGCAAAATCTAGATGAGGCATCACATATATTTAAAAAAAACTTCACCAAAATGGACGGATCATTGACCGAGACGGCTCTGAGAAGGGAAAACACTGCTTTTCTCGCTTTGTTTACCCTATCAATCACAGTGACATTACGACGAAGGTGTATCCAGTTTAATACCCAAATCACGCACTTGTGAAACTCTATTGACTGGTATTCGATTTATGACATATGGAAGTGACGTATTAGGAGAACCTATATGGAAATGCAAAGACTTAGCCACCGAAAGAGTCAACTGGTTAGAAAGGCATCATTTATGTACGCAATCGAGTGCTTCTAGGAGTTATGCTTTCTTTTCATTGACATTCCGCAAGAAATGTTTGCACCTACTCTAAAACCGTGCTGACTATTAGGTATTATGCTGTTTTTAATAGTGGTCAACAAAAACATATTATAATAAGCGTTCCATAGTTTTAGACGCTGATGATAAAGTGGAAATTGGGCGGTATGAGGAAGGAGACCGGCGATCCTTGCCAGGTTTGGGTATCGCTGTGATGAAAGAGTGCTTCTAATAGGGGGGTAGACTGCAACATAATGTACACATTATACATATGCATATATGCGTGAGTGGGAGGAACAGAGATTTGGCACATCTCTTGAAATCTATCTAAGGTATGTCATCAGCTGCAGTTGGTTTGAGCTTCATAAGTTTTTGAAGAACAACATTCGGTAAGAATACTTTTAAATTACCGATTGGAGAGAAATTCCTGTGTGGAAGGGAGGAATCAGGAACTGCATCACCTGTCGAGAAAGAAGAGGTGAATTCACTTGCAAGCAGATCACACTTTTGAGTTGTATTTGTTTTCATTTTACCGGAGGTATCGATCAAAAACCTTGGTGGCATTGTTTTCGGTTTAGTGAGGGTAGAAATATGCGTATAAAGATCTCGAGATCGTTTTAACACAATACTGACGCCATCTTCGCATCTTATAAAGAAGATATACACTCGCTTTTTCATACAGTGCACGGAATGATGGTTCTCCTATCTCAAGAAATAGTCTATTTCTATAGCATATTAACTTTATAATATGCCGAGGATAAGAAGCATGAAAAACCCGCGGAGTGCGCAAGTGAACAAAATCAGATACAACATTAATTACAACAGTAGTTAAACGAGAGTACAAATCATCGCAATATGTGAATTGATCGAACTCTTCCTCCAAATTAATAGATGGTCACAAGAGGGAAATGCAGGAATCACTCTCACATTTGTGAACATTTGAAATGATATTCTTTATCGCCAAAGGACAACTGGTTCAGGGTCATCGCTAACATGGTTGACAATGAGAAAATGAAAAAGTAGAAAATCTTCGGAAGAGGAATAAGCAACTGTGGCGTTGCACTGAAGAGTCTTGGTAGACCACTTAGCGTTTCAACCTCATATCGAAGAGATTCACGAAGTCTTGAGTCCCAAGAAGACGAAGACAGAAGAGAAATCTCGTAATCCAAAGAAGTAGAGACGAGTAGAAGTCAGTGTGAAGATGAAATGATAGACCCGACCATCTCCGGGGTTTGAAAAAGAAAAAGAAAAGAATTTCTGGTCAAGAACTAACTATCCAGTCTATGCAACGATCAACACGCGTCGGCTCTAGGCACAAGAAAACTAAGTCGAAAGCTGATATAAGTTTATGGATCGTCTTGTCGTTATGCGATTTTCCTCGCGTCATAGCGTCACAGTTCATGTGACCTGGATAATCAAGAGCAATGGATGATAATTGGACGCTAATATATCGTAGAGTGAATCGCAAAACAATTCTGTCTGGGAGGAAGTAAAATCGGGAGGGTGGTAAAAGAGAACTAAACGTAATATCGACTTCCTGACGTGTATATCAATGTATAATATCTCGTTGGGATCATTGGATATATTAGATTCAATGAAAGAAAGGTGGTCACGAATGATTATCGCAACACCACCTCCTCTACTCTTTCGATCACGGCGGATTATAACATAAAGTTACAAGCCTATTATTTCATGGTCAAGAATAATTTTTTCAACCAAGTTTCCATTTGGAATACTATTTTTCCTGTCCGGTTTTACCTTCTCTAAGTACATCCGAAAAACATGGAGCTATTGCATATCGAGCGAATGTTGTTATAGGATACTTCGAACAAATGATCTACAAAGCAAAAGTCTTCAGGTTTAGGACGAACTGAAAACGTATCCGAATACATAAAATCATGTAATGAATTAAGACCTGTGGTGGTATACAGAGACAATACTCTAGGCTAAATTATAGGGTAAATTATAGGGAAAGTTGAAAATAGGCACGTTTTGATTGCAGAGACAATAATCTAGCCTAGAACCTTATAGCCGGCTAGTAAATTATAGTTCTACGGCTATAAAATTCTAGGTACGCAAAATTCGTATGCAGAGACAATACCTCAGGGTAAATTATACCCTAAAACATTCGAGATTTGCTGATATGCTCCGACCCGTCTCAGATTGTACCTCTAGATTATTTTTTTCGGTGTCAAGTTTTGCTATTTTCCTGCTTTTTGATGTGTATCTGTGAACTTTTATGTAGGTTATTCTTTTCGGCATTATTTTTTTGCTTTTTGCAGTGTTTCTTTCATGTGTATCTGTGAACTATAGAATGACTTTTTTATTGAGCTTTCTACTCATGAAGCACTCATTAATAGTTACATTCCTGAAGATTCGATTCCGCAGATCATGAAGACTCCGCTGATTATCAACAACAAATATTTACAAACTATCCTTTGGCGAATAAAAAAATGAGGTTCAAAAGAGATATCGACGAACCAAAATTCATTTCTTCAAACACGTGACTTACTGTAATGAGATCGCTTTTTTTCATACCACCAATGTTTTAAATCAGCCCTTCAAAGCTGATGATTAGGCAACGATAATTGATACATATGTATGTCCTCACTGACACATCTTATTAATACAGAACAGGCAGCGAAATTCGATTCCTATTACAACATTATATTTTATTGCAATAACTATTACAACATAAAAATTAAAAATTACAACAACAAACTTACAACTAATTGGCAAATTCTGCCTCACCAAGTAGTATTCAAATTCCGTCGCTGCCAAACAAACTTCCCTCATAGCTGCGTCCGTAGCCACAGCATTTTTCAACTGTTGTTGTAACACCTTAAAAGTAGCATGAATATTAGAAGACATGATCACAGGGAAAGGAGTTGAGATACGAAGTGGGCCCCTTGTATAGACATTTGGAATTCTTTTCCTCCTCATTTGTAACAACAAGTTTCTCTTCTCAATTTAACTCTACCTCGTTTACCTATGGACTCAATTGTTACCTTCTCAAAATGGAGACTAGAATTAATTTTATGTTTCATTAAATACTCACATCCAGAGTGTTACTCTCACCCGCACTGCGGGTTAAAAAACGCTCTGCAAAAACCCGAGAAACATTCTAATAAATGCATTCGAAAAAAATTTTACTTAAGGGGACCGCTCTCTACTTAGTGGGGCTTTTTTAGTGTTTTAAAACTAATGTATTCATTACACTATTTTCTCTATTTTTTGACTAATTTAGTCATTTAGTTGACAAAAAATTAATGATATGAGAATTGTTTCCATGCGGTCTCTTTCCTAAGCCGTACGGCCTCGTTAGCATAACCTTTGCCAGAGCATAAGCGAAAAAACAGTCAATAGTAGCTGAAAACAGCTGAGCCAACTTAATTTGAATGGATAAAACTAAAATATTATGACTAATTTTTCTATACTGCCTCGTTTTTAAGCGGTACGGCCTCGTTGGGATACATTTTATTTAAGCCTAAGCGAAAAAAATCAGTGAAAAGTAACCTGGCCCTTTTAAGTAAAGTGCGGCCCTCGAAGTGAAGTGCGCCTCCTCAATCGTGGAACAACTCGAAAAAAACGACTGGTTTTCTAATCATCGTTTAGGAAAGAAACAAAGATGAACAGAAAAACGCTACAGTGTTTGAAACTTGGGCGCTACCGCAGTTGGATTGGGCAAGTTTTACGGGAGATCTAAACAATAGTTTTCGAAGTTTTTGTGTTTTCTGGACATTATGAGACCTAGGCTAGCGACTTGGATACTTTTTTTCGAAAACTTTTTAAAGAGTGTTTTCGCTTAGGCTTAGGCAAAGGTTACACTAACGAGGCCGTTCGGCTCAGGAATTTGACCGCATAGGAAAACTTCTGTTTTTTAGTGTTTTTCTGAATTATTGTTGTTTAAAAGTAAAATAAAAACCAAAAAATTGTTTTTCTCAAACAATTTTTTAGAAGAAAATCTTTTTTGAACAGACTGAAAGCTTAGGTCACGTTTAAACCAAAAACAGCAAAAATTTGGAAACTAAAGCTTAGTTTCACCTTAAAGCCTGGCCTATTGAACTGCAGTAGTGCCATTTTTTCTATCAAGAACAATTTAAAGCACTTTAATTCACTAGAACGGATGTTGTAGTCGCTTAGAAACTAAGAAAAAGTCATCATAAGCTTCATTCATGCGTAGTCAGGTCAGTTTTCACTTCAAAACAATTTTATTCTTAAAAAATTGAGAAAAAAATTTTTGAAAAAAATCTAGTCAGGTCGCTTGCCCATATCCCAGAAAATAGAAGAGAAAAATTAAAAATCAAACTAACTTGTGAAGTTTTCCCTCAATCAACCGACGCGAGTCCTTTTTTGGCCTGACCCAGAGGTCACCTTCAATAAACTGAAACGTCTCACATCATTTCAATTTCAACAAAAAACCTTTTTTTATAAAAACAAATATTAATTTTTACAGATTAATCAAGTGAAATGTTTTAAAGAAAAAAAAACATACCGTAGTACAGGAGCATGTTCAAGCAACGCGCGTCCGAACCAGTAAATTTTTGGCAAGAGCTAGAACAACTTGTCTATGCAACGAGATCTGACCATCTCCTAGGGCTAGAATATGCTGGCCTTTATTTTATCCTATTATTTAGTTAGCGACTCTGCATACCGCCTTTGGACATTGGACTAGTTTGACGGTGATGTTTCTGCTCAAGTCAGTTGCTGGAGAATGCATGTGACTTCAGAATAGGATTTGAATTTGAGCGGACATTGTTTGATGAAGAGCCGGTTGATTTGGATGGTCGCACTTTTTTTTTGAAAGGAGCGTTTTTGCGGAGAGAGCTCGACTTACCAAGGAACTGCCTCTAATGCATTTTAGTCGGGAAAGTGAGCTTGAGAAGCCGGGAATCATTCAATTCGTTCTTTCTAGTTCCCATGCGGTACTGTGCGATTTCTGAGACTGGTAGATCTGCGGCGTCAATAAGATTTTGTATGATTTGGGAGTCGTCTCACTCAATCACCACAGAACTCAATCACCACAGAACGGAGCCGCTTATCTTCCTCGATCTCGTAGAGACGATGATATCATTTATTTCATAAACATAGAACATGTTCTCAGTAGAAGGAGTATGTGGTTGGGGAAGCTGGTAACTGTCTCTTTTTCTTCTTTAACGATGCACTCGTCAAGAGATTTTACTAGATTTTCTTGCATTTTGAACATTTGGATAAAATAAAGCCGAGTGGGAAATCAATACGGGAGCAATTGGCTAGCGAAACCAGTCTCTTCAAGAGCAAAAAGAACCAATAAGCAGAGAGAACTAATGTGCAGAGAGAACCTATTTTCAAACCATAATTTCCACAAAACTGATGTTTTCAACTCCTGGACAATAACTCTGAAGCGGGTCTCGCTGTTAAAACTCTGGGAAGTAAATACTAATGCTTTCATATTTACATCTTATCACATCAAGTTTTTATAACTTTCGGGAACGTGTTCACCATCATAAAAGGTGTAGAAAAATGAAAAATGAAACCATTTTACAGAAACTGTTAATGAGATCTTCTAAGTTAGACAACAAATAATCCGAGTATTATGACGTAGTCGCTGTTTTACACAATGTCTTGAATTCTTGCTTCTGATAATTTTTTTTGTAAAGTTTCCCGGTTTATTTTTTCAACAATGCTCTTAATCAAGCTTACAACTACAAGTTTTAAAAGTTTTAACAAAAGGTTTCATGTTCTGACTTTTCCATTACTTTTTATGTGTTTCGTTTCCTTTGTTGAAATTTTTTTATTGAAGGGATCAAAAGATTTCTCATAGAACTTTTTGTCGCCCGTTCACGCTTTCGTATCACAATCTTTTTTCTACGAACAATCAGTTCTGATAAGCAAGAGCTTTGAGTTACTCCTGATATTCTCTTGTATGCATTTCATGAGTATGATCAGTTTGCAGTACGAGCTTTCTTTACATTTAATTTATATTTTTATGTTTTTCAATTATGTTTTTCGACAGAAATTATGGCTCAAAAAACATCAAATTTGGCCAGAAACTAGAGTTTGAAGCCTCCTTCGATGAAGGAGAACTCACATAAAAAATTTATTAACAGTCAAACTCACTGAGGTGTATAATTGTGTACATGAGAGGCTAAATTCTTGCAAGTTGTAGCGAATGAAGGTCGAAAACAAGATGAAAATATATTTAATGGAGAGAGACGCTTCAGCAAAGTCGCAGAGCCCCGCAAACTTGCGCCGGGTCGATCTCACCTCCTTAATGGAGAGAGACGCTTCAGCAAAGTCGCAGAGCCCCGCAAACTTGCGCCGGGTCGATCTCACCTCCGTTCTGAGAGAAGCACTTTAATTTGAAGTGGTTCCTCAAGCCTTGCTTGGAACTCGTGTATTAGAATCAAGTCGAATATTGTTCATGAGTCTTTCTTTAGAACCCCTTTTGGAAAAATAATTTTGGTTAAATTGATGAATTTGATACCAATAAGAGAGATCAAGAAGAAATTTTTTTAATTTATCACAACAAGCAGCTTTTTAGTTTCTGCTTCCTCAACTTTACAGTAAGTTTTGTATAATAGAATGCTTTCTGCCTGCTGGGAAGCTAAACGCAAACGTGTTTCCCTACAGGTTTTGAAGAGAGGGGAGAGGCGTCACGCAGCTTAGTTTAGTGATGTGTTACCGAGCCGTGAACAATGTCATTTCTTGAGCCCTAGTGTTCTTAAGCAGCGAGAGAGTAATGGGTGTTTCACTTACCGCAGTGATGACTCTTTGCACGTTGGGTCCATGGCGACGAATCAATTTTTCACAGAGCTTCGCGTTGCGGAAATACCCGACACATTGGTTCTGTAAACAAAGAGATGAAGAGGTTATTTTAGGAGAGAAATAGGCTCTCAATAAACAAGCATGAGAATTATTTTCAAAGAAAGACCGTATCCCAAAAGGTACCTCTTCTCCTTCTCGTTATCGTAACATTGTTGTTCTATGACGCTGAAATAGCTCTACTACTATTTTTCTTATTTGTCCACCATTTCTTTCTTTTTTGTAGTTTTTTTGGTCGTTAAAGTCGTCGAAAGGTTTTCCGAGAGGAGAACGTTCCTTTATTCATGTAACACCGAACCAGTTTCTCATTTTTATGGTTTCTAGAGCTGACTTTCTAGAGCTGAGTATCTTTCTGAATGGAAATGTGTTACTGAACTGTGAATGACGAGTGACGATCAGATAGTTGGATCTTTGTCTCTTGTGGTGGCAGGGTTAAATCAAAATGTATGTATTAAGGCGGGCGGCATATGGACGCTTTATCAAGGCATCTTCCGCAATGATACAAGAAGTTTTTTTTTAGGAACAAAGATTTCCACTATATGAGATCTACATGAACTGTGAATTTTCTGCAAAAGAGCGAGCCCAAATCTAATTCTGAAATCTACATTGACTGTAAAAATTCTGCAAAGCAGCGAGTCCAAATCTAACGCTACGACTTATGAGAGAAGCTGATTTGAGGAAATGGACTCACTCTGGCGTCAGCATAGAGTGTTTCGATACGGTAGTTCCTCAGATTGCCATACTGGGCTCGGAACTGCGCCGTTCGAGTGATGCAGCTATTGCAGTTCTGTGAAGAAAGAAAGCTTTCAGAAACCATTGAGATATTTTCACAGAATACCAAATAAGTATCCCTATTAAATTTTTTAATCCCTCATAACCAAAAAGTATTGTACAAAAATATGATGCATACATTTTATGAACTCAATTTCTTTACATACACATTCATATGTACGTACTTTTTTTCTTCTGAAGTACTTGAACATTTTTAGGAAGCAAAGCGCTTTGGTTCGATTTTAAAATCGGAATGACCAATATATATATGACGCGAAATTCACTCAGAGTCTTCGCTAAAATTGTATAAGAGGGCTTTAAAAACATGGGAAAATAAATGAGCTTCCGATTAGCTTCTTCCGTTTAAACTCAAACCTCTGATTAAACTTATTCTTATAATAAATTTGTAATGAATTTTTTGTGTGGAATTCGGAACTTTGTTAGGGAAACAAGAACATCTTCTCTCGTTCAAAGAAAAAAAGTTCCAAACAAACTATCATAAAAAAAATTCAAGAGAGTTTAGCTACAAGGATGAGTCTCCTGGACTTTTCAGAGTAGAAACAACTGAAAGGTTGCATGTAAAAAGTATACCAGGGTGTGGGATCGATCTTAGTCGCCTTTCTCTTACCGGAAGCTATGTCATTACCACCACACCACTAATCCGTGCGACAGGGCTGAATGAAAACCATGATAGCTAATTATTGACGAGATGATTTGGATGTGTAACTAATGGGTTGTGCAAACTGACGATTGATTGCGTAGCTGCGTAAGCGACTAGCAAGGAAATGAGAAGGGTGGCTGTTCTGAGCATTCTTCACCTGGTCAGGAAATCGTCCGAGGGCCATTGGCCGCCTCGACTCTCTCCTTTTATTCCCTTCTTTCCGACGAGGTCATCAAGGGAACTTGTTAGGCAAATGGCGGGGCAGAGGTAGGGTTGATAAGTTCGGTTAGTGACTCTTATGAGGAGACGAGCAGAGGTCGGGACGGAACGAGAAGAAGAAATAGAAATAGAGATTAAAGAGAAAGATAGAGAGTGAGAGCGACATAGAGAGATAGACAAGGAGAGAAAAGGAGTTCAGTAACATCCCATATATACAAGTTTACTTTGCAAAAGGTGTGATTTTCAGCCGAAACAGCCACCTTACCAAATTCTGGGCTCAGTTCGAGTAAGAAGAGAAAAACAGTAGCCCGACAAGAGACAAGTCGGAAAGAAAAAAGAAGATTCGAGAGAATAGCACGAGAAAAGTGAGAAGGGCAGGGTTAGGAGCGATTGAAGAAGGGAATTGGCATTGGAGACGCTATGAGTACAGAGTATGAAGGGAGAGCACCAAAGTGAACGCCGGCATCGTTTTGGTTTTCTGATAACAGTTCTTTCCACCTTATACGATAAAACTTTTAAGCCACTTTTGAGCTTCCAATCACGGTGGTGATAGGGATCAGTTTTCAAGTTTTTTTTTCATTAAAAAAATCTTTTCTCGTTTTTCTATATGTTTTTTGCCAAACTCCTATTCATCAGCAATTTAGCACCAAACTTCGGACATACAATTTATATTCAGCCGAGAACTTCAGAAAAAACTTTTCCATTCAAAGAATAATCGCTTAGTTAGAAAGAAAGGAACAGAAACTAAATGTCTAAACTTCTTGTTTTCTTGAGCGGAAACCGCGAAGTTAACTAGTTTTGTTCTGTAGTTCTAATACGTTGCTGATCTCGTGCATATTTCTCGGAGTACATACATTTCCAGTCATATAACATCGTAAAATGGCCTATAAAACGCAGTCGTGCATCAAGTCACATCGCACACATCACCTGTTCACATTTTCATTCTTTCGGGAACAAAAGTCAAAGTCTAAATACATCAAACTTTTGGATTGAGTTTTCAAATGCAGCCAATTTTCTCAATTTCTCTCAAACCACAACATTTTAAGCTCAATGTATACAAATTTTAATCGAAATTCGGTAATTAAATTTTTTAGTCTCCATGATTACATACTGTTGAAGTCTGTCTACTTGTGAGTCTCCATGATTACATACTGTTGAAGTCTGTCTACTTGTGATACTTCTGTCTCCATGATTACATACTGTTGAAGTCTGTCTACTTGTGATACTTCTGTCTCCATGATTACATACTGTTGAAGTCTGTCTACTTGTGATACTTCTGTCTCCATGATTACATACTGTTGAAGTCTGTCTACTTGTGATACTTCTGTCTCCATGATTACATACTGTTGAAGTCTGTCTACTTGTGATACTTCTGTCTCCATGATTACATACTGTTGAAGTCTGTCTACTTGTGATACTTCTGTCTCCATGATTACATACTGTTGAAGTCTGTCTACTTGTGATACTTCTGTCTCCATGATTACATACTGTTGAAGTCTGTCTACTTGTGATACTTTCAAAGGCAGTCTCCATGATTACATACTGTTGAAGTCTGTCTACTTGTGAGTCTCCATGATTACATACTGTTGAAGTCTGTCTACTTGTGATACTTTCAAAGGCAGTCTCCATGATTACATACTGTTGAAGTCTGTCTACTTGTGATACTTTCAAAGGCAGTCTCCATGATTACATACTGTTGAAGTCTGTCTACTTGTGAGTCTCCATGATTACATACTGTTGAAGTCTGTCTACTTGTGATACTTTCAAAGGCAGTCTCCATGATTACATACTGTTGAAGTCTGTCTACTTGTGATACTTCTGTCTCCATGATTACATACTGTTGAAGTCTGTCTACTTGTGATACTTCTGTCTCCATGATTACATACTGTTGAAGTCTGTCTACTTGTGATACTTCTGTCTCCATGATTACATACTGTTGAAGTCTGTCTACTTGTGATACTTCTGTCTCCATGATTACATACTGTTGAAGTCTGTCTACTTGTGATACTTTCAAAGGCAGCTTTTACACATGCTTTTAAAGCATTACTAACCAAATTTCAATCCATAACTAGCCCCTCAAATTTTCCCAATAATCTCACTAAACGTCTCATAGATCATCATCCTCGTATTCCTATTATATATACTCTCATAAAAACACAGTAATTTGATCTCTCCTTTGCCGGTACCGATATAGAACAGTAAAAAATCAGACCTATTATTTCTGGCTGTGGAGGCCCCACAGATAGAATCTCTTGGTTGTTGTGTCACATTCTTAACCCAGTATTTAATTGTATTCCTACTCATTTGTTCAACACTAGCCAACTTCTGAAATACTTGAATGACATAACCAATAGTAACATAATTTATGAAAGCTTCGATGTTGAGTCTCTTTATACTAATGTTTCTAACAAAGATGCAGTTGCTGCGGTTATCAACATCATACTCACCAATAGGGAATCTTTCAATCTATTAGGACTGAGTGTCAATGAAGTTCAAACTCTACTTCTGCTGGGCTTATCTTGTAATCATTTTTCTTTTGCTGAAACCATTTACTCACAAAATAGAGGCCTAGCAATGGGAAACCGCCTAGCTCCTCTACTCACGGTTTCCTAAATGCACCAACTCGAACATGGAGCTCCTCTACGTGATATCGTTCTTCTACAACGTTACATCGATGATTATATTGTAATAAACACAAACCAAGAAGCCATAGACACTTTATTCGCTTACTTAGATACTCAGGCGAGCCTGATACATTTGACTAGGGAAACATCTTGTAACAACTCTATGCCTTTTCTAAACATTGAAAAAACTTCATCTGGAGGTCGTATTAAAAAAAAATGGTATACAAAGACTTCTAACAAGAACATCCTTCTTCACAATAATTCTAACCATCCTATTCACAACAAATGTGCCATCATTACAAACACTCTATTCACAGCCTAAACGGTTAGCTCTGTTGAGCCTCTAAGGCTAAGGCCAAGACCATTCTCAACCAAAACTTTCCGAAAAGCCAACTGGCCGGAGGAAACAAGTTCCTGCAGTTCGGAACAACAGAGCTATACTTTCGATTCCTTTCATTTCCGATGAGTTCACTAGAATTGTTCGAAAAGCTGTTTAGGATATGGATTTGATTAATGTTGATGTAATAGAGAAACCTTCTCCCTCCCTCCAGTCTATTCTCTGTAGGAATCGTAACCATGATAGAACTAGTTACAATCCCAAAGTCTGTATGTTTTGCCCCTCCGCAAAAATAGGCATTTGCAACACTTCTGGTGCTGTATACAAAATCACATGTTGATGCGGTTTGTTTTACATAGGCCACACAGGCCGCCCAGTTCACAATAGAGCAACAGAGCACATACGTGCGGCAAAGAACCCAAAGGCGCCATCCTACTCCACCAACGCCTTTGCCCAACATATTCTTTCTGCTCATCTCACAACCGATGTTGTCCTATCTGGCTCTATTTTACATGTTGATAAGAATGTTGTTCGCCGAAGAATTGTAGAAGCGATACGAATAGACACTCACAAGCCTGACCTCAATAACAAAACCGAACTGGCAGAAGAGCTTTCCCATCTTGCTCTCTTGCCTATTTCATAATCTTCGCGCTCGTTTTATAGACTCCATCTGAATTTCATTTGTTCATTTAATCTTTTCTTCATCTTATGTTAATTCTCTCAATAACAAGGTGTTATCTTTTAGTGTAACCTTTGCACTTCTCAGAGGATTTCTTCCCCGTCGTCAACTTCTATTGGTTTGTAAATATATACTCATTCTTAATATTTCATGTTGTTCATTCCTTCTACATAGTGTATTTCTTTGACTGTGCTATCCATATTGTCTTAAGGTGACGAACATTCGCTGATCATGCTTTGATGAAACGAAACGTCCGATCCGTCTTTTTCTTCAACATAACAACGCATCTCACAAGGCAAGACACAAATCAAAAGTGTACTTGCAAAGTCTTAACCACAAGTCTCTACACTTTGAGAATCATAAGCTTAACTTATAGAGCTTTGTTTTTTTATCATTCTAGTTTCGACGAGAGGAACTCATCGAGGAATGAACTTTAAACCAGAGCCCGGACTTCTCTAAGTTTTCACACTAAACGGCTATGTAACGAAATCACGCTAATTCTTCAGCTGAATAGTTCCCGCGGGAAGGGGGAAGGATTTGCTCGCGTGAGTAACTTGAAAAGTTACATTCAGGTGGTTTGGTTGCACACTCCAGTCGAAAAGTTACATTCAGGTTTGGTTTCACACTCCAGTCGAAAAGGTTTGGTTGCACACTCCAGTCGAAAAGTTCGCCTGCTGCGGAAACTTTTCTATCAATTAATTAAACCTCACTGGATTCTCATCTGGGAATGATATTGATGGAAAAGTTTAGAAAATTTGTCCGGCTGTTTCACGAAAAAAAAGTTTCAGATAACCAACAAAGTATAGAAACATTGCACAAAAAGTATAAGTACATAATGTAACGAATTTTTTCGGTCGAATGTGTTTTAGATGAAATGTTATTCTTGTCAGCAGTTATCGTCATTTCATCTCGCTGCGAAGTAAAAGAATCCACTATGGAGTGTAAATAACTGTATGTGCGTTCACAGAATGACTCACATCACAAAACAGTTCCTTCCACTACAAATTAAGCGTAGAAAAAACTTGTTATTTTATTTCTCTTCTCATCTTCTCGCAGTGAACCGGCTTGGCTGTTAAAAACGATATTCTCAATAGTAATCTATCGCCTAGACATTACTTGAAGTGATCACAAACAATTTTAGTTTACCTCTAATACGCTTGCACTTTTTTAAATAAGAAATGCTCGACATATGTAAATTGTCCGAAAGAATTCCATCTCGCTTTGTGGAATAGTTTTGCCCGTGCGACCAATTAATCACAGTTCTTTTCAGCCAAGCGTCACTGTCTTTAAACTGCACGACTGAGCATTTTTTCTAATCATCATTTCAAGAAATGTTTTAGCATTTCTCAACATCTCGTTCTCTCCTTTGGAAATCAAAAAGGGATTGGTAGATGCTTTTATTTTGGAAGAGAATCGTTCGTCAACGGAAATTTAGTGGCTTCCAACAGACTAGATTATATTTATGATCAAGAGTTCTAGATGCAAGTTCAACTAATTAAAGCAAATAAATTCTCAGCAGCTCATGTATATTCGATATGAGCTAATGATGCGCCCCTGACCTATTCGGACTTGAAACGCTCGTCTTACATTTCAATATTTTTGTAGTTTCAATCTTATTCACTACTTAGGGTGACCACAATAACTCAGATGAACTGAAATGAGGAAATTTCAAGAAAATATCCGGTTTCATTGACTGAGTTTACTTCAGAGAATTTGTGTTTTGAACTACTAAGTTGTTATCTTAATTAAGATTTTGTCAAATTATATTTACCTATCAGGTGAGTTTCTTGTGAAACAAGGTTTTGCTCGATTTTCGTTCCGTTCTGTTTCGCTTTATAGTTTTTTTTGAATTTAATTTCTAGGCATTTCTTTGGAGATCTTGAGATCTCTGATTCTTCGCAAAATTTTTGAATCAAGTTTTGAGTCAAAAAGAATGTAAAGTTTTTAGGAAATTGCATTGTAGCTAAAAACCTCTTTGTTTTTATAATCAATTTGTTGAGAATAAATATCAGAGGAATAAGAACCATCTGGTGCTGAACCATCTGGTGCTGAACCATCTGGTGCTGAACCATCTGGTGCTGAACCATCTGGTGCTGAACCATCTGGTGCTGAACCATCTGGTGCTGAACCATCTGGTGCTGAACCATCTGGTGCTGAACCATCTGGTGCTGAACCATCTGGTGCTGAACCATCTGGTGCTGAACCATCTGGTGCTGAACCATCTGGTGCTGAACCATCTGGTGCTGAACCATCTGGTGCTGAACCATCTGGTGCTGAGAACTTACTCTTTCGTACTGAAATCTGAGCATAAAAAGTGTAAGAATGATGAATTCGATGAAAATATTAGTCATTCTAGTGACAATTCATGTACTATATAGGGTAAATTTTTTTTACTATATTCATATGTATTGAAAACTTCAGAAAAGTAAAAAAACAACAATTTGATGACTAATGGAGTTCATAAATATAGTTGCTCGAGGTGAGAAAGCTCCCTGGTGACTGGCATAAATTCACTACATTCCAAGTTTATTATCATGGCTACAACATTTCTTTTGACGAATTTTCCTAAATTTTCCAGTTCATAGGGAACAAATTCTATCGCATCGAATGTCAAAGCTACTGGTAAAACTGCGAGAAAAAAACTACCTTCTGAGAGAAATGAAATAGAGCAATACGTCGTATTTTTATGGAGGAATCAACTAAAAAAATGAGGGGTTGAGTAGAAACACTAGATTTTCACTGCATGAAACAGTACCAGAGGGCGTGAAGGATGGCCGGCAACCAGAAAAGAATGCACAGAATAATGCTGATGAGAACATGGACATTGCAGTCTTTTGCATGGATGTACACTGCCAGAGGCTGCAATAACATTTTTTTTGCCTGGATTTACACTGCCAGAGGCTGCAATAACAAGTCATTTGCCTGGATTTACACTGCCAGAGGCTGCAATAACAAGTCATTTGCCTGGATTTACACTGCCAGAGGCTGCAATAACAAGTCTTTTGCCTGGATTTACACTCCCAGAGGCTGCAATAACAAGTCTTTTGCCTGGATTTACACTCCCAGAGGCTGCAATAACAAGTCTTTTGCCTGGATTTACACTCCCAGAGGCTGCAATAACAAGTCTTTTGCCTGGATTTACACTCCCAGAGGCTGCAATAACAAGTCTTTCGCATGGATGTACACTGCCAGAGGCTGCAATAACAAGTCTTTTGCATGGATGTACACTGCCAAAAGCTGTAATAACAAGCACTATCCGCTCATTTTCCACAATCTTAAAACAATTTTCGTAATTATTTTAGGGCTTAAATTTCATAGATGTGCATATCAACATATGTAGAGTGCGAGATAAGCAAAATATTTAGAGCCTTTAAAACCAAATCAATTAAAGTTCTGCTCAGAATATACACCACATACATAAGACCCCTTATTGAATATGGGAGTAAGGTATGGTCCCCAGTAACTATCGGTCTCGTTAACTGCATAGAAAAAGTGCAAAGATCATTTACACGAAGGTTACTACAAAGGGCGGGATTACCCAAAATGAGTTATGTTGCTAGACTGAATTTTCTTTCCATCTCCTTGAATTTCTTTCCATCTCCTATAGAAGAAATGTGGCCGATCTTGTGTTCATCCATAAATGTCTGCACGGAAATATTCAAGTAGATTACTCAAATATGTTTAAACTTTGCCCATCGCCTTATTCGCTGAGAGAATCGAATAACTACAGAATATGCTTGCCGTGTAAATATCAAAGCAGAACAAGCACTTGTGCCTCAAGAATGATTAATGTCTGGAATAAGTTACCTTGCTCTTTGGTTTCTACAAGCTCTTCTAGCATTTTTAGAAATGAACTTATTAAGCTTGATTGTGAGACCATTGTCACCAACTCTAGAATACATTTTTAATTCAAGTGTTTTGTTTCTTCAAATGTTTTGTTTTTGTTTCTCCTCTTTTTTCCATTATATTTGTGTTCTCGGTTAGCTCTCGAATGATAAAGAATGAGTTGAATTTTTGGAATTTCAAGTTATTATTCATTCATTCATTCATTCATTCTTTATTTCCATGTACATGTGTATGTTTAACGTGGAATCGAAATATAAAAACAATATAACATGGATTTTTATATATGATAAAATTAAGAAATGAAAAAGAAGAAGGTGAGGTAATTTTGCGGATGAATAGTTCTTAATTTGCGGATGAATAGTTCTTAATTTGCGGATGAATAGTTCTCAATTGTTGATGAATAGTTCATAACTGAAGATACAAGCTTTGCTTTCTTTGCTTTTTTGTGTGCTTTCCTATTTTCCTAAAATGAAATGTTCCTCATTGTTCTTGTCATATTCAGATCTCACTTGCCATAACCTTCACTGAATTCACTTTTTTTTGTGACAGTGTCATCTGTTTCTTCACTTAACATTATGTTTTGTTTCAAGCGGAATAAAGAATTGAATTGGAAATTGTGGAAAAAAAAATTTATTTTTAAATCACGTAAACCAAACGCTCAGCCTCAGCAATTTCATTTCAAAAACTTGAAAGAAAAAAGTTCTTAGAACAGGTATTAAAACAACTAAGCTTAATTTCTCATCAACAAAAAATCCGATCACTTTAGCACGGAGGATAATGCCTTTTTAGTATAAACAAAGACCATTTGGCTAGTTGTTGAATATTTTAGGAACTAACTGGAAGGATAATGCACAAGATGACTTCTATGATTTTCTCAGCGTCTCCCGACATTTCTCAAATGGATGTAGTTGACAGGTTCTGAATTAACGTTGAGTTGATTAATCCAATCGAGAGATGAAAAACTTTTCAAATACCGCAAAGAAAAACGAGAGTATAATTGACAAGATGTTCAAAAACTTGAAGAAGGACAATCTCAGATGGATAGATCAAGATTTTACCGACTCGGGAAGATATTCATCACAAGGTTTCATGACATTTTTCAATATTGATAATAACCTAATCCTTCAGGTACCCAGCAAAAAAAGCCCTTCGGAAAATTTCGAAAGAGTAAACAATGAATTTTGTGTGAGCTTAAACTTTTTGCTATAATCAGTTATAGATTCATGTTGTCAAGAGAGACTCTCATTAAAACTCTTTAAGACTTCAGTTCATTCTAAACTCGTTTCTATAGAAAGCTCTCGAACGTAAACTTCGTAAACCAATTTATATTTTTTTAAATTGAGATGATGAAATTAACATAAACATTCTGCTGAATGATTTGAAGAAAATGAGCATTAGCAAATGATTGGTTACACCAGGCCGGTTGAGAAAATTTGAAGTTGGATTGCATAAGAAAAAGCCGATTCTCGGGCAAGAAAGAACTGGGTTTTCTACAACCTTATCACTCGAAAGTTGAGGGAAAACATCGTTATCACATGCAATCGAGCTATCAAAAAAGAATAAACATCGCTCTAAGATTGAAAGAATACAGATGAAGATAATCTAACCGGCCAGTCCGTTGAAGGCGAACAAGCTTTCTTTGTGTTAGAGAATTCGAATTCATAGCGTTAAACTTTCAAAAAGAATTTAAATTCTATAATACTTATGACCTTTGAAAATAGAAACTCTTTCAGAACGAGTTGATGTTTTTTTTTTCAAAACTGGATCCCTTTCCTTCGGAGAAGGGTTCCGAATTGAACTTTTTTTTATAAGAATAAAAACATGAAATAAGTCTAAAAACATTTGATCTGCCTTGGAAAGGATGGTAGAGAATGAAAAAATACGGCTTATTCAGGATGTTTACCGTCTCACTGTGTTTAAACGTTTGAGACGGTTTGTGCTTATCTCCTCGGATTGATAAGCATAGTGCCTTCTCTCTATTATCATATGACTTTGATCTGCTTCAAGACTCCTTAGTCAGTGGAAAAAATTCACCGTTTCTCATAGCATTGAAATATGGAGCTGGTGAAGAGCAAAACTTGTTTTCTTCTGTGAGTAGCCATTGTATTTGGGCCGAGCATATGGAGCTGGTGAAGAGCAAAACTTGTTTTCTTCTGTGAGTAGCCATTGTATTTGGGCCGAGCTATTACCCAGGCTTGATGAATTTAGTGTTAGCTCAATCTTCAGCAACTTTTAAATTTTTGCGTGGAAAATAGAGCGGGAAAAATCATGATGATTCTTGTTTACGTATTAAATGTAGAGACTTTTTCATGAATCACTCGTAATCTATTTGTTTTGTCTCTTTCCGTCTCTTCATTTCTCGTTTTTATCTGTCTATAAACAGCCTCTTTTCTTATGTGTAAATCCTGTATTTTTCAATATTTAGATTTTCAAACTTGCATATGAGTTACGAAGGAAAAAAGGGGGAAGGCTACAGCATAACAAAGCTGCCAGGGGGAAGGCTGCAGAATAGCAAAGCTGCCAGGGGAAAGGCTGCAGCATAGCAAAGATGCCAGGGGGAAGGCTGCAGCATAGCAAAGCTGCCAGGGGAAAGGCTGCAGCATAGCAAAGCTGCCAGGGGGAAGGCTGCAGCATAGCAAAGCTACCAGGGGAAAGGCTGCAGCATAGAAAAGGTTCCAGGGGGAAGGCTGCAGCATAGCAAAGCTACCAGGGAAAAGGCTGCAGCATAGAAAAACTTCCAGGGGGAAGGCTGCAGCATAGCAAAGCTACCAGGGGAAAGGCTGTAGCATAGAAAAGGTTCCAGGGGGAAGGCTGCAGCATATCAAAGCTACCAGGGGAAAGGCTGCAGCATAGAAAAGCTTCCAGGGGAAGGCTGCAGCATAGAAAAGCTTCCAGGGGGAAGGCTGCAGCATAGCAAAGCTGCCAGAAGGAAGGCTGCAGCATAGCAAAGCTTCCAGGGGGAAGGCTGCAGCATAGCAAAGCTACCTGAACCTCAAATCACGATTTCGATAGCGGAACTATTAAAACGGAAAAATTTTTGCCGTGGTGTTCCTAGGTTCATTATCCCAACAGGAATTCCATACTGTACTGGATAACGGACGAATCCCACTGACTCGCAAGTATTTAAAAATGTCAAAAAAACGCAGAGCCGTCATGAGGAGAAGCTATTGAAAAAAACGAACTTGCGAAAATTTAAACAAAACGAACAATTAAGCGGAAACTGAAACAGCGACTTCGATTTTCCGAGTAACGTTTTCTCTCTACTGATCACACACAATTCTTCGACGTTATATGGCACTCACTATTAACAGTCAAGTCTCTACAAAGCCAGAGCTTTATCGGCACAGTTTTTTAAACAAAAGTTTCGAAAGCATTCTGTCCATTTTTCCAATAATCTTCGGGCCCGTATAACATGATTTTGATTCAAAAAACAAGCTCATGAATTTTTTAAACGTTTTATTGTGCATATCTAAAAAGGCACAAACTTTAAATTCCAAAAAAAGAAACTTTTAAAAAAACGTTGAAAGCTGAAGAAAACAAATTTACTCATATTGTCTTCCACATCAAGTAATTCATAAATAGTAAGATTCACAACAAAAGCTTCGAATATATGGAATCCATACTATGCAAGAGATTGTGATGATATAGAGAAATTTTTGAGGAAATTCACTCGCATAGTTTACCATCGATGTTTCGCAAATGAAGTTAATACGATGTCTCTTCCATATTACCCCAAACGACTTCTCCGCCTTGGATTCATTCCTCTTTCCCAGAGGAGGGTATTTTCTGACTTAATTATGGGTTTCAAGATCTTCCATGGACTGTCGATAATAGATAAAAGGCGATTTTTCTAAGAGACTATTCCAACGCGAACAAATATAAATGGCTTTTTAGTTCAGGGTATTAAGAATACAGCTAGAAATAACTCTTATGGAATGCGAATATCCCGCCTTTTCAGCAAGCTACCTTGAAACTTGATTAATAGTATGAACCTGAAATATTTTAAGTCCCAATCAAAAAGTGGTGTTCTATCTACTCTTCTCTCCTCATGAATTCAGAACTAAACTTCTTTTTTTTGTCGTTTAAATCGTTCTATATAGGTTGTTTTTTTCCCGTTCAATTCGCTATATTAAAGTCAAATTTCTGTATCGTTTTTGTTATAGAATTTATTTACTTATTTGACAATTGTTTAGCTGATCTATTCATTCCTCATTTTCAATTGTAATTAAATTTGTGCGTTATTGCATCGAAAGATGTAGATAAAATATATATTTAGAAAATAAAAGTTGCATTTTAGTCATCATAATTTCATATGGAATGTGAGTGAATATCCCGTATGTTTAGCAAGCCACCTTATAGATTAAAATAGCTAGGAATTCGATATCGTTCAATTCACAACTCACAGTTCAGTTCAGTTCATTTTTCAGTTCAGTTCACAGTTCATAACAGTTCAAACAAACAATAATTTTCATTTCTCAAAAATTTATTAACACTTTCCTTAAACAGAATTACACAAAAAGTTTCAAAAATTCTAAAATTTCTATGAACAAATAATTTTACTATCATGTTGATGTTGTCAGGAAAAAAATTTTTTTCTGGAGGGATGCTTCTTGAGTTTTCTTCTTCGAAGCAGGTGTTCATCGAAATGATCTTCTCGAAAAACCTCTATGCTTCGTTTTTAATACTGAAATTGCAAGTACTAGCTCATTCATACTCGCATACTGATACTAGCTCATTCACAATCGCATACTGATACTAGCTCATTCATACTCGCATACTGATACCCACTAGTTTTAGAAAGTCTCAAAACTCGGTTTCCATGTCTCCCTTGCTCTTTGAATCCCGCACGCGTTGGTTTGGAAGAAAACGTCCGATGAAACCCGAAGACGATGACGTCATCACTCGAGCGTGTGAGGGCAGTTTCGGATGCACTTCCAGTGCTTTGTGCATGTTCTAAAACAACACCGAACTGAACACATCAAACTCTCATCTGATTTGAAGAGTCACTAATGACAATTACACGTTATTCTCAATCAAGTTTTTGTTATTTCTTACAGTCATAGAGCGTTCAAGTTCACTTTGTTTGTAGTTTCGGAGAGTCATGGAATTAATTAGTGCAGGATTTTTTAAGCGACTGCTATTCTGATTTTTTAAACAAGTTAATAAGCAGAGTTCTCTTCTCAGACTATTATGAAATGTGTCGCACTGACTCCTTTCTTTGAGTACCGAACGAGGTTTATGATGGCGAAGAGAGGGATGGCGAATAGCGGCACAACTGCCAGAGTCCACCCTATATAGTTTGCCCAGTAGGGAAACGTGTACAGACGTAAGCCAGATCCGTACGTCATTTGATATCCGAAATAATCCCGTAGCGAAAAACCAAAAAGAACCTGAGAAGTTAATCTTCTTGATGAAATCGAGTTAATAAAGATTTTCCACAGTTTTATAGCTGAATATTTTTTTATTTCAATTTTTTTAAGTGGCACAACCAGTGGAACGAATACTGGGCTCATAAAATGATGCGAGAAAAATAATTACTACGATAAACGTGGTCAAGAAAAGTTTTAATGAAGACCAACGACAGTAGTAAAATGGAAGACTTTGTTAGAAAGTAATTGCCCCATTATTTGGATTGAGTGAACTTTAATGTTTTACAGGTTGAAGGTTGTTTTCACAGCGATATCTGAGTTTATTATATTTTTAAATGTTTTTCTGGAGCACTAATTCTCCAATTTTTAATACTCGATGTGTTTTAAAAAATATACTTTTTTGTTTTTTTACGAGTTTTTTTCTCGACGGTTCACCTGATCTTCGGTTTTCCTGTTGGTGAACTGTCGATATGCTTACGATACCGGAATGCTAATAAATTTGCGGGTGGGCCATACAGATTTACTCGGATTAAACTTTTTTCTTCATTTTATCCCCACTAGAGCTGATGAAGCGTATGATCGAGTAATGGAGCTCATGGTGGGAGAGCTGGTCTTTCAAATCAAATTCGCTGTTTCAGTTTTTTGCTTTACTGTTCGTTATCAATTTTTTTTTGAGAGAGAAGCTCTTGTCTTTTAAAACT
Organism: Allodiplogaster pararmata; assembly: GCA_964056735.1. Classification (NCBI taxonomy): domain Eukaryota; kingdom Metazoa; phylum Nematoda; class Chromadorea; order Rhabditida; family Diplogasteridae; genus Allodiplogaster; species Allodiplogaster pararmata. The sequence continues at coordinate 1,443,076 of OZ057409.1, read as the reverse complement.
TACTTGGGAGATAAACAAGAAACCAAAATCACAACTATAAAATATTTGCAAGAAGAACTCGGGAAAATGATATAGTTCCAAGCGTGCGTGCCCGTTGTGCAGTGGATAGCTTATTTGTGTTTTCATTAGTTCTTGAACGAATATCAACTGAACTGGTAAAGTTTAGACACAATAAAAAAGAAGGCTTCAACTGACAGCCAGTACAACCGGCGCAAGATACTTGAAGTTGTAGATGACCAGTGTGCCAGTGCCCCCGAAAATTCGCGAAAACGCGTTTGTTGGCTTACCGATCATGTTCCACAAGTCCAGTCGATACTCCTCAATACCTAAATAAATTTGAACGTCTCTGTCAATCTAAAGGCACTAGATTCAAAAAGTACCTCAGTTCTGTCAGGAGTCATAGTCATCCATTTTTCGGATTCATATTACCTAGAAAAACGTATTTTCGCTTTTAAAAAACATTTATAACTTATTTGAGTTTTTTTTTCTTGTTTTTTTACTTTGAATAGAATTTAATAAAACCAAGCTTTTTTTTTCTATGACACATCAAGACATGGAATAAAACTATCGAAGAGTTTGATACAAGCTCGTATGAGTATAATATTATATTTTAGTAGAATGCAACTTCTTTATTTAAAAGTCGATTAAACATCTTTCAACCATAGATGTAGGATATAGTTATGAGTTCGAAGAAAGCAATGGCGAAGAGGGCAAAGGTCCCCGCATATTCGTTGAAAAGATTGAACCAGTAAATTCCAGCCTGCAAGAAAACTTTTTCGGTTTAGAAACCTTACTAAATATAAATAGCTACGTCCTCAGCTGCTCTCTTTCTCTTTATCTCTCTCTCTTTCTCAATTTTTTTATACGAGTTGACTGAAGACGAGAATTCAGAAAAATTTATGATCTTGAAAGCATTTCAAAGAGACAAGACATGTCTAAGACGAAATATTCGAGGATGACTTCAGTGCCCATAGTAGTTGAAAAACCTTGATTCCCTGTGTGCTACAAGGTCGAGTACCTTAGTGCAGAGTGGGAGACCGAGTAAGAACGACGTCGTGCACACACCCATTACGACGAACGTCTGGTAGCGCCGTAACGAGGTGAACTGATCGCAGAGGCCACTCACCATGCATTCCGTCATCCCTCAACAGTTACCAGTCAGTCTTGAATGGTTCCCTTGGCTCAGTTGAATAGCAGGGGAGCGGTTGTTACAGAATTCTCCTTAGCTCTTTAATTTTCGGTCAGAAAGATTGAAGCCAATCTATAGCAGAAATTATACACACTTTAAACTATATCGTCCAAGCCAAGCCGCAGACTTGTCTGACAATGAATTGAACGGGGGAAAAACTTTTATACAGCGATTTGAACGAAAAAAAGGTTTTAGTTCTGAATTCATGAGGAGAGAAAAGTAGATAGAACACAACATTGAAACTGCGACTTAAAAGATTCATTATCGTAATCGTTCATTATCGTAATTCAGGTTCATTATCGTAATCAAGTTTCAAGGTAGCTTGCTGAAAAGGCGGGATATTCGCATTCCATAAGAGTTATTTCTAGCTGTATTCTTAATACCCTGAACTAAAAAGCCATTTATATTTGTTCGCGTTGGAATAGTCTCTTAGAAAAATCGCCTTTTATCTATTATCGACAGTCCATGGAAGATCTTGAAACCCATAACCAAGTCAGAAAATACCCTCCTCTGGGAAAGAGGAATGAATCCAAGGCGGAGAAGTCGTTTGGGGTAATATGGAAGAGACATCGTATAAACTTCATTTGCGAAAAAAAAGAATTTTCTCAAAAATCTCTATATTATCACAATCTCTTGCATAGTGTGGATTTCATATATTCAAAGCATAATCCAAGTGCGGCATTACATTAGGTTTGAAGCACTTGACCAGTAATCATTAGCAGTTACCGCATGGATCATATCATACATTCATTCATACTTTATTCCAGGTTGTATACAATTTTGTTGCATGGGCATACAAAGCGGATCACTGTCACGTAAGCGACCTCAGTTTTGGTGATACAAACTAACACCGAATGTTCAAGTAAGTGAAAAAATTAATAAACAAACAACGAAAATATGACATGTTCGCAGGAGGAAAAGTCTGTTAAGGCGAAGTTTCGAGGAAACGACAATCACAGAATCGGGGAGTTGGAGAAGAAATCTTTTGAAAGCACTTGGTGACTTACAAGATACAGCATTAGAAGGCAACGAGTTCCATACATTAATGGATCTAGATACACACGTACTGTGAGACTGAGGAAATTTTACGAACCGCAAAGAATGTGTTTTCGGTTGCAATAAGGAGAAGGAAGAATTCGGAACACTTCTTCCTTCTCCTGCGGAACAGCGTGCTCTTATCAAGCGTAATTGCATTATGAACAACTTTGTGAACGAAACACAAATCAGCTATCGATCTCCGATATGTGTTAAGAGATAGAAAAATAAAACGACGAAGGTGGTTCAAGTTGGGGAGGCCGGCTCGAGCTAGAAGCATTCTGGTAAAAGATCTTTGAACGCGTTCTAAGCCATTTATGAGGCCTATAGAAATGGGGACCAGATCTCAGATCCATACTCTAGGAGTGGCAGCACATAAGTCTTAAAAGCTTTGAGTAGTACTGGTATTGATGATGTTTTTAGAGATCGGAAGATGATATTCATGCACTTACTAGCTTTGCATATAGCATATCATGCACTAGCTTCAATATGAGTGGAAAATGATAGTGAGCTTTCAAATAAAATTCCAAGGACTCGAGCGTGAGACTGGGTCGGTAGTTTGTTATGGTTAAGATGGTATTGTATACCTGAGTTGTTAGGACCACAATGAATGATTAGACATTTTGCGAATGAGATGGAGAGAGACCATTTGAAGGAGTAGTCGGCTATTGAGTTCAAAGCTATTTGTTGAGCAATAGGATCATCGGAGAAAATCTTAACATCATCGGCATAAAGAAAACAATGTACATTCTCTGGAATCTTGTCAACAATATCATTTATGAATATCGAGAAGAACAAGGGGCCTAAACAACTTCCCTGAGGAACACCGGTGGCCACTCTTTGTTCATCAGAAAGATTGTCATCAACATCCACACGAAAAGATCGCTGAGAGAGAAACGAAGAAACAAGGCACAATAGAGACGAGTGGATACCTGCACATTCAAGCTTGTAAAAAAGAAATCGATCACCGACCATGTCGAATGCCTTGAAGAAATCAAACAGGCAGATGTCAAAAGGGATTTTCCTGGATAGGAAAGAAAGATACAAAGCGTGGGACTCAACAAGAGATGAAGTAGTCGACCGATTTCGACGAAAACCAGACTGATTGGAGTGTAAAATTGTATTCATTTCAGTATGCTGGTAAATTACATTGTACAAATGCTTCTCGAATAGCTCAGACAACGAACTGCCGAGAGTGATAGGACGATAATTATTAACATCACTTTTGCTAGCTTTCTTGTGAATCGGCTTAATCAAGCCTGTTTTCCATGCCACTGGGTAGTAACCAAGTTTTAAGCAGTTATGAAATATTTTGGATAGTGGCAGTGACAAAGCTTCTTTGCAGTTCTTAATTAGAATGTTAGGTAAACCATCAGAAGACGTGTTAATTTTGGGAACAATACCATTGATGAGATTGTGAATGTCTATCGGAGATAGAATGGAGTTGTACACAATAGGAGTTGAATAACAGCTCGATGATAATGGACCTTGAACTGGATTTGAAGTTACAGAAGCGAAAAATTTGGCGAATGTGTTCGAGATTCTATTCCTTCTCAAAATGCTGATTACTTGTTTCAAGTATTAAGCCTATGCTGATGACATCAAGTTTTATACCTCCCACAATTCTTCGAATGAAATGGAATGCGTTTCTGAAATTCAAAATTTTTCTTGATACCGTGCCATCTTGGAGCAGAAACAATCAGCTAACTTTATCCGCAAACAAAAAGTACCATTTGCAACTAGGAAACTAGGAATGTTCATTTGATTATCGCTTAAACGATGTAACTTTATCTAAAGAGACTCAAGTCAAAGATCTCGGTGTTCTAGTTGTTCCCAGTCTCCGAAGACATGATGCCATTGTTGATCGAACTGTAAAGGCTACCAGAGCCATGTATGCTATGCTCCGTGCTGTTTCTATCAATGATCCAAAAGTGCTAGTTAAGTGTTTCATGACATACGTTCCACCTCATTTAGAGTTTGCCTCTTGCTTCTGGAACCCTATTTACAAGAAAGACTCTGAATTGTTAGAGAAAGTACAGAGATCCTTTACCAGAATTTTCTTTTATCGATGTTTCCCACAGCCGGATTACCCTCTTAGCCTTCCACGTTATAGAGATCGTCTGAATCTACATAGTTGGCCTGAGTACTTTAGCTGAAAGAAGGGTGATTGCAGACGTTAACCCCCCTTACCCTTAGCCTTCCACGTAATATGGGTTGGAAGACCTTCAATGATAAGTCTATTATTGAAAAATCACACATTTTTAAGCGCAACTCTCCCACTCGTACAAATATTGATGGTATTGCAATTGAATGTACTTCTTCCACTTCTAGATTCAATTGTTTCGTTTTACGGGTTTCAAGAATGTTTTACGGAATCTCGAGTGGAATATTAAATTAAGGAACATTAGAGCAGTTCATAAGTCGTGTATCATTTACAATGTGTCTCTCCATAATCTTGCATTGTAAAAGGTCGATAAAATGTATATAGGAGAAATGTTTCGCTTACTTGATTGCTGATAATCTTATATGTATTCTTATTCAATGTTTGTGCTCGAGTTTTAATTGTAATTTGTGTTTGCTTTTGCATCGTATGATGTAGACAAAATAATTATAATAAAGATCTCAAGAGGACATGTTAATGGAACATCGTTAACAATCAAAGACGAAATTGAGTTGTTAGGTTTAGTGCGGTTTGCAATGGTACGGTAGAACCGCATGAAATTCTTTGGAAAACTCAACAGATTCTCTCGTTGACATTCGAATTTGAAAATAGCCTTATGCAACTTTCTGCATGTTTTCATAGTACATGTTGCTGTTGGATGTATTTTCTTAGATCTTTGTTGAAGACTAAATATTCTTCGAATTTTTGAGAGGTATTTCAAATGAGGTTTACAGAGCTTCGATAATGGTACATATTGATGATCAAGAGAAGATAGAACATCTGTGAGATAAAGAACGCATTGGTCAATACTCAACGTGGAAAATACAATTGTCCAATTAACAGAGAAAAGAGATTGACTGATGGCATTCCAGTCGGCCTTTCTCCATTGAGGAAGTAACTTAGAGCATGATCTATTGGAACGCGTGGAGCATTTAGAGATCGAAAAACTTATTGATAGATGATCGCTCGTCGAGAAAGGATGAGAAGTTATGCAATCGGTGATGATGTCATTGTTACAAAAAACATAATCGAGAATGTTGGATGAACGAGTTGGAAACAAAACATGCTGGGTTAAGTGGTAGTCATTCGTGAATTGTGAAAAAGAGTTGGGTTCCTTGTCTTGGGTGGGGGGAGGGGCTGCTGACCAATCGGCATTCGGGAAGTTCAGGTCTCCGCAGATAATCACAGGGTAAGGAATGAGGAATTAGGTAACTGATAAAATCATCAATGGCATTCATGAAAGAGTTAGGTGATCGGTAAAATGAAAAAAGTCGAAGAGAGGGAAAAGGAAGTGTACATGAATCATTTGGAAAGATGTCAATAATTATGCATTCAATTGAGTCTTGAGAGAATGAGGATACACTGACCGGAGAATGTTTATTGCTAACAAGTAAAGCGGCTCCACCACCGCGGCTGTTATCAAGACGATCTGCTCTAAACACGAGGTATCGGAGAGGGTCAGTGAGAAGTGAATCAGGATCAAAAGAATTCAGCCATGTTTTACAAACGAATGTTATGAAAGGACGATTTAAGTAGATGGTGAAGATCATATAATTTGTTCTTAATCGAGCGAGCATTGAATGAGACACATTTAAGCCTGGATGAACTCACTCTCTTTAATTGCTATTTCGATCGCTTCTTCTTGTCCGCAGCCATCTGCTGAGTGCGTGCGCTTCTTCTGATGACTACTGGAGGCTCATTCAGGGTCAGAGGTTTCTTGACGAGGCAACTTTCTGATATTTTGGACAAGGTAAAAGGGACTCGAGATCGGGGAATAAGAGAAAGGCGAGGACGAGAAGAAGGCTGCGGTGCTCGTGGAGGGGTCGTTGCAGAGAAGATGGGGTGTCGAATGGGGGGATTTCACTTGTAGAGGGGAAATTCTGATCTGAGTAGAGGAGGACGCTACAGCCAGCTGCATAGGTCCGAATTAGAGCAGGTGGAGAAGAAAGGGATGTGGTCTGAGTATTAATGAGAGAATTTCTCTTGTTTTTTTCCATTTTTGATGAGGGAGGACAGGTTCCAGATGAGATTCGACCAGTCCTCTTGAATTAGAGTAGCAAGAGGTTTTTCCTCCGTCCACAATTATTTGGCGCTTTGTATCATCGCCTTTTCTCTCTCTTTATACCCAATCTTTTGCACGCTCTCGCAGTCCCTTAAATCTCACATTCACCTATCTAACACTTTATGAGCGCTCACATGACTTTGTGGTCTAGGATAAGAGCCTCCTGGCTACGTGCTTGGCTGAATTTCTCTAATGAGGCTAACTCAACTACAGGATTTCAGAATTTCTGAATTTGGTTTCTTAATTTTGTTTTTAAGGGGGAGGTGTGAGGTGTCGATGGCGGAGCACTAACCCACGCCCTCCCCCGTTTATTTCTTGCGTGCACGCTCTCTTTTTTTTTCCTCTCGCATCCTGCGTTCTCTCGCTCTCTCCATTCATGCTGCCAGTGATTGACGATGCTTCATGCGCTCTCTTCCTTCGATACAGTACCGAACAAAAGAGCAACCTTTTGACAGCAAAACTTTTCTGAGGTAGAATTTCATGCACAACAAAACATGTAGATTACAATGTGAATGGTTTTGAAAAGACTTTTGAAAATTTAAACAGTGTTTTTTTTGTTCAACTTATAAAATAAAGAAAGAGAGAGAAACTACTTCTTCAAAAACTTTTTTTTATAAGTTTTCTTTTGTGGAAATCGCATTTCATGTTGTTTCTAACCGTGTTCTTCTGTAATAAATTTGAATGTTGCATGTTGAAAAATGGGGATCGAGATAAATGAAGGTTACTTGTGTAGATTTACTTCTTTTTGACCTTATATTTGAGTTTATTCCCACTCAATATAGCTTTGTACCGGCACTTTGTTACTTAGGGGCCGCACTTTACTTGGGGGGCAGGTTACTTTTCGCTGATTTTTTTCGCTTATTCTTAGGTAAAATGTATGCTAAAGAGGCCGTACGGCTTAAAAAAGAGGCCGTATAGAAAAATTAGCCACACTATTTTATTTTTATCCAGTCAAATTGAGTAATTCGGCTTAGCTGTTTTGAGCGGTTCTTTTTTACTTGGGAGGCCGCGCTTCACTTGGAGGGAGGGGCTCCGCTCCACTTGGGAGGGGGGGGGGCTTTTTAAAAACAACATTTTAAAAAGATTATTTTTACATCAAAAAACGCTTAGGCTTAGGAAAAAGTTTAAGCTAACGAGGCCGTACGGCTTAGAAGAACGAGACCGCATAAGAAAATTTAAATTTGGTTGTATTAAAAAAAACATTTTTTGAACGCACCGAAAAGAGCCCCCCCCCCAAATGAAGCGGAGCCTCCCCAAGTAAACTTGTGCCATTTTCAGCTACTATTCACTGTTTTTCGCTAAGGCTTAGGTAAAAGGTTACGCAAACGAGGCCGTACGGCTTAGGCTAACGAACGCGGATGAGAAAATTTCTCATGTTGTTAATTTTTGTCAATCTTGACTAAATTTCTCAAAAAGTTTTAAAGCCCCTCCACGTAAAGTGCGCCCCCCTATGTAACATTGTGCCGTTTGTTTCCTTCATGGAGATAGTAGATTCAACTTCTGACGCTTAATTTTTGTTTATAAAATATTTTGCTCTTCTAATTTTTATCACTGTGCTTTTTATGTTTTCGGATTTATAACTTTATAACGATTTTAGACTAGATTGAAACAAGAAAACTTGAACTAGACCAGGCAGTAAAGATGTATTTTTGTTGAAAAAAGTTTAGAGTTTCGCTTTCAATTCAATGGTCCGAGTTAGTCCTAGGCTCACATTGAAGCGTTTTCACATGATTAATAAGCGGCACTTTGTTACTTGGGGGCCGCACTTTTTTTTTTGGGGGGGCAGGTGACTTTTCCCTGATTTTTTCGCTTAGGCTTAAATAAAGAGTAGGCGATGGTATCAAATTGTGGTCCCGCTCATTTTCGTTTTTTTCAATCGAAAAAAATGTTAATTGGCTTCTTATGACCGTCTAAGCCATAGCTCACCAGGATGTGTTGAATATAACTTTTTCGGGCGGTTGACCGAGCGACCGGAGAGTGGGGAGAGGGGTATTCAACAAAATCTTATGTCTAATTTGTCAAAACAATTGATCTTTTATTTCATGTAGTCAGGGCCGTAGTTTAACCAATGGACAATTATTTTATTTACAAGCTTTTATTTGTTTTTTTAATCAACTTCTGTTATAATTTCTTCACTTTCAAAAAAATTTTGGAGGATCGGGCGGGCGACCGAAAGAAATTTCACAACTTTGGTGAGCTATGGTCTAAGCAATAAAAACAAAAAATTTTCTTTTTTTTGGTGAGCTATGGTCTAAGCAATAAAAACAAAAAAACAAAAAAAAAACAACAAAAAAATGTGCGGAAAACAAAAAAATTTTTTCATCATTTTTACAAAAAAATTTTTTTCAAAAGTTTTTTTTTCAGGAAGAGATTTTATTCATGAAAACTCCCTTCCCCCTTTTTCCTCAGGGCCCCCCTTCCCCCCTTTAGGGCCCCCTTCCCCCTCCTCCCTCCCCCCTAGGGCCCCTACCCCCTTGCTTAGGCCCTATTCCTCCCCCCTTCCCCTTTTAGGGCCCCCCTCCCTTTCCTGATTAGGAAAAAACCCCCCTCCCCCTTTCCTTTCCCCAAAATTTGGGCCAAAAAATTTTTTTTGTGTAAAAATAATTTTAAAATTTTTTTTACCACACATGTTTTTATTGCTCAGTAGGTCATAAGAAGCCAATTAACACTTTATTCGATTGAAAAAAAAACTAAAAATGAGCGGAACCACAATTTGATACCATCGCCTAAAGAGTATGCTAACGAGGCCCTATAGAACAATTAGCCACAATATTTTTTTATCCAATCTGATTTTTTAAATATTTTTTCTTCATTTTTTTCATTTTTATCCAGTTTGAGAAACTTGAATTAGCCGTTTTTAGCCACTATCCACTGTTTTTTCTCGCTTAGGCTTAGTCAAATGTTACGCTCAGCGGTTTTTTAGTTGGTCCGAAAATCCTACAGACGTTCGCAGGAGGCAAAAATTTTTTATACAGACCCTGGCCTTACATCTGTAATTTTTTTCAAGTTAAAATTTTATGAGATAAAAAGTTTTTTGAAAAATTTTCGCCCTTCTGAGATAAAAAAACTTTCACATAAGGGTTCCCTTTTATGAGTTAAAAGACAGACGCCCGCTGGAGTTCTAAAACAGACACCCGCCGACAGACGACCAGACATCACTAATTAACCCCTGGTTACGCTAACGAGGCCGTACGGCTTAGCCTAACGAGAACGCATAAGAAAATGTCAATTCGTTCACTAAATTTGTCAAAAAATGTTTTTAAAAAAAGCTCCCCCCCCTGCCCGAAGTAAAGCGCGCCCCTCCAAGTAAAGTGCGGCCCGCCTGAGTAAACTTGTGCCTACCTTTTGATAAAGTTGAATACGTTTCATTTGTCCAAAGAAAAACATTTAGGATTTTTAACAATGGCTTTATGATAGTTGCTTGATCCGAAAATTCCAGTGGACCTCCGATTTACCCTTCGACGGATCTCTACTTCGAAATAAATTCAAAAACTTGACAAGGAAAACAAGATTAATAATCGAAAGTAGATTAGGGGAGTTATAAATTAGTCAAAAATAATACAGAGGCCCTCCGAAGGTGATGGATTTCCGGATGGTAAAACAAATTTATTTCAAGAAAAAAAATTTAGCCCTCTGAATTTATAAACTTTCCGGGGATCAAAAACAAACTCGCTCGAACTCAAACCACAGGCCTCAAACAATTACAAGGAGAAGAATAAGAAGAACGAAGGCAGCGAAGCTGCCTGAGGCAGAGAGGAAAGGAGAAGCGGAAAAGCGCAGGCAGCGAAGCTTTCTGGAGCAGGAAGAAAAGGAGGAGCAGAAAAACAAAGGCAGCGAAGCTGCCTGAAGCAGGGGAAAGAATGAAGAAGCAGAAAAGCGAAGGCTGCGAAGCTGCCTGATGCAGGAATAAAAGGAAGAACAGGAAAACGAAGGCAGCGAAGCTGCCTGATGCAGGAAGAAAAGGAAGAACAAAAAAACGAAGGCAGCGAAGCTGCCTGATGCAGGAAGAAAAGGAAGAACAGAAAAACGAAGGCAGCGAAGCTGCCTGATGCAGGAAGAAAAGGAAGAACAGAAAAACGAAGGCAGCGAAGCTGCCTGTGGTGGAGAGAAGAGAAGGAGAAAGACGAATTTGACGCAGGAAGGAAAGGAGAAGAAGAATAACGAAAGCAGCGGAGCTGCCTGAGTCAGGGAGAAAAATAGAACCAGAAAAGCGGAGGCAGCGAAGCTTTCTGGAGCAGGAAGAAAAGGAGGAGCAGGAAAACAAAGGCACCGAAGCTGCCTGAAGCAGGGAAAAAAGGAGAAGCAGAAAAGCAAAGGCAGCGAAGCTGCCTGAAGCAGGAAGAAAAGGAAGAACAGGGAAACGAAGGCAGCGAAGCTGCCTGCGGTGAAGAGAAGAGAAGGAGAAAGACGAATCTGATGCAGGGAGGAAAGGAGAAGAAGAATAACGAAAGTAACGAAGCTGCCTGAGAAAGGGAGAAAAATAGAGGTGGGAAAACGAAGGGGGAGAGGGAAAAATAGAAGCTGGGACATGAAGGCAGCAAAGCTGCCTGAGACAGGGAGATAAGGAGAAGCGAAAATTGACTAGGCTCTCATTCTAACTTGGCTAACAAGAAAGTGACAAGCGTCCCCAAAGGGGACGCTAGTCTGACGGGAATGTGAGAAGATTCCAGGGAAATTCGTTTACAGTCGCGCTCAGCGGTGAGTTCAGCGGGAGAGAGATCGGATCTGATATTACATCCTTTTGAAACACTTCTGCCTTGTTTACAAAGCATGAGGAACATGTCCCGGTGACATGAGTTGGCGAACTCAACTTTGATCGGCCGTCCAGTAGACGTGGAGGGCCACAGGGTGACAATGGTTAGAGATCTTGCCAGTTTTGAGGGACCTCATGAGATCGAACGATTTTATTTTCTGGAAGATCTGCTCAATGGTTCTGTGGTCGTTTTTGTGAGTTTCATCGGCGACAGCCTTCTCGGGGAGTCGAAGAAGAACAGCTCGCTTGGACTAGAGAATAGTAAATAAATTAATTGTACACTCAACGACTGTTGAGTACTGTTGAGTATATATGTGGACGAAGAGAAAATGGAGATACTCTACTCTGAACTTCCGCTAGAATTTGACGTAGAGAAGAAATCTTTGCTGCTTGGTCTGACAGTTTTCTGAACGGGCTGAAGATGTTTCGAGAAGATATCTTCAATAAGAGACATCACGAACGGCAACGGAACTGTTGGAATTTGTAGAGTGAGTATGGAAAGTGGAATTGTAGACATTTCAAGTGAGCCCTTGATAAGTCACCAATCTCTATGAGAACAAGAGGGTCGATTGACATTGCTTTGGATGCTTTTTTTAACTCGGTCTGCTAAAGCCTCAAAGAAGAAACTATTTGTATGCCTAGGTCACGTATCTGAAAAACACATGAAATGGAGACATTATTTATAGTGTATGAGGAATCGAGTATCTGAAAAACACATGAAATGGAGACATTATTTATAGTGTATGAGGAATCGAGAAGGACGAGGAGTCAAAAACATATCGTATATATGAAGTCTAAAAATAAGTGGCCCGAGGAAAGACTGTTGGGGCACACCTGATGTGGCATTCAATGGATCAGAAGCGACATCACCGATACGTAGAGAGAAAGATTTATTAGTTAAAAATAATTAAGCCAAGAAAGGAGGGGGTCAGTAAATTCGTAATGTGTGCATTTCGACAAAAGCTTACGTATACCAATGATGTCAAATGCACGAGAGAAGTCAAGGTAGATGATATCGGTTGAAAGGCCTTTGGCTAAAGAAGAAGTCCAATCATCTTCACATATTAACAAACGTGCACCAAATAAAATGATGACAACCACCAAATGAAAAAAAATTGTGGAGACGTCGCCCAAATAAAAAATTTTGTGGAGACGTCCACCAAATTTGGTCAACGAAATAAACTTTTTTTTTAAATTTTTGTCTGTAAATATGTATTTGTTTTTTTAAAATCTCGTTAACGAGGCCGTACGGCCTAAGAACGAGGCCGTATAGAACAATTAGCGATAATATTTCAGTTTTATCCAGTCTAATTGAGGAAATTGAATTAACTGTTTTCAGCTATTATTCACTGTTTTTTTCGCTTAGGCTTAGTCAAAGGTTACGCTAGAATGCCGTACGGCTTAGGCTAACGAGGCCGCATAAGAAAATTTCTCATATTGTTAATTTTTTGTCAATTAAATGACTAAATTTGTCAAAAAATTAAAAAAGCCCCCCTTTTCCAAGTAAAGTGCGGCCCCCCTAAGTAAAATTGTGCCCATTTTTCAAATATCCAACTCTACTTTGGATATTTCTTTACTATTTTCTATCAATTTTCGCAGATCACAATTAAACTTGGTGGACGTCTCCACAATAGTTGGTGGACGTGAGCATTTTATTTGGTGAATGTCAGCATTTTATTTGGTGACGTTTCGATTTATTTGGTGGACGTCTAATTCACGTCCTTAATAAATTGGTTACTGTAGACGCTCACGCCTAAACCCATCTTGATTGATAGGTATAGTAGAGTGTTCGGATAGATGATTGATTATGAAAGCTCTAACAAGTTGCTCCATCGTTTTAGCAAAGGGAGAAAAGATGGAAATCGGACGACAGCAGGAAACCAAGTGAGGTTCCTGTCCTGGTTTCAGAATAGGGGTCACCAGAGAATGTTTCCAGTAGGCCGGCATTTGACCACAGATAATACAATAGTTAAAAATATGGAAGAGAGGAAGTGTAAGAGATTTAGCAGATTTCTTGAGGACAATCTGAGGGATACCATCTTTATTCTTTATTCCAGTTGTAATGGTTCAGACATACAACGGATGGTGAGAGATTACAACATGGTAATCAATATTTTAAAATGAACAACAGCCAATAAATGATCAGGATTCTAATTTAAGTACTGGAATAGAAACTTCTTAGCTGACAATGCATTCAAATTGAAAAAAATGAGAAGGAAGAGAATTCCAATCATTCACAACTCTATTTGTGAAGAATTTCTTGTATCGGTTTGTGCGGCACAAAGGCAACAAAAGCTTCCAATGATGTCCTCTAGTCCTACTACAGTGAGACATTGGTAAGAAATCTGGGCAAGTGATATCTAATCTTTTAAACACTATTCTATGCAAAGTGAACACATCGTTAATAAGTCTGCGTCTGTGACGACTTTCACAGCCAAGCCAATTCAGTCTTCCTTCGTAAGATAAACTAATTCCTGCTCTATTAAAAAAACGCTTAGTAAATCTTCTTTGGACAGACTCTACTTTCTTACTTAGCGTTAAGTCAATAGTATTCCAGACTTCACTGGAGTACTCCAGGATAGGTCTAACGTAAGTACAAAATAGCTTCATGAGAATTGCAATATTTTTTGTACGAAAAGATATCAGAATGAGATAAGAAATAGAAAAGGCCTTATTACAGATATAATTCACATGTTCCTTAAAATAGAGATCGTTGAAGATAGTTACTCCTAAATCACGAAATGATTAAGTGAACGAAATCGGTGAGGAATTGAGATTAAAGTTGACATCTGGATGATCCCTTCCTATTTGCATAGCAATTGTCTTACTGCTCGATATAGTAAGTCCCCATTCATCAGACCACAAAGATACTGAATCCAAAGCTTTCTGTAGTAGACCGGAATTGTTAAGTGTGAAAATCTTAGCGTCATTAGCATACAACGTGCAATAAACATCTTTCGGTAAAGCACTGGGTAAATCATTTATATAAAGCAAGAAAAGCAATGGACCCAACACAGATCCCTGCGGGACCCCACATCCAACTGAATAACTACTAGAGAATGAATCGTTAACAACTACACACTGACTCCTGTTAAAAAGATAAGAAAAGATGAATTTATAAAGACAACCAGATATACCATAGGCTGACAACATCTGCATTAGACGGTTCAAGGGTACTTTATCAAACGCTCTGCTATATGTAGTCGATAAAAACACAAGAAACATAGGCAGAAGAAGATACATCGAGTGCTTTGTACCAAACAGACAAGGAAGTCAAAAGAGCTGAAGAGCAGGACTTTCTAGAACGGAAACCATGTTGGTGCGGACTTAAAAGAGCATTGGCCTCGAAGTAAGTGTGCAGTGACGTGCTCAATATTCTCTCAAATACTTTGCTGCAGCAACAAGTCAACGAAATAGGTCTATTGTTAGCTGCATCCTGTACGGAACCCTTACGTTTATACAACGGTTTCTCGAAAGCCTGCCGCCAAATATCAGGACAATTTCCATGAAGAAGAAAACTATTGAAGAGAATTGAAAGAGGTGTAGCTATAGCTTGGGCCGATCCTTTCAAAAATGAGTACGGAAGATGGTCAGGGGACATAGAATTGACATTTTTGAGCTTTGACAAGACATGATAAACAATCGATGGAGTTATCTCTATATAATCAATAGTGGCTTCAGTGTAGGAGATGGGACTGTTCACTTCCCTATGCGGTTTCTCGGTGAAAGAGGATGAGAACATTCTAGCGAGTACTTCGGCGTTTTCGAGGTCTGTCTCAACTATCATTCCATTCAATGGGTCTTTTATAGGTCCAACAGAAGATGATGGTTTGAGTTTATTATTCACAAAAGAAAAGATCTGAATCTGAAACTTTGCTACCCGTTGGTTTAAGTTTCAAGAGGCTTTTAAGAACAGAAGAGGGGAGAAAAATAGGAAAGGGGCTCATAGTAGGGGCCGCTTCAGTTTGCAATGCGAGGCGTTGTTTATCATCTCATCAGTATAATGAGAAGCGAGTTCGGTAGAGAGCAGAGAACATTTGAGTTTCTTTTTCAAGACTATGTCTCATGTAGTATTCAATAGATATCGACGAGGCACTGGTTCACGTCGAGTGAGGGATGGGATATGTCGGAACAAGTCCCGAGAGCGAGACAATTTATTTTTTCTCAAAATGCCTATTACAATTCTTTATCTGCTTCAGAAAATCTTTACTTGCTTTCTTGTAAAGAGAACGGGTATTAGAATCGCCGATATTGTGAAACAGAGAGTTACGATTTTAATTATTTTCTGAATATGGCGAGGATTAGTGGACGTTAGGGTTCGAGGGCAACGTATAGGAACGAATTCTTTTTCCGATCGATTGTTAGTAGAAATGATTACTCTCTTTGATTTGACCCAATTCTGCCGTGAACCAACACGTCTTGATCTTTGCATCGATTGGCTACTAACTTCTCTGCCTTCGCTATTATCTAATTGTAGAATTGTTCCCTCCTTCCCGTCATCTGATCATCTAGGGATCACTTGCTGCCTTTCAATTGTGACCGACTCACCTTTACCCGAACAAGTTCTCGACTATTCGAATATAATACGATTTGAAAATTTTCTTGACAGTTCTCGAATATGATACGACTTGAAAAAGTTATGATAATATGAGGAAAAAAACCGAATTGCGAGCTGATTCCAAGGAAGAAGAACATGAGAAAGAAGAGGAAGCACCACACGTCCGCCAAGGGCATGTAGTACATCGCCTGGGGATAGGCTACGAAGGCGAGAGTTGTTCCTGGAACATTTTTGCTCATTGCCTCTCGTTAGAGCAGTGCTGCATGTGTTGAATTAGCAGAAAGGCGGAGCTTTGGTCGAAACTTTTGGCTCAGGGCTGACCTAACTCAGACAACAAACAATCTTACCCCAAGTAGTTTCATTAGAAGGCTGGAATTTCGAGCTTTTTAAAATGCAATATTCTCATAATTTTTCTTGTTTCCTGTGTAACACATATACAATTCTGACAAAAAAGTGTGAGATGACTCTGAAAATTTCTAACCAGACTGAAGGACTTCGTCCAGTTGGAGCCCAGTTTGCTTTGCCATAAAGCCCATTGTGCAGAAAGCAGCTGAGCCTCCGAAGACACTCATGAAGGAGTCAAAGCCGACGACAATAAGACCATCCTGAGATTAAAATGAGGGAAGATCGAGCTTAGTCTGACTGCTAAAAGCTTAGAACGTGCTTGACCTGCGAATCATAACTTTTTGTTTTTTCTTTCTTTTTTTCTCGGAAAACCACTGGCATTTTCCGGAAATTTTTCTCAAAGGCGTGTTTGAGCTTGTGATCAAATCAGCGAAAGCGCGAAAACCAAGGGGCATAGCACAGATCATTCTGAGTGTAAACTGACAAACCAAGGGGCATAGCACAGATCATTCTGAGTGTTAACTGACAAACCAAGGGGCATAGCACAGATAATTCTGAGTGTAACCTGACAAACCAAGGGGCATAGCACAGATCATTCTGATTGTAAACTGACAAACCAAGGGGCATAGCACAGATCATTCTGAGTGTAAACTGACAAACCAAGGGGCATAGCACAGATCATTCTGAGTGTAAACTGACAAACCAAGGGGCATAGCACAGATCATTCTGAGTCTAAACTGACAAACCAAGGGGCATAGCACAGATCATTCTGAGTGTAAACTGACAAACCAAGGGGCATAGCACAGATCATTCTGAGTGTAAACTGACAAACCAAGGGGGGCATAGCACAGATCATTCTGAGTGTAAACTTACACAAAGTGCACGATGTACCTAATTCGCTTGTATTCTTTTTGTGTTAGAGCATATCAGAAATTTTTTGTTCATTCACTTCTGGCTTCTTGGTGACAAAAGAATGGAACGTACCCGGTAGCAATTGTGGACGGGCTGGTTGTATGAAGATAGAGACAGGAGTCCCCCGAACCCTATCCCGAGGGTATAGCAGATCTGCACTGCCGCTTTCACCCAGGTCTGAAGAAAAGTAGAAAAGGAGTGGGAAAACACCATTGATAAAGAAAGAGAAAGTTAAGAGAGAGAAAGAAAGAAAGACAGGGGAAAGAGAGCTCATGAATTTAAGAATTCCCGCAGAGGATGAAGAAGTTACTGACTTTCTAAGAGATTAAACAAGTCAAGTCAAGCAAACCAGGGGTTTTCATAGTTCATCAGGAAATGAAAGTCATATAATTGAAGTTATGTTCTTCTCACGGATGGCTTGAGTAGATAGCCGTAATCCGGATGGGCGAAGAAGAAGTCAAATCCTATTTCAGCCCCGTCCAGAGTAACAGCCCGGATGAAAATTGCGGCTGAAATACATTTTTGCCACCCTTTATGATTAAAAAAGCAGTATACAGTTTGAGTATGAAAAATAGTTGGTCAATTGAAGAGTTTGTGCTGAGTTAAACGCATTGGATGAAGAATCCAGTAGACGATACACTTTCAATCTGTGTCTTGCCTTGTGAGATGCGTTGTTATGTTGAAGAAAAAAGACGGATCGGACGTTTCGCTTTATCAAAGCATCATCAGCGAATGTTCGTCACCTTAAGACAATGTCTTAAAACAAGGTGACGAACATTCGCTGATGATGCTTTGATAAAGCGAAACGTCCGATCCGTCTTTTTTCTTACACATAATAACGCATCTCACAAGGCAAGAGTTGGTCAATTGAATGCAAAGTTATCAATTCACAAAAAAGAAGAGGCACGATTTTGGGAATGCTACTACGCTTACTGATAATGACGAAGGGCAAAGTAGCAGTGACAGAAGAGATTTTTCCGATGACATTGACTCCCTTCGCGAGCGTCAGCGCAGTTATTATCCAGACGAGGAAAAATCCAATGAGCAACTGCCAATTCCACCCACCGAAATCATCGAACGCAGAACTTCTCTCGTGTATGTAGTTCCTGTATCAATTCTTTTTTGAGCCAAACTTTGCAGAAAAAGCCAATTTTTGACTAAAACAAGGGTAAGCATAAATTTTTTGAAGTTTCAAAAACTAATTTATTCATAGTCTTGGCACACCTTGAGAACCCTTTCACTTTGCGTAACTGAAATACACTGTAAGAGACTGAAATACAAACTGAAATACACTGTAAGAGACTGAAATACAAACTGAAATACACTGTAAGAGACTGAAATACAAACTGAAATACACTGTAAGAGACTGAAATACAAACTGAAATACACTGTAAGAGACTGAAATACAAACTGAAATACACTGTAAGAGACTGAAATACAAACTGAAATACACTGTAAGAGACTGAAATACAAACTGAAATACACTGTAAGAGACTGAAATACAAACTGAAATACACTGTAAGAGACTGAAATACAAACTGAAATACACTGTAAGAGACTGAAATACAAACTGAAATACACTGTAAGAGACTGAAATACAAACTGAAATACACTGTAAGAGACTGAAATACAAACTGAAATACACTGTAAGAGACTGAAATACAAACTGAAATACACTGTAAGAGACTGAAATACAAACTGAAATACACTGTAAGACAGCACTGACTTTTCGAAAATGGAAGTCTTGAAACTGCGTTGCTTTGGATTAATCACAACTTTATAATGAAACTTCCATGGCAAACCAACTCAAAGAACTCTTCGGCGGGTGAGACGGGAGGTAGACATTTTTTAGCCTTCCGCATTGTTCTTCTCTCCATCTTGTACACCTCATCCCAGCAACTCCCATTGTGATAGAAGGTTAGATTACCTCCAGATTCATCTCCACACCGCTCGTTTTCGATTTTTGACTCGCAGTCTGGACAGAATTTTTTTTAAACTCTCAGGAGCAATTTTATGTACATATTAATGCATAGACGAGAGGAGAGCACTGAACGGACAGGGAGAGTTCCACTCATTTCTGCATGTCATCCACTGATAAGACTGTCCCATCACCACTTTTCGCATGTATATGGCTGAGTAGACATTGATCATGTTGTAGTAGACACCGACGAAGTATGCCACCAACACCGCGGCCCAACCGATACCTCAATATCATAACGTATTTTTTGGAGATATTACAAAGAGAAACCTTTAGAAGAGTATTATCTCACAAATAATTTAAATTAATATGGACAATGCGATAAATTGAAGTTTTCACAAAAGTTTCCATCCGTTTCGTGAAGTGTATAAATAGTCACTCAATATACAGTGTAAAAAGTTTAAAAGCTAAGTTTACCTTGGAGCACGGGCATGAAATAGTGGAAACACTTGGATGGTCCTCTCCTGGTGAACTGCCCAATCGATAACTCCAAGTACAACATCGGGAATCCGATGAGAAAAGAGGATATTATATAGGGTATCAAGAATCCTCCTGTAAAGTATAACTATTAGTGGTGATCTGGTGAAGCTGGGATGAAAAGAAGAGTAGATAAATAGTACCTCCTCCATTCTCGTAGGCAAGTGCGGGGAAGCGCCACAGGTTACCCAATCCCGTTGCGTACCCAATGCAAGTGAACAGGAAGAAGAGCTTGTTGCTCCACGCCCCACGTTCCTCTGTCATTCTTCTGGTTTTCGCGACAGGCCCTTTTCTTGTCAGTTTTTCATCAGTTTTTTTTGTTAACAACTCGAACATTTCCAAGGTACAAAGCGCAAAAGTGTTAGTTTCATTCATTCATTCTTTATTCCTTGTAAAGACATAAATACAATTTACAATGAATGACTGTCGAGTTCAGTAGGTCGCGGGTAGTTCAGTAGGTAAAACAATGAAGCGGGGAAGTATTTATTTAATTAAGGCGTAATTTGGAAGCGGTTATGATCATAGATACAGAAAGTTGAAGGATAGAGTTATTGAAGGACTTGGGTGAAACATACGATAAAGTTTTAGAAGGCAAGGAATTCCATGAGTCAATAGACCTAGAGACACAATTGCTGTGAGATTGAGGAAGCTTAAAAGGAAGCACAATCCTCCAAGGGTGAGTTAAACGTTTGTTATAAGGGGAAGGAAGAATCCTCAAAAGCGATGCATGATCGAGTTTAATGTGGTTATGAACAACTTTGTGAACGAAACATAGATCGGCTATGGCTCGTCGATATTCTAAAGATTGCATTGATAGAAAACTTAAGCGTGATAGTTGTGGGGTTTTTATTTACTTATTGAAATACATTTTACAATGTAACAACACGAGGAAGACTCTGCTGACAAAACTAAGGATAATTAAAAGAACTAAAAAAAGAAAAAAAATACAACGAGAACGATAATGAACGACTATTATAAACTCAAATCGATGTTTAAGAACTCTGGAACATCTAGCAATGACAAATTTTTCCGAAAACTTAGAATGGTTGGATTCCTGAGAAGACTGACCGGTAATTTCATAAAAAATCGAGATGTCCGATAAGCGAAAGACTGAAAAAGTGAGTTTCTGTTTGTGTGCCCTATATGGAAAGCATAAAATGAGGTGCGACCGTTACACTGTTTGAAAGTGTAAAATTTACAAACATGAACGTCAGTGAAACCTTTGAGAATTTTGAAAGCCAAAAGAATATCAGCTTCTAATCTTCTTGCATAGAGAGATGTCAGGTTAAATCTTATCAATCTACTTTCATAATTGCACCACTCCGTGAGTGCAACACAACGTAACTGTAGTAATTTTGTGAACGCATGTTGAACATTCTCTAATTTTCTGATCAAGGTAATTTTGTGGGGAGACCAAACAACGGAAGCAAAGTCTAGCACCGGCAGTACATAGGTTTTAAAGCATATAATATATGGTGCTGCTATTTTTATCGATAGTGATCTGAATAACGCATAGACAATTTTCAATGCTCGTCTTGTTACCTTTTCAATATGGAAAACAAATGAGAGCATTATCAACATAAACACCTAAATCACGAATTTGCGATTCTGAGATGATGAATGCAGTTGGAGGTGAGTTCGTAACCAAATAAGGGAATTTTAGGTTCTTTTTACCCATATGGAGAGCATTACATTTGTGTGTGGCAATTGAGAGCTGCCATTTATCACAGAATTCACTTGT
>OZ057409.1:1279365-1416865 GCA_964056735.1 Allodiplogaster pararmata | reverse complement strand
TGAGGCGTAAGCCATGCCTACTAAGAGCGTCATTCCATTCTTGGGTGCGTTTCTCGATTTCGGCACGTATGAAGAGAAGGGGAGACAAAGCACTCCCTTGGTGCACTCCAACGTTTACTGCGAATGGCTCTGTGATGCCGACCGGAGTTCTGACAGTACTCTTTGAATCATCGTACATCGCCATTGTCCATCGAATGTACTCTTCAGGAACCTGATGATCGCGCAATGCATATGAAATAAGATCATGGGGGACTCTGTCGAACGCCTTTTCCAAATCGAGGTAGGTCAGATGGAGAGGTGATCTTTTCTCTGCGTGCTTCTCGACGAGTAAACGGAGTGCAAATATTGCATCTGTTGTGCCTCTTCCGTTCACAAACCCGCATTGCTGAGCTGGAATATCGACGATATCTCGTATGCGTGAATCCAGTATCCTCTCAAATATCTTCATAGTGTGGTTGAGAAGGCGTATTGGACGGTAGTTGCTGCACACTCTGGCATCGCCTTTTCCTTTGAAGACTGGAACGGTCGTGGAGTAGCGCCAGATATGTGGAATTTGGCCTTGCTTTACGATGGTGTTGAAAGGTCGCGACGGAGGTCACCTACACGCGGTGCGACTGTGGACGACGCTACATGGCGTCGGACCCAATGGACCTCCAAAACAAAACTTCCCAATGGAATCTCCCGCAAGGGACAACGAGGACGGCTTCCCCCGAAACCTCATTTTTTCTAACACGGATCAGAAAGACCCAGCGTCTCTGATCCGAATACTCCTCCAAATCGCTGGTATCGAGACTAACCCAGGCCCAAGATGGCCTTGTTCTGTATGCTCTCTTAACGCGCCTTCGAATTGTGTTAATTGTAGCAAATGTAAGAAATGGGTACATTTCCGCTGTTCCAACCTTAACAATCTTAATGATTGGAACCCCCAATGGAGATGTAGAATTTGTGAGAGAGCCCCGATCCAGCAGACTGCCTCCCTGACGGTAGCTAACCTGAGGATAATCCAATGGAACGCTAATGGACTGAGAGCCCGAATAACCGAGCTAGAGGACCTTTTACATGAGTTGAATATTCACGTAGCACTCATCCAAGAAACCAAAATGGATGCTAGTATTCCATCTCCGAATATCGTAGGTTACACGATCATAAGAAAAGACCGCTCCAACTTTGGAGGCGGACTTGCGATACTAGTCAAAGAGAATATTCGCTATGCTAACGTGACCTCCCCAACAACGGACCAGACAGCCGAAACACTCAGCGTGGACGTGCCAACCGACCAAGGAACCATAAGAATCTGCAACATTTACATCCCACCTCGATCGTCCTGCCCCAACACATACGCGCCGAACTTCAACCGACTCCTAACACAGATGAAACCATTCATTGTCGGTGGAGACTTCAACGCACACAATAAAGTTTGGAGTGAAGGTACGGAGGATAGCAGAGGAGATGAATTATGCGACTTCATTGACGACAGCGATCTTGTATGTCTCAACAACTCAAAGATGCCTACAAGACAAAAAGCATCACCAGACATCACTCTCGCCTCGAACGACATAGCCATCGACTGCAACTGGTCAACAATCAACAGAATGAACTCTGACCACCTCCCATGCCTGATTGACGTCGAAACACAGCCATC
Source organism: Allodiplogaster pararmata (assembly GCA_964056735.1). NCBI lineage: Eukaryota > Metazoa > Nematoda > Chromadorea > Rhabditida > Diplogasteridae > Allodiplogaster > Allodiplogaster pararmata. The sequence goes on along the minus strand of OZ057409.1, from coordinate 1,415,223 downwards.
CAACATCTCAGACGCACGTTGTTATACAAATTACAACAAAGCGAATTGGGAAGGCTTCGAAAGGGACATCAACAAGATTCTCATGGATTTCCCATTCGCCGGCAACTCAGTTCAGATGCACAAATTCCTGACCACCACCTTGACCAAAGCGGCTAAGAACAACATTCCCCGTGGAAAGGTGCCAAAATACACGCCTCACTTGAGCGAAGATGTAAGAAGCTGATTACAGAACGGGACCAAATGAGGAGGGACAATCCTACGGATCCCTCACTCCCCTCAATAATGCCGAAATCTCCTTCCGCATCAACCTCGAAAAGAGGAAGGCTTGGGAAAAGTACATATCTGAAATTAGCCACAACGAACCGGGCAACAAACTCTGGAAAACGATAAAGGCTATCGACGGCAAATCAATAAAACCGACGCACTTGACCATCACCCACGACGGGAAAAGTCTATGCCCCAACATCTGCCTCAAACGCTTTTGCCAGAAAATTAGCTAAAAAAGCCCCTAAAGAGGTCGACAAATCAGCAAGAAGCACAACACGACTAATTAAAGGTCTCAAACGGACAGACGCTCCCCAAATTTCCCTGGCACAGATCGAAGAAGCAATCAAGAAAACCAAAGGTTCCAAATGCCCAGACAGTGAAGGCATCTGCCCTCTACTACTCAAAATGGCCGGTGAAAACTTCAGAAAATGTCTCTGCATCTTCTTCAATAACACGCTGCAAACAGGTATTATCCCGTCCAGATGGAAAGATGCAAGAGTGATAATGTTACCTAAACCAGGAAAGGACTCCAGCAACCTGAACGGCTATAGACCAATATCAATACTATCACCTATAGCCAAAACATTCGAACGGGTCTTATTACCATTCCTGGCGGAAGGCTTTCAAATCGCTGACTGGCAACATGGATTCCGCAAAGAGCACTCGACTACTACCGCACTCCTGGAAATAACCGGGAAAATAACAAACGGCTTCAATCGGAAACCACCCCCGGACCGCACTCTCATGGTCGCCCTTGACCTCACTGCAGCATATGACTTAGTGAACATATCCCTTCTCTGCAAGAAACTCACTGAAACGAATATGCCAAGAGCCATCGTCCGATGGATGTCCAGCTACCTAAGAGGCCGTACAATCAAGGTAGATTTCAAAGAAGAAGCAGTCGACGTCTCACATGCAGATCTGGTGTTCCACAAGGAGCAGTGCTCAGCCCCCTCTTATTCAATCTCTACATAAACAACCTCCCGCAACCCACAGGAAACACGCAGATGACAGCCTACGCCGACGACATATCAATTCTCTCCTCAAGCCCCTGTATTGAAACCTGTGAAGATCAGATCAACCACTTCCTACCGAAACTCGTAGAAGAATTGGAACAACGTAAAATGATCATATCCAAGGAAAAGACTACGGTCACTCTTTTCACAACCCATACAGGCGAATGTAAAAAAGAACCCAAGGTAGAAATCCACGGAACCCTTTTGCCGACAACTAAAACACCCAAAATACTCGGTGTCATCTTAGACCAACTCGGCACCTTCCGACAACATGCAGAATACCTTAAACAGAGAACGGCCCAAAGACTGAATATACTACGTGCCCTCGGAGGAAGAACATGGGGCCAACAGAAAAACACCCTTCTTGCAACCTACAAAACAATGACCAGATCCGTTCTCATCTACGCCGCACCAATTTACTCCCCTCAATTGGCCGAGACGAACTGGAAAAAACTACAGGCAAGCCAAAATAGAGCAATTCGGATAGCAACAGGAAACCTAGCAATGGCCGGCACAGAGCACTTAGCTCTAGAAAGCGAAATGTTACCCATAAAGGAGCACAACACGATGCTTACCAAGCAATTCGTTGCAAGAGCAAGACTCCTCCCAAACCACCCCTCCTATCGTCGATGCATGGAACCCAAACCACCTAGAACTATTCGTAAACATGCCAAGGACTTAGAAAATATGCTAGTAGACAGTGATCAGAAAGCCGCACTTAAAAGAATACATACTGAGACTGTTAGAAATTTCATTAGCTCCTGCTCCCCTAACCCAGTTCTAGGTAAGAAACCTCCCAGAATCCATAAATCAATGAATCAACTTCCCAGGGAACAACAAATAACATTATCGCAACTACGTAGTGGCTATGCAAGTTCCCTTAACAGCTACCTACACAGAATAGGAGCTGCCCAATCACCTCTTTGCCCGAAATGTTTAGAAGAGCCACATACAACTAGTCATTTATTCTCGTGTCGCTGTGACCACACACTTTTAAGAAGTATAGATTTGTGGAATAGCCCGACGTCTGTTGTTAAGTTCTTATACCAGTGATTCCTTTCTCTCTCTCAAAAAAAAAAAAAAAAAAAAAGGAAAAAAAAAGAAGAAAAATAAATAAATAAAAATATAAAAAAAACCCGAGAGAGTAAGAGAAATAATTTAATTAGATAAATGATGTAAGTAAGGTTATTGTTTTCTGAGCCATGTCAAAGAAGACCTCGTCTACCCAGCCGGAGACCTACGGCGGGCAATCTACAACAACAACATGGTGTTGAACAGGTGCACGAGATGTGCTAGTCCAACATCACCCGCAAGTTTCCAGGCTTCGGTGGCTATGTCGTCCGGTCCAGCCGCTTTCCCAGTCTTCATCTTAGAGAGTGCCTTCTTCACTTCCTCGGCCGTGATGGTTGGCACGGGTCCTTGTATGGCGTGGGAAGTAGGATGGGAGGGTGCTCAAACTCTTGGCCGCTCATTTCTTCGAAATGTTCGCGCCACCTGTTTCTGACTTTTAAAGGGTCAGTGACGAGCTTCCCTTGTTTGTCCCTTATCGTGGCTGCTCTCTGGATGTCCAAGGTGTTGCGGTGTCGTAGCCTTGGCAAGCCGATAGATGGCTTTATCGCCTCCTGGTTGGTTCATCTTCTCATAGAGATCGCGGAAGTAGGAGGCTTTTGAAACTGCGACAGCTCTTTTGATTTGACGTCCTCCATCTCTTGTAGGCATTCTTTTTCGCCTTGATCGCATCCTGAACTTCGGAGGTGAAAAAACCAGGTGTCTTTTCTCGATTCTTTGCTTTCCGGGTTTCGTCTTTCCGAGGATGCTTGGCGGCGGGTGCTCTGATGCTGTCTTCAAGAAGCTTCCAATGTTCATTTATGTCCTCTGGAAACTGCTTGTAGAGTGCAGGAGGGAGTAGATTGCGATGGATGATGTGCATGAGAGAGAGACGTTCTGCTTTCCCAGTCGAGCGCCACCATTTAAAACGTGTGCATTCAGGATTACGAGAAGGCTGGTTCTTCGACTTCAATACGCTGTAGTCCATAAAGAGAGGGTGGTGCTGAGATGCAACATGGTCTGATGGAATGACCTTTGCATCTTTCGCGCTCCGCAGCTTTGCTCTCAGGATTAACCAAAAGTCAATTTGACTCTGATTTCTTCCGCTCTCGTATGTGAGTCCGTGAGATCGTCTCTTTTTGAAAAAGGAGTTCACGACTGCTAGATCGCATCGAGCACAGAAGTCAAGTAGCCGTTGACCCTCAGCATTGATCGTTCCGATTCCATGTCCTCCATGTTCTCTCTCCCGACCTTGTCGATCTGAACCGATGTGAGCGTTAAAATCTCCGCCGATTAAGATGTCTTCATGAGACTCTCGGAGTTTGATAACTTCCTCTAGAGAGTCGTAGAAGTCCTCCTTATCAGCGTCCGCAACATCCTTGTTGAGGTGCATATGCTGAGACGACAAGGAGGTGATTGTTGGACGAAGAAATTCGGACGGCCATGACTCGGATCTGTAGAGCGAATGACTTCGGTTACATCATCAGCAATTTTCGAGGAGAGGATAATGCCAACACCATTTCTTGTTGATGACGTGCCATGGTATATCAGCTTGTATCCGTCTCCTATCTCGGCTTCGACTTGCTTCCTCTCCATTTCGTTTCCTGTACAGCAGCAATGTCAACCCTTCTTGCTTCTAGCATTGCGGCCAGCTCTCTACTGCGTCCCGTCAGTGTTCCAACATTCAATGTGACAAGGCGAATTTGGGCTGTACGCCGCGCAGACATACCCCGCCCATGGGTAGCTGCCTGTCCTCGCACATTTGACGGTCCTAGCGGACAAGGTAAGACCGCGTCGCTTCCGGGGGACGCCCTAGCTTTGGTGATATATCTTGAAGAACTTGAAGCCATGGTTTACAACAAGGGTATTCATGCGATCGGCCTGTTGAGTGGATGGTCAATCCAGCTGGCATCGCGGAACGTGTTTGTCGGGAGTTCCTGCTAATCCTTGACCGTAGAAAAGCAGAAGATTAATCAAAAAGACGCCTCGACTCGTGTGGCCTGGACTAACCCCTCTCCGCCTGGCCAACTGGCGGATAGAACCACTGCCGGAAGTGGACTCGTCCAAAGGGGGTTTAATTTTAGCCTCACTCAGAACGTCGTGATTCCGGCAATCACGGTAGTAGGGCTGAGTGAGTTTACACCTTCCCACCGACTTTGAGGTATTGGGGCTAGGGAAGGAGAAATTGAAAAAGCACCGTTCTATTAAAAAAAAATTATTACCATTTTAACAAGTTATCATAAAACGAATAAATTCGAGTTTTATTCAGAATCAAAGTTTTCATTATTTTAAGAGTAAGTTTTAGAAATTTCAAGTGAACATCTTTTTAGGAATAGAAACAGAAAATGAAAAATATCATAGTGATTTTGATTTTTCTGTACTAAAAATGGATAAAAACTTCATTCAATTAACTAGAGCCTTCTTTTCTTTTAAGAACTTATCACTACATCCATATTCGAAAACTCTTATTCATCTATGCCCATGAGTTGTAAGTTCTTATTCAAAAAAGCAACTTTGAAAAGTTATGAATATTGTCGTTTGAATATTGAATAATTAAGAAACAAATGAATTGTGTGATTTTCTAATTATTTAGGATAAAAGGTAACCAAAATTGGTTACAAACACACTAAAAATTTTGAATTTTTTTGGTTTTTGTCGACTTTTTTGTTGATTTTTTGAGGAATATTTTTCCTTGAAAATAGTTTAAAAAAACCAAAAAATAAAAAAACGACAACTAAAAAAGCACAGCCCTGGTTATGATGGCGTGAAATATCCAGAAAGTGCAGCCTCTTGAAGCCTCTTACCCCTTAAATCACACAATATCGTAGTAGGTATGATGAACTTTAAAAAAACAAAACGCACTCATTTGAGTATTGTACGCTCAAATCGTTCTTGAATGAGTCTGTTTATCCTTATGTTTTCGTCGTGGATTCTAATCTTCTTCTTCTTCTTCTTCTTCTTCTTCTTCTTCTTCTTCTTCTTCTTCTTCTTCTTCTTCTTCTTCTTCTTCTTCTTCTTCTTAACGTTCTCCCGCGATGGCAGGGTCCGCTTTGTGGATCTTCTTTCTCCACTTGTCCCGATCGAGGGCATCTTTCGGGCTTAGATGACTGGCTTTCAAGTCCTCATTGATGGTGTCTTGCCATCGCTGCTTCGGTCGCCCTCTTGGTCGCCGACCGTCCACTTCGAGATTGTAGGCTGTGCTGGCTACAGTTTCCAGTGATGCTCTGGTGACATGGCCGAACCATCTCAGTCGATTTTCGCGGCGCATCTTCTCGTCAATGGGGTGATTTCAAATCTTCTCCTTATAGTCTCATTTCGTAGGTGTTCGCGGAAAGAGATTCCCATGATATAACGGATCATGCGTATTTTCTTATTTTGTTGACGTCGCTCAGCTGTTTTCGTAGTTGACCAGCACTCGGTTCCATACAAAGCTACGGGGCGCACTACTGTCCGATATATCTTCGACTTGAGGCGCAGAGGCATCTTTCGGTCGCATAGTTACCACTCTGTTCTCACTTACCACTCTGTTCTCACTTACCACTCTGTTCTCACTTACCACTCTGTTCTCACTTACCACTCTGTTCACTTACCACTCTGTTCTCACTTACCACTCTGTTCACTTACCACTCTGTTCTCACTTACCACTCTGTTCTCACTTACCACTCTGTTCTCACTTACCACTCTGTTCACTTACCACTCTGTTCTCAATATCGAGCGGTGACCTTTCTACTTGCTCCAATTCATTTCCATTTCTACTGCCTATTCGCAATTATGTCGGCCTCGACAACAAATGAAGACGCAGCTCTCCTACAAAAATCTCTGAAAGACTTTCTTGACGCGGAAGAGAAGACACCTTCTCTTCCACTCCACGTCGTACTTCTCCTGAGAACCTGCAACGCTCTTTTCGACAAGTTCTACACAAGCTCCGTCAGCCAAGAGACCATCCGAAAGGAGATTGATGAGGAGAAAAGGCTTCGCTCCGTCGTCATCGAGAGGGCTCCTGAAAACACCGATACTCGTCCTTCCGCACAGACTCAGCACGATTCTCAACTCATTACCAGTCTTCTAGACGCATCTGGTATCGCCGTCGGTGGAATCTCTCACTTCAGAATGGGAAAGCCGCCGAATACGCCAGGAACGAGTTCGTCTAGACTTCTCAAAGTAATCTTCCCCACCAAAGGACATCAAAGACTGTTTCTTTCAAAGAGTGCCTTACTACGCAAGAATAATCAATTCCAAGGAATCAATGTCCGACCCAGTCTTACTAAAGAGCAAAGAGAGAGAGAGTACTTGCTAAGACAAGAGAAACGTAAGTTATTATCGGAAGGAAAAGACTACGTCATCTTCGATGGTGAATTGATGCCCCGGAATGAAGCAGACCAAAAGCGACGATCTCCAGCACAGCCGCGCTACTCCGCCTTTCCAAATGCTCGAAGCAGTCAGAACATAACAGTACGAGCTCCGAAGTCGACACGAACAAGCAGCGCCCTCATTCGAAGCCAGACGAATCCTACGCCGAAGACGTCAAACTGAGATCATGTACCGGTCTGAAAGCTTTCTATTTCAATATTCGTTCAATTAAAAATAAACTTTCATTGTTCCGTTCCTTTCTTGAAATAGAGCAACCAGATGTAATAGCTCTTAGTGAAACTTGGCTTAACTCTAGAGTAGCTGATTCAGAAATTACCGGTCTTCTTCCTTACAATGTTATTAGAAATGATAGAGACTCTAGAGGAGGAGGTGTGGCTCTCATAATGCGGGATCATTTAACTTTCGCTAGACAATCATTTTGTGATACATGTGAAGTTGTTGCGGTTGATTTGTTCTTAGCAAACTCATTCTGTCGTATAATAGTTTGCTACCGTCCTCCAAATTACAATGCTGAACTAACTACTACATTATGCGATTTGTTAGTAGACTTAACAGCATCTTGTAACTTCCCAGCTATCGTAGTAGGAGACTTCAACAGCGACTTTTTAACTAATCCGTCAACTGTTTCTGATACGATTTTACGGTCTTTCGTAGACACTGCTGGCTATAATCTTATGCTTAATGATCCGACTCGCCATACCAAATGTATAGACTGGCTTTTGACAACTGAGAAGAATATTGTATCTAGCCCTTGCATCATTCCACCGTTTCATTCGTGTGATCATTCTGGAATTCAGTTCACCTTGCAATTTTCCTTTGCACTTCCTGAAAGCGATGTTATTCTTGATTTCGCTAGAGCTGATTTTGAAGCACTGAATGAATATTTTTCAAGTATAGAATGGGAGAATCGTTTTGACTATTTTCATGATATTGATGATTTGTATAATCGTTTCTGTAAAATAGTGCATGATGCGATAGAATTACATGTTCCGAGACGACTCCCTCGTTCTCCATTTGCCTCTTATCCTTCCTATATACATAGACTCATCAAATACAGAAATTCACTTTTTCTTGATATTACAATACCCTTCATTCGCACTATTTATATGAAAGCTAGTTCAGACCTTCTCAAACAAGTTAAGAAATGGAATAAGTATTGTGAGAAGAAAAAACTGAAGAGAGCAGCTGACCTCTATCGCCATATTGCTTCCCTCACTAAACCTAAATCAGCTCCCCCACGCTGTTTGAAAACTGCTACTGGTTGTACTGTTGTTGATTCTCTCTCGAAATGTGATTTATTAGCTTCCGAGTTTGCATCTTCTTTCACTAAAGACGATGGCTTTCCTCCTTCAATCTACGGTGATTCTATTCCTCCCCAACCAGATGATCATTTGTTCTTGCCATGTAATGTTTACCGAGTTCTCTCCAAGCTCAAACCTACTGGTAGCGTCGGTGCGGATATAATTCCTCAAATAGTTTTCAAAAAGTGTGCCAAATCACTCGCTCTTCCGCTCACTCACATTTTCAATTTCTCTTTATGGCTTGGTAAGACACCTTCCGTATGGAAACATTCTCTGATTACTGCTATCCCTAAGTCAGCGAAAGACTCTTCCCTACCGTCCTCGTATAGACCAATATCCATTCTCTCCCCTGCTTCTAAAGTCATGGAACGTTTGATAAGAGCTATCATCGATGAACATTTAGCGAAATTCGAATTGTTACCTCAAAATCAACATGGTTTTCGCTCCCGTGCTTCTGTTGTTACTAATCTTTTAGTCTGTGAAGACGACTGGACACAAGATATCAGTAAAGGCTTATCTATCGATGTGATTTATCTAGACTTTACCAAAGCTTTCGATACGATAAGTATACCTAAGTTATTGACAAAACTTGCACGTTTCGGTTTGTCCCTATCTTTGATGTCTTGGCTAGAATCTTTTCTTGACGGTCGAATTTTTTCTGTACGAATGGGCAAGACAATATCTGCTCCTCAACCTGTGACATCTGGCGTGCCACAGGGTTCCGTATTAGGACCACTTCTGTTTTCTCTATACATTAGCGAATTGAATTATGTGCTTAGCCCTTATCCGAATATACGCTATCAAGCATACGCTGATGACATTAAGTTATATGTATCTCACAGTGCTCACAATATAACTGAACGAACTATCGAAATGCAGAATTGTCTAGATAATGTGTATAATTGGTGCGTAGCCAACCATCTTTCTTTATCTTCGAACAAGACCTATCATCTACGCTTAGGCAAAACTTCTCCTCCTTTCAATTATCACCTAAATAACTGTGTTTTAAAAGTATCTACTCAAGTGAGAGACCTTGGAGTCCAACTAGTACCATCTCTTCGCAGACATGACGCGATTCTTGAACGAACTATGAAGGCTACTAAAGCGATGTATGCTATGCTCCGCTCTATAAGCATCAATGATTCCCAAGTACTTGTTAAGTGTTTCAATACATATGTTCTACCTCATCTAGAATTTGCCTCTTGTCTATGGAATCCAATATACCGGAAGGATTCTGATCTCCTAGAAAAGGTTTTGAGATCTTTCTCTAGAATACTCTTTTATCGATGTTTCCCACAGCCTGATTATCCTCTCAGCCTTCCATGTTACAGAGATCGTCTGAATCTAATCGGCCTAAGTACTTTAGCCGAAAGAAGGGTGATTGCCGACCTTAAAATGGGTTGGAAGATCTTCAATGACAAGTCTATTATCGAAAAATCACGCATTTTCAAGAGCACCTCCTCTACCCGCACTAATATGAATGGTATTGCTATTGAATGTACTTCTTCGACGTCTAGATTCAATTGTTTCGGTTTACGTGTTTCAAGAATGTTTTACGTAATCCCGAGTGAAATACTGAATTCAAGAACAGTAGAGCAGTTTATAAATCGTCTCCGTAACGAGAATGTGATATGTGATCTGGAGAATAACTAGTAGCATTTAGATATTTGCCTTACTTTTAGATATTTGCCTTACTTTAGATATTTGCCTTACTTTTAGATATTTGCCTTACTTTAGATATTTGCCTTACTTTAGATATTTGCCTTACTTTTAGATATTTGCCTTACTTTAGATATTTGCCTTACTTCTCGCCACACTTGAATATTATTTACAATGTCTCTCACCATAACTTTGCATTGCAAAATGTCGATAAAATAAATATATATATATATAGTACGCCGGTGACATCTCTCCATTTCATCCATGCTCCGTTGACACGTAACAGCACGTCAGAGTCGATGCCTCCGTTGCTCTGGAAATTCGATCCAAGGTAGTGGAAGCTGGTGGACTTCGTCAGATCTTCGATGTTTACCTTGACAGTGTCTTCTGAAAGTACTGTTTCCAAGTACTCCGTCTTTGAGGTATTCAGACGTATTCCGAACTGACTGAGCCGGCTCCTCCAGTTCTTCACTTTTTGCTGAAGCTCCTCTCTCGTTTTCACTGCCGATAACCCATCATTCGCGTACACGATGCTGCATACAAGGTCATCATGTAGGTCACGAGTAATAGTGCTCATGACAAGAATTAAGAGGAGGGGCGATAGCGTTGATCCTTGATGCACGCCCACACTCACTGTAAAACTATCCGAGATTCCGACTGTAACCCCTGATGTTGCTCGTGGCTTCTACGTAGAGTAGCCGGACCAATCAATTAAAAGTTCAGGCACTTTGTGGTCTCGAAGGGCGTACATGATGAACTTGCATGGTACTCGGTCGAATGCTTGCTCACGATCGAGAAAAGCGAGATGGAGTGGTTGCTGCTTCTCCCTGTCTTTCTCCATAAGCGTTTGAGCAGTTTAAACAGCGTCTGAAGTGCCTTTTCCTTTGACGAATCCACATTGGTTGCGTAGGAGCTTGACGATTTCTCGCAAGCACTGTTCGAGGAAAAGTTCGAAGATTCTCAGCGTATGGCATAGAAGGCGTATCGGTCGATAAATTGGAAAGTTCGCTGGATCTCCTTTGTTCTGGAAGATCGGAACCGTGACACTTGTCAACCAACCAATCTGCGGGTGCTCGGCCAGAAAGAATCCCATCAACAGCCTGATTGAGAGAAAAGTTTTGAAAGTAGACTGTTCTACATTTACGCTTTCCATGGCCGTCCATGACTATTATAAACGCATCTCCACGTGTTTCAAGTGTAGTACGATGAACTTATTTCGGGGCATAATGTTTTAACGTTCAGCGTCTTTTGCCAAGGATTCTTATCATAAGGAAAAGCCTATCTCAATCGAAAATGGTCGCCTGGTGAGGGAAAGCCGTCGTTTGCCTCACACTCACTCCTTTCTTTTTTTTTGAAGTTTTTTTAAAAATTGAATCCTCCCTTATGTTAATGATTTCAGACTCACAATAAAAGCCTTCACCATGTTTGTTGTGATATTCCTTTTATGATTCAGTCATCGAAAAGTATTCACGAAAAAAATCTTTTTATTAGGATCATAGAGATAGTCAAGATAGAAAAAAAGCCGCTCCGCAGTGTCTGCCCTTCCGTTCCCTTCACTGTTCTTCCTCTTCTCTTCTTCTCGTTTTCACAGTTATTATTCGTCCGCGTACCGGCCGGCCATAAAATCACTCCAGAGGATAGGAGATATCTACAACGCCTTTTTGTTGACTTTCATTTTTCTGTTCAGCCGTTCTGTCCACTCTTTCTCTCTCTCTACACTCAGTTACTTGATTCTTAGTACTATGTTTTTGTTTTTTCATTATTTTTCCTCTCCTCAAATTTAGTATCTCCATCTTTCTCGCTTTCTTTTACTCTGTCTATCTCTATATTTTCCTCTTTTTCTGTCTCTCTCTCTTTCTTTCTTTTCTCACCCATCCAACTGTCTATCATGCATGAATTCTTCACGTTTTCCTTACCGTCCCTGCGCGCCTGGAGTGACAAGGGGAGAATTGATGACCAGAACAGCTGGGTGGCTGGCGGTAGGCGGAGCAAGAGTGTCAGTCGCTTTCTTTTCTTTCATGACCTATTTCCCCTACACTCCCAAAAACAACAAAAAATGAAAACGAAGCAGAAAACTCGAGGCGAAGGAACTTTGGAACTATCATTACTCACAAGAGCCCTTCAAGTTGTGAACAAGCACGTTTCAGAGAAAATGTTGAATGGTGTTGATATCAACTTTAAGCTTTCAGCTTTAAGCCCATGAATGCACTTCTTTGTTCATCACAAGCTTGAACCGGGTTGCTCCTCTCACTTCTACTGACTTAAATAACTTTTCCAGAGATTGTATCCAGAAAAAACCATCTCTACATTCAATCAAATGTTCTCGTTCTTTTTTCTTAACACTTAGATGTAGCGCATCTAAGAGAGAGACTATGTCATATAGTTCGAGACCTAGGTGTTTATTATGATAACTCTCTAAGCTTTTCACCACATTTAGAGAATATATGTAACAGATCAAATTCTAGATGTGCGTTCATACTCAGAACTTTCAAGTCCAAGAATCCTTATCTATATAGAAAGCTTTTCGTTACATACGTCCGTCCTCAACTAGAATACTGTCCTACAATATGGTCACCTTATCAAAAACGCTTTAGAGAACTTTTAGAGAAAGTTCAACGTAGCTTCACTAAACAAGTTTGTTGAATATCAAGATTGCCTGAAATGAGCTATGAAGAGAAAGCTCAATTTGTATCTACAATTGCAGACACTCGAGGAGCGAAGAATCGGTGCAGATCTAACCATGACCTTCAGAATAATGACGGGGAGAACACCAATTTCGCCCTCGAGTATCTTCTCCTTAAGCAGGCATAATTACCATACTAGATCTCACATATACTCCATAACGAAAGCAAAGTTTAAGTCTGTTAAGTTTTCGAACATATTACTGGTTCGAGTAACAGAGAGATGGAACAATTTACCGGAAACTATGTTCTCGTCGAACAGTTTGAAAGCCTTTAGATATAAAATTCAGCCTTTTTGATGTTCATAACCTATTGAATTCAATCATTATTTCAACTTTTCTCACTTTAGAAAAAAGTCACGCTTTCAGTGTAGCTGCAATTGTGCTATTAATTGTTTTTGTCATTAAAAATTCTGAATGCGATAAACTATTATTATGTAGGGCAGGTGAACATAATTTCGGTACGTCAGTAATAAGATGTACCTTAGCTCACTCTGAAAAACACTTGCAGGTGGTATGTATATTTTCGAAAAAGGGAATTCGGCAATTATCTAGTACATTGAAGAATAATAGCAGACTGTGTAAGCAGCGCTGCAGCAAAAGTGGTCTTTCTCGCCCGCCAACAGATTCACTTTCCCACACATGACAAATGATCAATTAATATTCAAAATGCTGTCAATATTCACATTTTCTTCTTTCTCCACATTTCAATCCTTCCAAATATTCTGTTTTTATCTTGACCGATGTCACTACTTGTCTTTTGTTTTTAGTGTTTCTTTCTCTCTCTCTCTCTCTCTCTCTCTCTCTCTCTCTCTCTCTCTCTCTCTCTCTCTCTCTCTCTCTCTCTGCCCCTGAGTCTCTGTCTCTCCTGTTTTCCCTTATCTTCATCACTTTTCCTCTCTCTGTGTGTTTTTCTTTCTTCCTCTTTCTCTCCCACTTATCTCTTTCCTTTAATTTTCTCTTTTTATGCTTTTATTTCTTCTTTCTGCAACTTATAGAATAGCCTCTTCTCTGACTGACACGAAGCTAGTAGCGCCTTTCCTACATTTCCCTTGGGCCACAGCGGCCGGTATTCCTCTATCTCCATATTCGGCCTTTGAGAAGTTCAAAGGATGGCAAAAAGAGAAGCGAGAGAGAAAGAGATGAGTAAATGGAAAGGAAGCAGCTTCGTCTCATATGGAAGGACTCTTCGAATGGATGATAATGGGAAACAAAATTTGCTAGAAAGACGAAGAGAGTTCGTAAAGGCTGCGACAAAGAGGCGTATGTTAAGTTGATCGTCAAAAATATTCATTTTAACTAATAAACAATGAGATTTACACTTTGGTGAAGAGCCGCAAATAGGAGCCGTGACATATTCCCTGGAGTTTAGACGCCTAGTCTTTGGAGAGAAGCGGCTCTCGCTTTACCGCTACTTCTATCAGGAAGCTCATTTGCCCATGCAGACAGATCGGCATGTATCTGGCGATGCGACGTCTCTCCTTCAACCTTCCCCTTCAACAGCATCTTATTCTCTCTCTTTCTCTCTATATCTCTTTCTCTGTTTCTTTCTCACTTTCTCTCTTTCTCTTCCTGTTTCTATCTTTCTCTCTTTTTACCACCATGTGTATTTTTCTTTAACTCTCCCCTACATTGCTCTTAGTCCTCGATTATTCCCTGTAATTTTCCTATTGCCTCTCTTTTCTCCCACGAGCGTGAAACTGCTTATTTCGTTGTCCTTTAGCTGCGTAGACTTGGAATGCTATTACTAGTGGATTGAGTCCTGTCCTCATGTTCCACCCAGAATTTTCTTGTCCTTGTCATCAGCTGAAGCCAGTGGTTCATTGTTGTCCGAGTAGTTGGCAACCACTCATTATCAATCTGCAAGGGAATACATGCCCCTCGCTCTCCGCTAATCCCTCCTTCATCTCGAAAGCAAAGCTGGCGCTTGGAGCGTGCGTGAACATAATCTTGCATAATTGCTGTTCACAGCCTAACCCGCGTTTTTGTCCACCAGTTTACCCAAAGCGTCTGAAAGCACAAACTCTAACTTTCCCGCTTTTCTCTGGTAGACTTCCTCAACTCCCTTCTTTCATTCCTTTGATGTCATTCCATAAAAGTTTTTCTTCAAAGATTTGTCTATTTTGATCAGAAAAATAAAAATGGTGTATTTTGGGGATTAACAATGAGGTGAAACGGAGAAAGAGTGAGGATAGTCAAAACTTCATTCTTGACATCTTTGATTTGGTTTGGGAGCGAGTGCCTTTGATGCCTCCATGATACTTAGACCAAATAAGAACTCTTACTCGTATCGGTTCTTCTAGCTGACGTCGAACCTATTTTCAGGATGTTTCCTAAGAGATAGCCGCGAAAAAGCAGCACAGACCACCAAAGTATGTAAAATCCGCTAGACTCTTTGGTACATGCTCTTCATTTGTGAATAGCAAAGAGCATTTGTACAGAAATACAAATGTAAAGTGGGCGAGAGGAAGCAGCTTCAATAGTAGGGATGAGCATTGCTGAATGGAGACTCTTCCCAGGTCACATTTCAATGGATTCGAAGAAACAAATAAGAATGAAGGCTTACGTCCATGTGTAGTGTGATCAGTATATTTGATGACAAACTTTGGATACGTGTCGAGCGCGAGCTGAGTCGATATGCAGATTTTAAATGACACCATTGATTTTGTTAAAAACCAAAATTTCGTTCTCTAATATTACTCGTGAAATGGTGCGTTCTCATTCTAGTCGTGGCGCAATATTGTCGCTGAGTAGTGCTGGACACCCTTCTTCGGAGATCTCTCGTCTTCTAGGAGTCGCCTGTCAGACTGTGCATCAAACTCTCAAACGAGGTACACTCACTGACCTTCCACGCTGTGGTATTCCGACTTCCGCTGCCACCTCCGTATCACAAACGCCTTAACCGCAACAAAGGCAGAAGCGTCAGAAAAATGGCTGCCAAAATAGATCCGTCATACGGTACCATGTGGAATGTTGATCGAAAGAAGCTTGGTATGAACTCATACAAGTACCAGAAGCGTCATGGTCTAACTCCTAAGCAGCAGGAAGCACGGCGCGATAAATACCCTGCTCTCCTTGCTCGGACCTTAACTTGAGAGCATCTCATGACCCTTTTTACCGATCTTTTTACCGGCCTTTTTACCGAAGACGTTCACCGTGGATAGGAGCTACTACAAACAAAATGATAGGGTGCTTGCTCGTTCTTCTGAAAAAAGCTGATACTGCCGACCGAACAGTCTCAAATGCTTCCCATCCGGAATCTATCAGGGTTTTCTGCTCCACGGGTCGAGCTCCCCTCTTTTTCGTCAGAAAAGAGGCCAAAATAAATACGCAAGTGTACACCTTGGAGATCAGCGAATATCATGTGAAGCCTTGGGCCCAAAGGCACTCCGGGGAATGGAGCTGGACGTTCGAGCAGGGCGGCGCTCCTGCTCATACCAGCAAGAAGACACAAGAGTGGATATCACAAAACTTCTCCTCTTGCATCGCCGCCCAAGAATGACATTATTATAGTTCAGATTTGAATTCAATGGACTACTCCATCTGGTCCATCCTGGAGAGTGAAGCTTGCGCTGAAACCCACAACTTTTTGTCCAGTCTCAAGACTTCGCTTGAGCGAGCATGATACCGGATTCCCCAGGAGATTTTGTGGTCTGCAGTGTCTGCCTACCCCCGTCGTCTGGAGGCTGTCATTCGCAAACAGGGAGGTAATTTCGAGTGAAAGTTATAGAATATTATCATATGACATATAAGAAAAATTTTTGAGAAGAAAGTGAATTTTCGCTGGCAAAAAAAAGGAAAATATGCTGTAAAATCCGTGTGATAAAGTATATTGATCACCCTGCATAAGGAGATAAAGTATATTGATCACCCTGCATAAGGAGATAAAGTATATTGATCACCCTGCATAAGGAGATAAAGTATATTGATCACCCTGCATAAGGAGATAAAGTATATTGATCACCCTGCATAAGGAGATAAAGTATATTGATCACCCTGCATAAGGAGATAAAGTATATTGATCACCCTGCATAAGGAGATAAAGTATATTGATCACCCTGCATAAGGAGATAAAGTATATTGATCACCCTGCATAAGGAGATAAAGTATATTGATCACCCTGCATAAGGAGATAAAGTATATTGATCACCCTGCATAAGGAGCTCATAGGAAATACCTAAGGAAACTAAACACTTAGATACTTAGATAATTTGTCCTACTTTTGTCTATTCGGAATGTATATTTCACTGTAGAAATTTCACAGGGAGAGATCTCCAATGCGCATCATGAATGAAGCAACAGATTTCTGAAAGAAAACTAGGCTTTTTAGTCTGACATACTATATTTGCGTTTACTAACAGGAACCGAATTTCAACATTTAGAACAATTTCAATTCAATTTCAATTTAAACGCTCTATCAAGATCAACAAGCCACATCGGGGATATAACATCATCGATTATGGGATCTGTAGCGACATGTGACGACTCCACTCCTCAGCGTTCTCTGCCTTCCTTAGGAATTGGGGACCAACGGCTTTGACAAAGTCGTCCCTCCATCTCATAGCAGGGGGACCTTTCGTTCGCTTTGGCCCACGCGGGTGCCACTCTAGAACAGCCCGCGCCCACCGACTGGGGTCGAGCCTCGCAATTCGGCCTACCCAACGCCACCACCTTCGGCCTACCCAACGCCACCTACCCAACGCCACCTTCGGCTTACCCAACATTTAGAACATCGGAGAATAAAGAGTGAAAAGGAAAAAAACGGCCAAACTTCATTTCTAAAGACAAAGAATGGTTTTCTACATGTGATTTTATGTGGTCAAAAGTTTTTTCTCTATACATAATCATGTCCGGACATTTCATTCTCAAATATTAATTCCAATTATTCATCTTCTCTCTCTGCCTTTCTTGTTTCTCTTTCCACTCTTTCTCTGCTCTTCTACTTTTTCGGAAATCTCTGTTGTTCTCTTCAAATTTCTCCCTTACTTCCTAGCAATCAGACACAGTATTCTTTGCTCGCTTTTTGAATCTCTCTTCCTTATTTGCGATTTTCATACAGACATCCTTCGAATCATCCTGAACTTGTTGTGGCATCTATCAGCCGTCTCCATGCATTCTAATGAGCTGGTGGCGAGCTGACCAGACCTGAAATCATTTTCGAATAACCTCAAACGGCTTCTCTTCATTCAACTTTTCTTATCCTCATGCGAGCCTAAAATCATAATGAGTATTTCAAGCAACACTTCTTTCTTTCTCTTCCTTTTAATTCTTGTCTTTCCCTGTTATTTCTTTTTCTCTTTCTCTTTCAACAGGTTCTCTTATATTGTACTTTTTATCTTTAGTTATCTCACACCTCTTATTCTATCTCATCATGCTTTCTCTCTCACACCCCTTATTCTATCTCATCATTCTTTCTCTCTCACACCCCTTATTCTATCTCATCATTCTTTCTCTCTCACACCCCTTATTCTATCTCATCATTCTTTCTCTCTCACACCCCTTATTCTATCTCATCATTCTTTCTCTCTCAGTATTCCTTTTTATCTTTAGTTATCTCACACCCCTTATTCTATCTCATCCTTCTTTCTCTCTCAGTATTCCTTTTTATCTTTAGTTATCTCACACCCCTTATTCTATCTCATCATTCTTTCTCTCTCAGTATTCCTTTTCATCTTTAGTTATCTCACACCCCTTATTCTATCTCATCATTCTTTCTCTCTCAGTATTCCTTTTTATCTTTAGTTATCTCACACCCCTTATTCTATCTCATCATTCTTTCTCTCTCACACCCCTTATTCTATCTCATCATTCTTTCTCTCTCACACCCCTTATTCTATCTCATCATTCTTTCTCTCTCAGTATTCGTTCTAAACGATTCTTGAACGTGAATTTTGTACTGGTGTGCTTAGTTGATTTTACAATTCTCATAACCCTCTCAACCATGACATCTACCCTTTGAGAACAATTGGCTACGGTTGTACTTGTCGATGTTCTTGTTTAACTCTTCCTTCTTCTATTTATGTCTGATGCGCTCTCTCTCTATTTTCTCTCTTAGTCTTTCCCTTTATGTATCTCTTCTATCTCTCTCTCTCTTTCTCTCTCTCTCTCTTTTTCTTTCTCTTTCTGTATTCCACTACCACACTCTGTATTTTCTCAACTTCTCTATTTCTTTCCCCATTTTTCTCTCCGAGTTTCTCTAATTCTCCTCACTTTGTTTATATCTTTCCTCACTTT
Organism: Allodiplogaster pararmata; assembly: GCA_964056735.1. Classification (NCBI taxonomy): domain Eukaryota; kingdom Metazoa; phylum Nematoda; class Chromadorea; order Rhabditida; family Diplogasteridae; genus Allodiplogaster; species Allodiplogaster pararmata. Next base: position 1,396,648 of record OZ057409.1, on the reverse strand, counting down.
TAATCATTTTCTTTACTATTTTCTATTTCTCCCTCTCACTTCTGCATCTGTCTTGATGTTTATTGTCCTCTTTTTCTTTTTTACACGCTTTCTGGTAATCCCGCTCTCTATATATATTTCTATCGCGACCTGTCCTACCATTTGTTTCTCCAAGGACAGCAATGGTCAGTTGCCTTCGAGCAATATTGCATGCATTAGTATGAATGAGGTGAAGGTGTGTTGCTTTGCGAGAGTGCCCGTTGAGGGTTCGGTCATTCCCCTCGGCCATCTTGAGCTCTTCCCTCCCCTTCTTCACTATTTCTCTCTCTTCTCCCTTGCCTCTTCTTTTGTAACCCCCCTTCGAAATCATCACTCTTTGTCATGTATGTACCTTCTTATGCCGCTCGTCATTCCTCTTTCTTTTCGCTTTTGCATTCCACTCTCTCTCTCTCTCTCTGTCTCTTTTTCTCTCTTTTCCTACTATATCTGCCCTCTCTCTGCATTAACTCTCTTTCTCTCTCTTACTTTCTATTTTTTCTCTCTATTTATCGCTCTCTCTTTCTCTTTATGACTCTCTCTGCACTCTCCCGCTTTTTTCTTGAGTTTCCGTTGAGTAAAGAGCCCATTCTAATCCAGCATGAACATTACAAGAATGATTGCATCAGAGATAGTCTTTTCCACATTGAAGCTCATTGCTTATCCTTCGAATTTGCATCAGAATTCAAGTAAAATAATCCATAAATTGATATTTGTTTCATCCCTCTGGATCAAAAAAAGAATTCTTAAACAAGCAGGGACAAACAGTAGAATATGAAGCTGTGAAGTAAGCTGCTTGCGGCCAAGTCGAATAGAATATGAAGCTGTGAAGTAAGCTGCTTGCGGCCAAGTCGAATAGAATATGAAGCTGTGAAGTAAGCTGCTTGCGGCCAAGTCGAATAGAATATGAAGCTGTGAAGTAAGCTGCTTGCGGCCAAGTCGAATAGAATATGAAGCTGTGAAGTAAGCTGCTTGCGGCCAAGTCGAATAGAATATGAAGCTGTGAAGTAAGCTGCTTGCGGCCAAGTCGAATAGAATATGAAGCTGTGAAGTAAGCTGCTTGCGGCCAAGTCGAATAGAATATGAAGCTGTGAAGTAAGCTGCTTGCGGCCAAGTCGAATAGAATATGAAGCTGTGAAGTAAGCTGCTTGCGGCCAAGTCGAATAGAATATGAAGCTGTGAAGTAAGCTGCTTGCGGCCAAGTCGAATAGAATATGAAGCTGTGAAGTAAGCTGCTTGCGGCCAAGTCGAATAGAATATGAAGCTGTGAAGTAAGCTGCTTGCGGCCAAGTCGAATATGTGAATATGTACTATTCTCTATTAACTTCAGTAAAAACCTTCATGTAATGTAAGCAGTCCGTCAAAAATTATAGGCCCTGTCCGTTACTAATACTCTTACATACTCTCACCTATACATCCATTAACATCTGTATAGCTAAAATTCATTGTTTGTTTTCTCTCATTCTCTTTCGTTCTTTTACTTTCTCTCAGTTTTTATTTCTAAAATACTCATTTCCATCTGATGTCTTCTGTATACTAAAAAGCTCCCGGTTTTTCTACTCTTTATGAAATCGATGCTCCACGTTCGAATCCTCAATGCAGTAATAGTTAAGACAGCTGAAGCCTTTCACGGGTTCCACTATCAGCTAATTTTTGTTCTTTTTTCTATTTGTTTTTTTTTTCTCATTCAGTTTCTTCCTCTTTCCTTTCAGATGTTTTCTTAAATACTAGCCTTTTTTGTAATTAGTTACTTATCTCTCCATATCTTCCTTTCCACTTCGTATTCTTTGAACGGCTATCAAAACGAAAGTAGGAAACTGCTACTCAGTTAATTTTTTTTTTGATTCTGGGAAAACGAAGTTATTGGCATGGCCAAAAACTTGTAAATTTTTTTTTCGAAACTAAATGATATTCCGTCAACTTTGTTTCTTTTCAAAATTCAACGCAATAATGTTGTGAAAAAAATAAACAGCGATGATTATAGTGAGAAAAGGGCATGACTTTAGTTGTATGGTAGTAGCAAACAAATTTGGAGCAGAGAACGAGATAGATTTATACCAAATAGGAACCAAGGTGGTAAATGAAAGACTTCTTCCTAGTAGGAGCCGATGAGGAAAGACCGTATTTTTCGAAAATGTCAAAGACACATTGTTTCCGTACATATAATGTGTAAGACTTTAGGTCCGTAAAAGTTTCAAAAAAAAAAAAGGTGAATTATTTGGCTTTCTGGATTTCATGGCTATGGGTGGGATTAGAAATAACTCTAGAAGATCGTTTTTAAAGAATTTCTTCAGCGATAACTCTTTTCAGCTCTTTATATGTATGTACATATAATCAAAAGAGCTGATATATGTGCCTTTTACCCTCTTCATAGTGGCCCTATCTTTCGCTCTTTCTTGCTTTTTCTCAAGCTCTTGCACTTCTCGCTCTGCGCCTTCTCATCCCTCTCTCTCTCTCTCTCTCTCTCTCTCTCTCTCTCTCTCTCTCTCTCTCTCTCTCTCTCTCTCTCTCTCTCTCTCTCTCTCTCTCTCTCTCTCACTCTTTCTCCCTCTCTTTATCTTTCTCTCTCTCCTTAACTTTCTCTCTCTATTTCTCTCTTTCTCTTTCTCTCTCCTTCTTTCTCTCTCTCTCTCCTTTTCTCTCTCTTTCTCTCTATGTGCTGTCTGCTGTATCTCTCTCCCAAATCAGCAGCTGCATATCCCTCTGCTCACATTCTCCGTTATGGCATTCCATGCAAGTCTAGACCCCATTCGCCTCACACGCACAACCGCAATTGGTGTTTCTTTACATTTGATCTCTTTCACTTTTGTTAATGTCTTTCTATTGTATCATTTGTTTTCTCCCCTTTTCCTTTAGTTTACCCTCAGTAGTTCAACTTTTGCTCTATCTCTTTCTTTTTTCTTTCTTCGTCTCTTCCTATCATCTTTTCTCAATCTCTGTGTTTCTCTCATCTTCTTCAGTCTTATATTGCTTCCTATTCTGTGTCACTTAGCGTCACTATCCCCCTCCGCTCTGAGAATCTCTCCCTGCCTTCTTCAGCTGCTGGCCGGATTAACGGCCAGCGGCTGGAAAAGTGTAGGGCGAGGAAGACAATCATTCCGATTGACCAATGTGAGTATGTCAGTCAAGGAAAGTGGTTATTACTGGAAGCGAGTGGAAGTAAGATGAAGACTCGCAAGTATGGCTACTATGCTTGAAAAAAGAGGGTGGGAGAGAGAGATATACAAAGTAAAAGAGAGAAGAGAGACAGAGATAGTGTGGGAGTGTAAGAAAGAGAGAGTGAGTAAGAGAGAGAACAATAAATAGAAATATAGGGAGTGTTAGAAAGAAAGAGAGAGAGAGAGGAGAGAGACAGAGAGAGAGAGTGAGAGAGAGCTACAGGAAATTTCTATCAGGTAAATAACTCATTTGGTACGAAAGAACGAGAGGATGGCATTTTCTAAAAATTTATGCAGAAAAGAATGAGTTAGGAGTTAAAAAAGAAGAAACCTACAATCTGAGGTAGAAGTGAGGTAAAATAGAAATCAAGAAATTTTGATTTTTTGAAGAGGATAAAGAGGGAGAGAAGTCTTAGAGAGAGAGAGTGAAAGGAAAGAAGAATGGGATGGCCTCATTAGGGCAAGGGAAATGGGAAAGAAGGAACCGTACCCCGATTATTGGCATGCGTCAGGCTCTCTTATGATTAATTGCAGTTGATCCGAGTCACTGATGAGTGGGTGAGGCGCTCAGTGTGGGCAGACAAGGCGATCATCAGCACAGTCCGAGATTAAAAGATAAATAGGAAGAGGAAAGAGAAAGCGAAAGAAGGGAAAGAGAAGAAAAGAGGAAAAGAAAGGGAGTCCATGAAGTAGAGAAGCAAAAAATTAAAATAAAAAAGGTTAAGTGAACAGTAAAAAGACAAAAACAAAGAAGAAGGCATACATATTAGCTGAGGGATACATGAAATACAAGAAGAAAAGAACAAAAAGGGAATGAAAGGGAGGAATAGGAATGTCTGGATAGAAGAGAAAGTATTAAAGATGGGAGACTCAGTCCGAGGAGGGGGAAAGAAAGAATCATACATCACTCTTCTTCAAACTTATGCATGCGTTCCCTATAATCTCGAAAGATTTCTTACTGGAGAGAAATAATCAGAAATAGACAGTTCAAGATTCTGTTTTAGCTGATCTTTGAATTTCGCCTTCTTTTATCAATTAAAATATTTTGTTTTTTTTTAAAGATTGAACTTTTTTCTATTCAATTTTAATCAAACCATATAAATAATTATTAGAAAATTTTTCGCGTATTATCTTGCAAAAAATCCGACGAAAAAAAAGTGATGAAAAAATAAGAAAAAACTAGTTTGATGAGATGAGCGTTCCATCTGCGCTGCTTTTTTGATGGTCTCATTGGTGTGGGTGGAGAAGGAGGAGAAGCAGAAAATACCCATTCACGCAGGCGGCTGCCTTTCTCCTTCTCTTCTCGTGGCCAGCTTCTCTCTGGGCTCTTTCATGCTGACCAATATCCTGTTCCAATCATGCCTTCTCATATATGCTTTTTTCTACATGACATTTCCCTTCTTCTCTGCGATTCGTATTTTTCTTCTCTCTTTGCTCTTCCAAATCACTCATTTTTTGAAACCGGGCATTCTCAGGGAATTTGTCATCTCCCATGATTTCTAGCCTTTTCTTAGCCTTCTCCCGTTTTCCCATGCACTTTGCGGGAACTTGCCCGGCTACTGTAGAGGGTTCTCTCAAACTTTTTTGATTTCACCTAAACATCTGTTTTGAGATGTCAGACGTTACCATTCACATTTTTTCTATGAGGTAAAGGAACATGTTTTCTTGTGCACAAAAAGTGTAATGACTTCAATAAAACATTTTAGTGTCAACCTCGCAAGTCATCGATGCATAAGTTGTGGAATGACTAGAGAATTTAAGAAAAAGCATGGATGGAGTTTAAATAATAAAAATAAAAGGACGAGAGAGGACTTATAAGTACTTATAAAAGACAATTCACTGGATGTGTAAAATTTTTTCTATCCATCAAACTTTTTTGAACGAAATTATACTTCTTAAAAGCTTAGAAGCTTCTGTAGCTGATAGTGATATCTCAGCGTAAACTGTGTGCTGAAAGATACTATCAGATTTTTTTAACTGTATACAGACATCTTCAATCTCTCTGTCTGGAGAGCTCTAATTTTGACTAGCCCCATGTTTGTTTGTGGCAGGTCGCCCTCTCATGTATATTTATACACTATTTGCATCCGCAAACTACGGGTATGTCATGTTATTTTTTTTACACCTGACTCTATAAGTTCTTGCTTCAATGAAACTCATGTGTCACTTGGAGATGAAGATTGGTTGAGCGCCAAAGAGGGTGCAGAAAAGGTTTATATTGCTCGGGTTTCGGCGCTAGCGATTTTTCTGTGATTTGGTTGTCATAATTTTTCCTGGCGTTCTGGAACCATTTCGAAAAAACAAGGGCCCATCGCATGTGAAAAATAAAACTCTCTCAATAAAAAAAAATTCTGTAGAAGTGAATATGACTTCCGTGCCGCGACACTTAATTTTTTCAAATATCAAAAGTCCCTTCTATATGTAAAAGAATGTAATTTTTGAAGAAACGGTCTTCTTTAAAAACGATCTAGGACCCCGGTTTAAATGGTATATTCCGAGTGAGTATGAAGCCTTCCATTTCACAATGAGGTTTTAATAAGAGAAAAACAGAGATGAAGATATAAAGTTATATAGAGACATACAGATAAATAGAAATAGAGAGATTAGAATGAAGAGAAAAACAAAGAGAAAAAAGAGCACGTTTCCGAAAATTTTTAATACTTTGCGTTACTCAGAAAAGCATGAAAAAGTGTCACTTCTCCAGTTTCGGTGTCTGTGTGTAACATTCGACGCTGCTGAAGGTATTCGCATGCTCCTTGCCCTGCCTTGCTACCTCTTTCTCTCTATTTCTTTATCTCTCTGTATTTCTCCATCTCTATTTCTCTATCTCTAACTCTTTCTGTTTCTATATCTATCTATCTATCTCTCTCTCTCTCTCTCTCTCTCTCTCTCTCTGAACTTCTTTATCTTTTCTTCTTACTGAATCCAGCCTCTTGTTTTCGGCTATTTTTTGTTTCTTATTTTTGTCACCTTCAACTTCTAATTTGCTGCTCGCTCGTCTCGTATCTAGCGCCCTTCGCAATACTCTTCTTCTTTAATTCAAGTCTCATGTAATTGGAAAAAGAAGAGACCGAAAAAAAGAAAAACAGAGAAAAAAAGAAAAATATTGAAAGACTTCAAAGGTTAAAAAAACAGAAATTAATTCCTTAACTTTGTTCTTTAAAAGTTTCATTCACGTTTATTGCCGTAATTGTTATATGCTCGGAATGTTCGGAATGTTTTTGTTCCTACATTCTAATATGGACCCCTTCCTACATTCTAATATGGACCCCTTCCTACATTCTAATATGGACCCCTTCCTACATTCTAATATGGACCCCTTCCTACATTCTAATATGGACCCCTTCCTACATTCTAATATGGACCCCTTCCTACATTCTAATATGGACCCCTTCCTACATTCTAATATGGACCCCTTCCTACATTCTAATATGGACCCCTTCCTACATTCTAATATGGACCAGCTCCAAGCTGCTGACTCACGTTTTCTCTTACTCTTTCTCTTTTTACTCTCTACCTCTCATAAACTCTCTTACTTCTTGTTACCTTATTTTTTCTATACCACTCTATACTTCTTTTTCCTTCTATTTCTCTTGTTTCGCGATTGTTTTCTCTCTCGTACTTTTTTTGAAAAGAATTCTCTTGTTTTCTTTCTATCTCTCCCTCTCTCTCTTTTTCTTTTCTTTCTATCTCTCCCTCTCTCTCTTTTTCTTTTCCCCGCTCTTCGACTGAAGCAAGTCACAGTTTTCTATCACTTTACTGCTCTTTTTTATCAGGTTCTACATGAATGAATTCATTTTGTTTCCCGATTTGAAAATTCATAAAACTGTCACTGCAGTTCTAATTTCCTTCCAATAATTCGAATTTCTGAAACAAATTGAGTGAAAGAGAATGAAGCGGAAAAAGTTAATCGATATAAATTACCCTGCTGTACAAATACTACTAATTGTAAATTCAAAGCATCTTCTCTGTTTTTCTCTTCAGAATTTTATTTTTCAAAATTTTCGGAATTTTTTTTTAAATATTTTCCAAAGTTTCGTTTTCTTTGCTTCTCGTGTGGAATTTCGGATATATCCGTCCTCAGTAATAGTACCATGTCTCGAGCTTCTATCTAATATTTCGATTTTCACTGGAGAATTGCAGGTCCGTGCAGCCAGCTCCTGGAGCTGCGTAAAAATACGAAAAATATCTGGCTCATCCCTTTTTGCATGTAGTGTTTCAAAATGCGGTTACAGTTATATCAGAAGAATTAGATAAAAATACATAAGATCTTGTATGTATGTATGTATGTATGTAAAATAGCGTGTAAAGGTTTGATGACGAACCTTTGAGGAGAAAATGTGTTCATAGGAGAGAGGCAGCTAGAGCGAAGGAGAGAGAGAGTTTGTCCAAGAGAGAGAATGAGAAAGAGCTTCAAGAAGAACGAGAGAGAGAGAAAAAAGAAGAAAATTGACAAAGTGAGAACTGAAAAGAAACAAGGTAAAAGAGTGATTGAAAAGAGAAAGAGAGACAAATAGTAAGAAATAGATAGGAGAAGCTTTTGAAGAAAAAATATACTCAACAAAAGGGTGTATTAGAATTGAAGAGAGACAATGAGAAGTTAGGAAGGTAGTAAGTACTCAAATGTCATGAGAAGTTAGGTAGGTAGTAAGTACTCAAATGTCATGAGAAGTTAGGTAGGTAGTAAGTACTCAAATGTCATGAGAAGTTAGGTAGGTAGTAAGTACTCAAATGTCATGAGAAGTTAGGTAGGTAGTAAGTACTCAAATGTCATGAGAAGTTAGGTAGGTAGTAAGTACTCAAATGTCATGAGAAGTTAGGTAGGTAGTAAGTACTCAAATGTCATGAGAAGTTAGGTAGGTAGTAATTACTCAAATGTCATGGCTAAGGGCGAATACCTTCAACTTTCTAACCCTCTCTATTTTTCTTTCCTTTTTGTTGCCGAATCATTCATTATCACAATCCCTTTGTCTTTTTTTATTATCTCTTTTTCTAAATCTTGTTTTTGCCTAACTTTCTATCGTAGTCTCAGGCTTTCTCAATCAGTTTCTCTGTGTGTATCACGAGTAAATAGCAAGTTGCTATATTTATCTCTACATTTATTTCATTGCCATCTTCTTCTCGTTTGTTATATCACATCACGCAATCTACATGTTCTTGCTCTGATTTCTGTGTAGATTTCGTCCCATGGGAAATGTCCAACTCAAAAGTATAACTGCTCGGAAGGATCCTTTCATGCATGAGAGACATCACACTCAATCGCTCACAATCACCCACTATTGTCTCGGAACTTTTCCCAGCAGAAAATCAATTACATACTCGGAGAAAATAGAAAAGAAAAATGTAAGTGTGTTTGCATAGGCCCATATGCATATACATACATATGCGCTTCTTTGATACTAATACAGTCATTCCGCTTTCCGGGAAAAAAATCCTGACTTTTCTTTCTCTTGTCCTTTTGAAGAACTTTAATCATATTTTTCAAACCTTGATTGGTAGCTTGTAGTATGTTTTCACCCTTTCACACTTACCCTAATATCGGGTTTCGTTAATCTTGCTCCTTGAATTCGTTTTTCATGTCTCTTAAGACTGTTTTTCCCTTAGAAGTTATTTTTTTAATGTTTATCTTGCCTGTTTTATCTGTTTCTCGTTGCAGTTCTACCTTATTTATCCTGTCTCTTACGTTAAATTTCAACCTCTACACTCCGTTTTTTCTTCTTCTCCATTTTCTTCCAATGTTTTCGAGCCTTCGACTTGTTTCTTCAATCCCAGTCATGTTGCGCCATTCAATTGAGTCTTCTTCTGAGAAGCGTCTACTCCGTGTTGCTTCTGACGTGGCTGTTGGTTGAGATAACCTTTCCTCTTTCAAAAAATCTCAGCTTCCCCATTCCTGCACCGCAACACTTCCTCTCCTTAGATTAGAACTGCGTGGATCAAAGGGTGATATACCGCCTTCAACTGAATTGTCTCCATTTCGCGCCCGAAACAATAAAGGATCATTATCTCTAACCAGATGCCGCAGTGGTTGTATAACAACTGTCAAGGAACGGTTTCCTGCGTCCGGATGCATTGATCTCTCTCTTTCTTCCTAACTTTCTCTTCCTCTCTATGTCTCTCTCTTTCACTTCCCTATTCTCTCTTTCTCTCACTTTCTGTTCCATTTCCCTCTCTCTATCTTTCTCTTTTTCTCTACGCCGTGTTTTCTCTTCTCCGTTCATCAAACGAACTTTTCTCGATTGTCATTTAAACAGAGAGCGGAATCTTGTTCAAATGCAGCTTGTCTTCGTATCTCCAGTCTTAAAGTGGTGTCCGCATTTGAATGAGTGATCTGTTTGATGAGTTTTTGTGACAAGCTCCATTAAGAACAGAAACAAGAATAGGAAAGAGTAGGATGTTAAAATGTTGCGATAAAAATGAGAAGGAGGATGAACTAAGAGAATGAGAGAGAAGGAACGGATCAGCGATGGTTCAGGGCTAGTGCAAGAGGTGTATGAGCACATTGCAAAGGGAGGGAATTGGACAATTGAAAACATTTTGATTGTAGGGGGGAAAAGGTAATGTTTATTTTTAAATCAAAATTTTAAAGATTTCTAAAAATGCTGTTTGATTAATGTAAAGGGTAGAGAAAGCAGAGATAACAAGAGAATGAATGAAGCACCAGCGACACCTAATAGCGCACCCTGGAAGGGCAGATGTCTCACCTATTCCCTATTCGGACCATTATCTCTCTCTCTCTCTTGTTTTTCTCGCTTTTTCTTTGCCTCTATCTGTATCTTTTTGTCACTCTTTTTGTTCTTTCTTTTTGTTCTTCCTCATTCCTTCTCTCTTTCTTCTTCCTCACTCTCTGAAGCCTTTTGTCAAGATAAAACAATACATTTTTGTAAAACTCTCTTTATTTTCTTAGTTCTCTTCCTTTCCAGACAAAAAACCATATCCATTACACACTATCTTATCTGATTTTCTTTCCAATCTCATAATTTTTCTTGCAGTTTTCTTCCTTTCTCTGCTTTCATATTTTTCTTATTCTCTTTTAACGTCGCTCTTCCAGTCAAAAGCTAGAGAGAAAAAAAGAACAGCTGTGAGTTGTTAATCATCATTTAACACGTCAATTTTTGGCCTAAATCATCTCTATTGAAGTATCATTGTGAATGCTTTTTCTATTAAGAATGAAGCCTCAGCCTTCAAGAGAAAAGAGGAACTTCCGACTGAAAATAGAGAAAAATCAGTTAGTTTCTTTCTTATTTAACAGTTCAGTGTTACTTTTCACTTAAAAGATTAAGAGAAACTAAATACTAAGGATTCGTGTCTGATCTCACTATATCCATTTGAAATATTGTGATTGAATCACTTCTTTTCTTTTATTGCAAAATCAACGAAATAGCTCACTCACTTGCTTTTTTCTTTTGTTGAGTAAAATTTTATATATGTACATGAATTTTTCTTAGAACTGCAACATTTATATTCAATCGACTTTTTGCTTGATTCTTTCTCAAAAGATTAGAAAGAGATCAAGTCTCACAGAAAAAATTGATAAATTTTTATCTAGCTGTAACTATCAAATGCTTAGTCATTTTATTTAGTTTTTTAGAGAAATTTTTTTACTGCGAGCTTAATATGGCCCATTTGTAATATAATGGATCAGAAGTATTCAAGGTTTTTCCCAAGTTCTTCAGAGAATAAGTTCCTAGGGGCGAATTCGAATACGTACGTGGCAAGAGACGTTTAGGCTCATTTTTGATGTGATGAGTTGAAGATTATGCTACGAAGGAGAAACTCGCGGCTCTTACTTCCTCTACTGATGCAACAAAGCTTCTCAATTTTGTTTATGTTATCCGCGGTCTGAACTTATACAATACATTCATTCATGTAACGTGTGAATATGCGAGGAAACTTCGACTCTCTCTCGCTCTCTCTCTCTCTCTCTCTCTCTCTCACTCTCTCTCACTCTCTCTCTCACTCTCTCTCTCACTCTCACTCTCTCTCTCTCACTCTCTCTCACTCTCTCTCTCTCTCTCTCTCTCTCTCTCTCTCTCTCTCTCTCTCTCTCTCTCTCTCTCTCTCTCTCTCTCTCTCTCTCTCTCTCTCTCTCTCTCTCTCTCTCTCTCTCTCTTGCTCTTTTTTCTATCCACAAAAATATCTCACTGAAGTCCTGTGGCTTTTTCTCGTTCCTCTTCGCCCTCCTTTTCTTTCTTACAATACTTTCTCTCTACCCTTCTCTCCACAATTTTTTTTTCATATATATATATCTATATACTATCTCTCTGTTCCTTCTTTTCCCCCTAGTTATAATGCTCGCCTGTCTAATATTGTTTCATTTGTTAGACGTCAATTATAGCTGAGCATCTCACAGTGAGCGAAGACCATCTGGACGGATGTTCAGTACATTGTATAGGTAATCACAGTTTTCTCTTTCTTTTTTCTTCTTTTCATCTGTATTTCTCGTTTTCTTCCCTTTCTCTCATTATCTTAGTGAAAATCAGTTCGATACATGATTGGATTAAATTTTCTTTCTGTGAGACTGAATAGCAAAGAAATAGAGAAGTTGGCGGATGAAGAAAGAGAGCAACTAAGAATGATAACTAAAGAGAAGAATAAGGGAAAAGGTGTTGTGTCTGAAGAGAAAGCATACCTTGAATTGCGCAGTCCAACCCGAATGAAATGTCTTGTATTCTTTTTTACCAAAGCATTGCTTCAGTGAAAAAAAGGCAAGATTTAAAATAAAAAAGCTCAAGTACCGTTCACAGCAGTTTTTACGTGCCCTCGTATTTTATCGAAAATTTTTATGCCTATAAAAACTATAAAATTTTTTTAAATAGAAATTCGTCGAGAAAAAAACAAAGAAAATCCATCACAACAATTTTGTATCGTTTCGTTGAAGGTTGAGAGCGAAATCAAGAGAAATCAACTTTTATAATTCAGATTTGAATTTTTCAAACTTTTCTCAAACAATTGGCAAAACTATTTAATAGTGGAAAAAAAACGAAAAAGTAAGGTGAACCTGAACCAAAAAGCAAAATATATGTTTCAGAAACCAATCTTGTAACTCCACGGTGTTTGCTATTATACTTCGAGGGACTTTCTAGAAAGTTCGCTAAACATGCGGTAAATTCGCAAACCATGTGATTTTTATCTTGTTGTTTTCTTAACCGAAATGCTGTTAATAATAATTTTCGGTGGAGTTTTTGCTTTTAGTTTTTTAATCCTGATTCATGGTAACTTTGTTATTTAGTTCCTGTAATCTTTCTTGGAAGAACACAAGATCTCTGAAAATGAGGTGGCAAGCCACGAGATCTCTGAGAGGGAGGTGGCAAGCCATGAGATCTCTAAGAGGGAGGTGGCAAGCCACGAGATCTCTGAGAGGGAGGTGGCAAGCCACTAGATCTCTGAGAGGGAGGTGGCAAGCCACGAAATCTCTGAGAGGGAGGTGGCAAGCCACGAGATCTCTGAGAGGGAGGTGGCAAGCCACGAGATCTCTGAGAGGGAGGTGGCAAGCCACGAGATCTCTGAGAGGGAGGTGGCAAGCCGCGAGATCTCTGAGAGGGAGGTGGCAAGCCACGAGTGCAAACCGATGAGGAAACCTTTCTTTTAGGCAATCGCATGTAGTTATGCTATAGAACGTGTTTGTTTGTAAAAGTAATTTCGAGACTTCATTCAATAGAATGAGAAGTTGATGCCATTGAGAAGAGCGTCTCATTTCCATGCCCAAGTAGGGTTGGGAACATTCATATGGATTAGCACGTTACTTCCGAACTTCAATAAAAACCACACAACAACAAAAAACCGAGAAGAGAACCCTTTTTCGGTTTTCTTCATCTTTCTGTTTCGATATCGTTTTCGGTTATTGTAAACATTTTCTTATGAAGCTATATATGTATATGTACATTGATGTATATAATAAAATAAACATAAATATACACATACGTATATTCATAATATCATAGAATATCATTCTATCCAGTAATGAACGCTAAAAGTGTCTCCTAGAACTCTTCAAATATTAGATGATAAACATTATCGCTTCTGTGAATACATCTCTTGCAATTAGTTCTCCGAGGCACTACACGTTTTCTACCGTTGGAACGCTCTGACTTGCGCCCTTTTCTGCTCTCTCGTTCTCTACATACATACATATGTCTGATTCTCTCCCTCTTTTTCTCCGACCCTTTATTTTTCTCGCGTTCTTCGCTTATCCCGAGTCTCTCAACTGCCCACGGCTCATTGACCACATCGAAATGTGAAATTGAAACTCATTTCTTCTATTTCTTGCAGAAGGAACTTTTTAGCTGAACGCGCTCGCCGCTCGATGAGAGAGACTTCGATAGTGAAAAAGTGTGGTTGAGAGAAATAGAGATTAGAGAGTAGAAGGGAAGAAATGAAGAGGCGTTTAGTGAGAATAAGTATAAAGGGAGTATAGGGAAAAGAGCAGGAGTTTGTAAGAGAAACATAGATTATGAAGAAGAGAGGAAGACAGAATGGGCATAAGAATCAATTCAAATATAGATACAAAATTTAAAAAAAGGGAAGTAAGGTAAATTCCACGTCAGTAAAATGGGTGATTCGGAAATTAATGCTTGAAAAGCACGCAAAACCAATAGGCAACATGACTTTTAGTGATACAAAGATAGCAGTTGGAAAAGTTTTTCATTGTGAGAAGAAGGGTTTGAGAGAGGAGTAGGGACAGAGAGACGGGAAAGAGGAAAGGGGAAAGAGAAGGAACGGGAGATAGGGCGGAGAGTGATAAAGAGAAAAAGGAAGAGAGGGAAAGAGCTTGATAAAGTGAGAGAGATTGAGAGAGAGAAAGAGAGAGAGAAAGGGAGAGAGAGAGAGAGCATAGATGATGGAGAAAGAAGAAGTGACATAATAATCAACTGGAGTAAAAGATGGCCGCCGCAAGAAGTAGTCAACGCACTCAACCAAAACAGGGTGTCATTCCAGCTCATGTATTTTTGTAAAGAAACCTCTCTTTGCGTACTTGGATTTATCTCTCCCTGCTGTACTCACTCATCTCTTGGCGCTTCTAACCAATAACGGAGATGTTCAAAGGCTCTCGGTTTCTCTCATTATCTTTCTCTTTCTCTTTTTTCTCATCATATCTATATTCACATCTCTCTCTTCGTCTATTTCTCTCTATCTCTTTTCTATATCTTTTTGTCTCTAACACTTTCTTTCTCTGTATCTCTCTTCGCTTACTCGATAAGGTATTTTGCTAATCAACCCTTTATCATGTCTTCATTATCGGCTGTAGATGAGGATCATAATGTGTGTTTGTGTAATCATGCTCCTCGCACTTCTCATCAATATCCTCAATCTCAAATCGGGCCTTATCTGCTCTTTCCTCCCGCCTCTTCTACTAATCTTCCCTCTTTTTAGTTTCCTATTTTCTTGTAGTCTGGTGAAAAAAAAGAAAGTATTTTCCACATACTTTTTAACTTAAACTGCTTCTCCAGAAAAATCGAGCAATGTGTACATTTTGTTGTGACGATGCAATACACAATAATGAAACTTGAAAATGATTGTGAAGAATTTAGCTAATGCTAACAGTGGGTGAATTTTGTCATCAGAGTTGAGGTTCAACTATCTCAACACCCTCCTTCCCACCTTCTACTTGCTCCCTTTGATAATGCACGCGTGCTTTGTATTATCAAGAAGTTTTTAGCTGTCAATCACTCTTGCGCACCAATATCAATCAGAATATTATGGATAAGAAGATAAGACAACGACAAGCTCTCCAAGGATAACTTTTCGATGAACCATGACCTTCTCTCTCTCTCCCTCTATGTCTTTCTCTCTCACCCTCCCTCTCTTCTTTACATCTCTCTCTTTCTCTCTCTCTCTTTCTCTCTCTCTTTCTATCTCTCTTTTCTCTCTTTATTTCTGACTCTCCCTCTCTTTATCTCTTTTCCTCACGCTCTTTTTTCTCTCTCTATTATCCAAATTTCTTCTCTCTTCACTATCTCCTTCTTTATCACTCCTTTCATTTTATGATTCTCCTTTCTCTTGCATACTCTGCAATTTGGCGTTCGCCCTCTCTCAGTGTATCCATTCCTTTACCTTTCTCGTTCTGCCGCTCTCTCATGACGGTCCGTTGCCCGCACGTATGCCGTGTGCAAATACCATTTTAGTTGCGAGCTAATCTTTTTGTAGCACCCTTAGCTGTTATTGAGCGAGTGTATAACCGGTCACTCGCCAGTCGAAGAAACAAAGACGGCTGGAGGTTGAGACCAGCCAACAAATAAAAGCTTTGAATGTGAGTATGCAAAAGAGAATAGGAAAGAAGTGCTGGTAAAAAGATGGGGAGATAAATTATGCATGAGAATGAGCGATGTAATCTCTGCTAAACATCAATCATCATGCATACATAAATCGTCAATCCATGTCAGTGTCGTACTGGTCTGAAACTTAAAAAGTGAATACTACAATTTCAAAGATGGTAATAAAAAATCCATATTCGTTTGTGATGTTTTTGCGATAGATAAGAGGCCTCTAATTAGTGTGCTCCTTTCTATAGATCAATACATATATAGTCTTCTGCGGATCTATTCTGTTTCTAGACTTTGTTCTTCTTCTTAGCATTGTCCCGCGCCGGCCGAGGTCGGAGTGGGGTCCGCTGTGTTTCTATGTTTCCAGACTTTGTATTACCTCTAAATTCTCCACCAACTGATCAGCTGCCAGTTTTGAAAACTTTTTCGCCAAAAGAGAAAGAGTTCAGAAAGTTTAATTTCTCTGGAATAAATTTATCAACAAATTTTTGAAATTTGTCTTCGGAAAAAGTTATATACGGATATGCAGGACAGTTTTAAAATGAAGCTGACTGTATTTTTCACTCAAGTGTTTTTTCCTCTCTATTTGTGGTATCTAACAAACCATGCTCTATCATACACTGTGTGATAAAACAATTCATCCACATATTGGATGAACATATCACTCAAACTGAACAGAGTAATCACAGATGACATGAGTAAAAAGACTATCTCAACCATCCAATGACTTTTTCGCGATTCGATCATTCAATCACGTTCAAATAATAGTTTCACTATGTTGCTTAGGAGTGGACACCAATTACTCGGAACTGCGGTGAAAAAGAACAAAGAAGAAGTATGAGAAGAAGCCTCGCTCGTAGGAATAGAAATGTTGTCCCACTATAATATGTATTTTTTACATATATGACGCTGTCGTTTTGATTTTTTGCCATAAATGTACTTTTCGATGATTTTTATTTGTTTTATGGCAGATTCTAGCAAAATAGCCTTATTTAAGGCGCTGCCATCGAAATAGCCTTATTTTATTGCGCTGCCATCAAAAATCAATTATTTTATGGCGCTGCCATCAAAATAATTGATTTTATGGTGAATGGCACAATTTCATTGAAAAGTTCCTTCATCAGTCCACTCCCACTACACTAAAAGATCCCACTACACTATTTCGTCTATTTCGTGGCTATTCACCAAATTTAATAACAGAATCATATATCAACAAAGCGAGCAACCAATACGGACCGGGTTTGCACGAACGCTATACTATTTTCGATTCGCGATAGAGAAAATAGTACAGCGTTCGTGCAAACCCGGTCCGTATTGGTTGCTCGCTTTGTGCATATATGATTCTGTTATTAAATTTGGTGAACAGCCACGAAATAGACGAAATAGTGTAGTGGGATCTTTTAGTGTAGTGGGAGTGGACTGATGAAGGAACTTTTCAATGAAATTGTGCCATTCACCACAAAATCAATCATTTTGATGGCAGCGCCATAAAATAATTGATTTTTGATGGCAGCGCAATAAAATAATTGATTTTTGATGGCAGCGCAATAAAATAAGGCTATTTTGATGGCAGCGCCATAAAATAAAGCTATTTTGCTAGAAACTGCCATAAAGCAAATAAAAATCATAGAAAAGTACATTTATGGCAAAAAATCAAAACGGCAGCGTCATATATGTTAATTTTCTCTCTCTATTTTATTTTCACCAGCTTTTTAAGTAAGTAATCATTTATATATTTTTTAATTCCTTAGCTTCCTCTCGATTTTCATTAACTTTTAAATTTTTAATTTTTTTGTTTTCTTCATCTATATAATACAATTTACTAGAGTTTATTCATTTATGTAAACTCATACTGAAATATTAGTTTAGTTATTTAGGTTTGTTGTAAACTTTGTGTTTTTCTTCTGTGTTGTTACTGCTAGTGTATAACATAAAATTCAATAAACTTCAAATTTTTTCGTAACCATACTCTCTGGGCACTCAATGATGAGGCCCACCTAGAAAGCACAAAGATTTGTCTTAGCAGAGGCGAAACAGACCTGTGTGATTTAACATAAAAACAGTGAATGATGTAAACTGAATTGTGCTGACATTTTTATTCACCTTGTTTTATAGTAATGCATGTTTTAATGTATTACTTGTATAACTGACCCCAGGATGTTTTAGATGTTCCTCTGAGTTCTTCCTTTCATATTCTTTCTTTTCTCCTGCTCTCACGTAATTATATACTTGCCTTTCTCTCGCGTATGCTGAAGTCTCTCACTGCGCGAGTACTTCACCTGATCATGCCCCCTAAGTCATATGCATGTACATATCTAATAACAAACACAATCAACATTAACTGCACCCTTTTGCATACTAAGGATGAGTTCCTTGCATTCACTTACCATCCCTTTCCTTCCCTCTTATCAAAACGAATCCCTTCTCTTTCATCTCTCTCCTACTCTTCCTAAACACTAATTCTCTTTTCCTCGTACTCCTAGACCTTTTTCCTTTCTATCAAATCCATTCTCGCTCCTTTATCGAGCACTATTTCTTATCTGACTCGTTTTTATTCTTTGTCATATCTCCGCAGCATTTCTGCACTTCAATTGTCTTTATTTTTCTTCTCTCCATATCCTTCACCTACTTTTTCAAGCGTCTGTCCCTTCAGAGGGTATTTCGCGTTGTTAATTATGACTCTTTTCCATTCTTCCACAACTTTTTTACCTCTGGAGGTCACTCTATTTCTAGTTCTCTCTCTTTCTTTTTTATCTTTCTATTTCAACCTTTTCTCTGTTTCTTTTGATTGTATACTTTTGTGTCTTCAAATTTTACTACATATATAAACCTTCTCTCTCTTCAAGAACACAATCTCAGAATATCATGGAAGATCTGCTTTGCGTGGGTTTCCCGACCAATTTAAAACAAAAATGTTGGCCAACCCTTTACTATTGCAAACTAAATCTTTACAGTCAAGATTTCGCTGATTAAGAATTTTTTTTATAAAATTGAGAGCAAAGCTAAGATAAAAGAGCATCGTGATTTTTTTCTCCAACGTCTTTCTATTTCATTTCATTGATTTATTTATTCCACGCACAATTACACTCGGAAGAGTTTAATAATCTTCGCAGTAGAAGGAAAACAAAAAGCGTGGACTTGATATAAAAAGAGGAAGAGTTTTAGTTGCGGTGGAGCGCTTTGTTCTGAGAAACAATTCGGTGTGTTCTGAGAAACAATTCGGTGTGTTCTGAGAAACAATTCGGTGTGTTCTGAGAAACAATTCGGTGTGTTCTGAGAAACAATTCGGTGTGTTCTGAGAAACAATTCGGTGTGTTCTGAGAAACAATTCGGTGTGTTCTGAGAAACAATTCGGTGTGTTCTGAGAAACAATTCGGTGTGTTCTGAGAAACAATTCGGTGTGTTCTGAGAAACAATTCGGTGTGTTCTGAGAAACAATTCGGTGTGTTCTGAGAAACAATTCGGTGTGTTCTGAGAAACAATTCGGTGTGTTCTGAGAAACAATTCGGTGTGTTCTGAGAAACAATTCGGTGTGTTCTGAGAAACAATTCGGTGTGTTCTGAGAAACAATTCGGTGTGTTCTGAGAAACAATTCGGTGTGTTCTGAGAAACAATTCGGTGTGTTCTGAGAAACAATTCGGTGTGTTCTGAGAAACAATTCGGTGTGTTCTGAGAAACAATTCGGTGTGTTCTGAGAAACAATTCGGTGTGTTCTGAGAAAAAATTCGGTGTGTTCTGAGAAACAATTCGGTGTGTTCTGAGAAACAATTCGGTGTGTTCTGAGAAACAATTCGGTGTGTTCTGAGAAACAATTCGGTGTGTTCTGAGAAACAATTCGGTGTGTTCTGAGAAACAATTCGGTGTGTTCTGAGAAACAATTCGGTGTGTTCTGAGAAACAATTCGGTGTGTTCTGAGAAACAATTCGGTGTGTTCTGAGAAACAATTCGGTGTGTTCTGAGAAACGATTCGGTGTGTTCTGAGAAACAATTCGGTGTGTTCTGAGAAACAATTCGGTGTGTTCTGAGAAACAATTCGGTGTGTTCTGAGAAACAATTCGGTGTGTTCTGAGAAACAATTCGGTGTGTTCTGAGAAACAATTCGGTGTGTTCTGAGAAACAATTCGGTGTGTTCTGAGAAACAATTCGGTGTGTTCTGAGAAACAATTCGGTGTGTTCTGAGAAACGATTCGGTGTGTTCTGAGAAACAATTCGGTGTGTTCTGAGAAACAATTCGGTGTGTTCTGAGAAACAATTCGGTGTATTCTGAGAAACAATTCGGTGTGTTCTGAGAAACAATTCGGTGTGTTCTGAGAAACAATTCGGTGTGTTCTGAGAAACAATTCGGTGTGTTCTGAGAAACAATTCGGTGTGTTCTGAGAAACAATTCGGTGTGTTCTGAGAAACAATTCGGTGTGTTCTGAGAAACAATTCGGTGTGTTCTGAGAAACAATTCGGTGTGTTCTGAGAAACAATTCGGTGTGTTCTGAGAAACAATTCGGTGTGTTCTGAGAAATAATTAAGTGTGTTCTGAGAAACAATTCGGTGTGTTCTGAGAAAAAATTCGGTGTGTTCTGAGAAACAATTGGGTGTGTTCTGAGAAACAATTGGGTGTGTTCTGAGAAACAATTCGGTGTGTTCTGAGAAACAATTCGGTGTGTTCTGAGAAACAATTGGGTGTGTTCTGAGAAACAATTCGGTGTGTTCTGAGAAACAATTCGGTGTGTTCTGAGAAACAATTCAGTTTTACAATTGAGGGCTTCATTAGATAATCATTTCTGTTATATAAAACAAAGTTTGTTAGATAAGTCTATTGAAGAATTGAATTTCGTTAAATTGAACAGCGAGAAAATGAATTTCAAGAATAGTTACAACATCTCGATTTTAATCTTACACTGTGGTATTCTGGAGTAGTGAGCCAAGAGGGAGTTTTACAAGATGCTGCCGGAAAGTCTCACTGTTGGTAATGAAGACAATCGCCCCCGGAAGGTTGTTACAAGCGGTTAGGATTCTGGAAGTGGAAGTTGATGCCTTTGAGAAAATTTTTTTCCGTTACCATTTGGATTCTGTAAGTATGGGAATCTCTGATGAAGGTGTTGGGTAGAGCTAGAGAGTATGTATAGGTATAAAAGCGGTTTCATTGTGAACATTAGAATGAATGCTCTTATGCAAGAGTACTAACTCTTATATAGCTCGTCTACATTCAAGAGTTTCGAGACCCAGTAGTTCCAAACGTTCAGGATACGCTAGATGTGACTGTCCTGATCGTATTAGAACTCTTCTAGTGAAAGCCCGCTGTAAATGTTCAATATTAGGTCATATCGAGACAGGATTTCTCGCTCGCGCATGCATTTATTGGACGTACACACACACATATATATATATATATATATATATATATATATATATATATATATATATATATATATATATATATATATATATATATATAAACTCTTCTAGTGAAAGCCCACACACATATAAACTTATATATATATATATGTATGTATATACAGCAAAAGCTCGGGGGAGTATCTTGAAGTCCTTAGTTTGGAAAGCTTTCAAAAATCGATTCAGTAGAGACTCAGCAGTTTTACGTTTACAACTCTTCCTGGGCAACTTATGTAGGGGTGACTCGCTGCCCGCATCACAAGAAACAACGGAGTTGAATCCAGCTTCCTGGATCACTTTTTGCGTTCAGTTTTTCTTATTTTAAAATACACTGTTGTTAATTTGCCAACAGTGATAAAAAGGTAAACTTTCACAAAAAAGAGATTTTCTCAATATGAGAAATTTAAAAAAAAACTCAATATGATAGGAATGAAACTTAGGTAGTTTTTATTCTCTATTGAATTCTCGACATGTATTCTACTACCAATTTTGTCATGCAATTAAAGATGCCTCAAGGCTTCAAATAATGTACAATGCTTATGTAGTCATGATTCGTTTGGTTTTGGATGTTTTTGAGAGTTGAAGGATGAATGTCACCTTCTATTCTCTTCATTTTCTCTCCCTCGATGATTTTTTGCATCTGCTGCTCATCTGAAAAATCCGTGCTATCGTGTGCCAAGATTGTTCTACAGAGTGAGCGACGACCACCATGGAAGGGAAGAGGAAACATAGGCATACAAAGTGATACGAGAAAAATAGTATAGAAAGGAGAGAGTGATAAAGTTTGACGGAGAAAGAGAAAGAAAAAAAGAAGAATAGGAAATAAATAGCCATACATAGAATAAGAACGAAAGAAAAAATATTGAGAAGACGGGAATGAAGCCTTAGGTGTCTTCTGATCAGATAAAAAAGGAAGTGAAAAAGTTGCAAAAATTCCACCCTTTCTGCTCTGCTCCGCCTTGTTTTCTCCTATGTTTTTTGTATAACTCTCTCTCCCCTCTCTCTCTCTCTCTCTCTCTCTCTCTCTCTCTCTCTCTCTCTCTCTCTCTCTCTCTCTCTCTCTCTCTCTTTCTCTCTCTCTTCCTCCTTTTCCCGCTTTCCCCCCTTTCTCTCTCTAGTTCATCTTATCCTATCATTCGTAGGACTTCTTTCTTCTGTTTATTTGGTCCATTCTGTTCATTTGTTTTCTTGGGGTTCTACCGTCTTTTTCATGTGTTTAAAAACTTTTTATTATAATTGTATGACTTGCAACTTCAAACACAATAGCAAAGTTCCATTACCTAAGGCATATAAATTTCTTTGATAATTCGTGTGCGCTGAAGACTATGCAACTTTTAAAAATACTTGTAAAACTCTAAATGTATTCACGCATTCACGATTTCACAAACAAAATCGGGGTCAACGGCTATGCAAAAATAGAATGTAAACCTCGTTAATTGTGTAGAGATAATTTTAGTGGGCAGGTTGAATGATAGACGAGATAATTTTAGTGGGCAGATTGAATGATAGACGAGATAATTTTAGTGGGCAGATTGAATGATAGACGAGATAATTTTAGTGGGCAGATTGAATGATAGACGAGCTAATTTTAGTGGGCAGATTGAATGATAGACGAGATAATTTTAGTGGGCAGATTGAATGATAGACGAGATAATTTTAGTGGGCAGATTGAATGATAGACGAGATAATTTTAGTGTGCAGATTGAATGATAGACGAGATAATTTTAGTGGGCAGATTGAATGATAGACGAGATAATTTTAGTGGGCAGATTGAATGATAGACGAGATAATTTTAGTGGGCAGATTGAATGATAGACGAGCTAATTTTAGTGGGCAGATTGAATGATAGACGAGATAATTTTAGTGGGCAGATTGAATGATAGACGAGATAATTTTAGTGTGCAGATTGAATGATAGACGAGATAATTTTAGTGGGCAGATTGAATGATAGACGAGATAATTTTAGTGGGCAGATTGAATGATAGACGAGATAATTTTAGTGGGCAGATTGAATGATAGACGAGCTAATTTTAGTGGGCAGATTGAATGATAGACGAGATAATTTTAGTGGGCAGATTGAATGATAGACGAGATAATTTTAGTGGGCAGATTGAATGATAGACGAGATAATTTTAGTGGGCAGATTGAATGATAGACGAGATAAGTTTAGTGGGCAGATTGAATGATAGACGAGATAATTTTAGTGGGCAGATTGAATGATAGACGAGATAATTTTAGTGGGCAGATTGAATGATAGACGAGATAATTTTAGTGGGCAGATTGAATGATAGACGAGATAATTTTAGTGGGCAGATTGAATGATAGACGAGATAATTTTAGTGGGCAGATTGAATGATAGACGAGATAATTTTAGTGGGCAGATTGAATGATAGACGAGATAATTTTAGTGGGCAGATTGAATGATAGACGAGATAATTTTAGTGGGCAGATTGAATGATAGACGAGATAATTTTAGTGGGCAGATTGAATGATAGACGAGATAATTTTAGTGGGCAGATTGAATGATAGACGAGATAATTTTAGTGGGCGGATTGAATGACAGACGAGATAATTTTAGTGTGCAGATTGAATGATAGACGAGATAATTTTAGTGTGCAGATTGAATGATAGACGAGATAATTTTAGTGTGCAGATTGAATGATAGACGAGATAATTTTAGTGGGCAGATTGAATGATAGACGAGATAATTTTAGTGGGCAGATTGAATGATAGACGAGATAATTTTAGTGGGCAGATTGAATGATAGACGAGATAATTTTAGTGGGCAGATTGAATGATAGACGAGATAATTTTAGTGGGCAGATTGAATGATAGACGAGATAATTTTAGTGGGCAGATTGAATGATAGACGAGATAATTTTAGTGGGCAGATTGAATGATAGACGAGATAATTTTAGTGGGCAGATTGAATGATAGACGAGATAATTTCAGTGGGCAGATTGAATGATAGACGAGATAATTTTAGTGGGCAGATTGAATGATAGACGAGATAATTTTAGTGTGCAGATTGAATGATAGACGAGATAATTTTAGTGTGCAGATTGAATGATAGACGAGATAATTTTAGTGGGCAGATTGAATGATAGACGAGATAATTTTAGTGGGCAGATTGAATGATAGACGAGATAATTTTAGTGGGCAGATTGAATGATAGACGAGATAATTTTAGTGGGCAGATTGAATGATAGACGAGATAATTTTAGTGTGCAGATTGAATGATAGACGAGATAATTTTAGTGTGCAGATTGAATGATAGACGAGATAATTTTAGTGTGCAGATTGAATGATAGACGAGATAATTTTAGTGTGCAGATTGAATGATAGACGAGATAATTTTAGTGGGCAGATTGAATGATAGACGAGATAATTTTAGTGTGCAGATTGAATGATAGACGAGATAATTTTAGTGTGCAGATTGAATGATAGACGAGATAATTTTAGTGTGCAGATTGAATGATAGACGAGATAATTTTAGTGGGCAGATTGAATGATAGACGAGATAATTTTAGTGGGCAGATTGAATGATAGACGAGATAATTTTAGTGGGCAGATTGAATTATAGACGAGATAATTTTAGTGGGCAGATTGAATGATAGACGAGATAATTTTAGTGTGCAGATTGAAAGATAGACGAGATAATTTTAGTGTGCAGATTGAATGATAGACGAGATAATTTTAGTGTGCAGATTGAATGATAGACGAGATAATTTTAGTGGGCAGATTGAATGATAGACGAGATAATTTTAGTGGGCAGATTGAATGATAGACGAGATAATTTTAGTGGGCAGATTGAATTATAGACGAGATAATTTTAGTGTGCAGATTGAATGATAGACGAGATAATTTTAGTGTGCAAATTGAATGATAGACGAGACAATTTTAGTGGGCAGATTGAATGATAGACGAGATAATTTTAGTGGGCAGATTGAATGATAGACGAGATAATTTTAGTGGGCAGATTGAATTATAGACGAGATAATTTTAGTGTGCAGATTGAATGATAGACGAGATAATTTTAGTGTGCAGATTGAATGATAGACGAGATAATTTTAGTGGGCAGATTGAATGATAGACGAGATAATTTTAGTGGGCAGATTGAATGATAGACGAGATAATTTTAGTGTGCAGATTGAATGATAGACGAGATAATTTTAGTGTGCAGATTGAATGATAGACGAGATAATTTTAGTGTGCAGATTGAATGATAGACGAGATAATTTTAGTGTGCAGATATAATGATAGACGAGATAATTTTAGTGGGCAGATTGAATGATAGACGAGATAATTTTAGTGGGCAGATTGAATGATAGACGAGATAATTTTAGTGGGCAGATTGAATGATAGACGAGATAATTTCAGTGTGCAGATTGAATGATAGACGAGATAATTTTAGTGTGCAGATTGAATGATAGACGAGATAATTTTAGTGGGCAGATTGAATGATAGACGAGATAATTTTAGTGGGCAGATTGAATGATAGACGAGATAATTTTAGTGGGCAGATTGAATGATAGACGAGATAATTTTAGTGGGCAGATTGAATGATAGACGAGATAATTTTAGTGTGCAGATTGAATGATAGACGAGATAATTTTAGTGTGCAGATTGAATGATAGACGAGATAATTTTAGTGTGCAGATTGAATGATAGACGAGATAATTTTAGTGTGCAGATTGAATGATAGACGAGATAATTTTAGTGGGCAGATTGAATGATAGACGAGATAATTTTAGTGTGCAGATTGAATGATAGACGAGATAATTTTAGTGTGCAGATTGAATGATAGACGAGATAATTTTAGTGTGCAGATTGAATGATAGACGAGATAACTTTAGTGGGCAGATTGAATGATAGACGAGATAATTTTAGTGGGCAGATTGAATGATAGACGAGATAATTTTAGTGGGCAGATTGAATTATAGACGAGATAATTTTAGTGGGCAGATTGAATGATAGACGAGATAATTTTAGTGTGCAGATTGAAAGATAGACGAGATAATTTTAGTGTGCAGACTGAATGATAGACGAGATAATTTTAGTGTGCAGATTGAATGATAGACGAGATAATTTTAGTGGGCAGATTGAATGATAGACGAGATAATTTTAGTGGGCAGATTGAATGATAGACGAGATAATTTTAGTGGGCAGATTGAATTATAGACGAGATAATTTTAGTGTGCAGATTGAATGATAGACGAGATAATTTTAGTGTGCAAATTGAATGATAGACGAGACAATTTTAGTGGGCAGATTGAATGATAGACGAGATAATTTTAGTGGGCAGATTGAATGATAGACGAGATAATTTTAGTGGGCAGATTGAATTATAGACGAGATAATTTTAGTGTGCAGATTGAATGATAGACGAGATAATTTTAGTGTGCAGATTGAATGATAGACGAGATAATTTTAGTGGGCAGATTGAATGATAGACGAGATAATTTTAGTGGGCAGATTGAATGATAGACGAGATAATTTTAGTGTGCAGATTGAATGATAGACGAGATAATTTTAGTGTGCAGATTGAATGATAGACGAGATAATTTTAGTGTGCAGATTGAATGATAGACGAGATAATTTTAGTGTGCAGATTGAATGATAGACGAGATAATTTTAGTGGGCAGATTGAATGATAGACGAGATAATTTTAGTGGGCAGATTGAATGATAGACGAGATAATTTTAGTGGGCAGATTGAATTATAGACGAGATAATTTTAGTGGGCAGATTGAATGATAGACGAGATAATTTTAGTGTGCAGATTGAATGATAGACGAGATAATTTTAGTGTGCAGATTGAATGATAGACGAGATAATTTTAGTGTGCAGATTGAATGATAGACGAGATAATTTTAGTGTGCAGATTGAATGATAGACGAGATAATTTTAGTGTGCAGATTGAATGATAGACGAGATAATTTTAGTGTGCAGATTGAATGATAGACGATTTTTCACTGCAATAAACGTTTTAATCTATTTTGAAGTACACACTTCTAGTAGTTCCTAAGTTTTCTAAATTACCATACTTTTTTGTTGATAAATTGGCCCAATTTCCGCTAGAGTTAAGTCTGTCTGCCCAGCATTTTCTGATTAGAAGCTTCTTAGATTCAGAATTTTTTCTGATGTAAGTTAGTACTTAATAGAATCACTACATCGTGTTCAAATTGGATGTATGAGTATTCATAATTACCAGAAACGAAATGTATTGTAATATTATACTATTCGTACTGTGAATTATTAGTCTCCATCAGTTAATTCTGTCAAATTTTCTATACACTTTTCTGCTTCCATTTGGAATCTCCCTTTTCTTAGTTTTTTCAAAAAATTAATAGCGCTTACTGTACTCACTTCTTTCTTTTTTGGAATGCGATTTAAATGACTCATCTGAGTTATATTTTATTGTTTGCCTTTCGCTCGTTGCAGGGACAATTCAGCTGCCCCTTTCCTTTTACACATCTCTCCCCTCTCCAACCATAAATTGTCTCCTCCATATCTTCATCACAATTGTGTATCTGATAACATGCATAATGGCAGCTACGAGGTGTGTCATTTGTATTGATGTGCGAATGATGGCGATAGCCGCGAACGGAATCAATCATATTACGATTGGCTTGTTCATCCTCCCCTTAATGTAATGACTTCTCTTTTTCTTGTTCTTACTCTGCTCATTCTTGAGGCTTCATTTCTTTTCAACTCTCTCTCACACAGAGAAAAACTCCTCCGTTTTTCACAATTTCATTGGTTTATGTGATATAAAAAGTTTTCAGATTCCTTGTTCCTTGATAAAATGTATCTGCATACAAAGTTATGAATAGAACAGAAACATCATGAAAAAATACGTAGAAAAAGATTGAACACAAGAAGAGAAAAATAGATACAAAAGAAAAAAATGTTTTTTTAAAAAAGAAAGAATAAAGTTAGAGAGGAAAGCATAGTAACGAATGAAAATAGGGGCTATAAACATGAAAGTCGCAAAAAACTTGGCAGTGATCAAAGAGAATTAATAGCAATGGGTATGTTTCCCGGTTATTTGGGAATGCCGAGAATGAAGAAGAGAGTAGGAGGACAGGAGAATAATGGAGATGATTCAGTTTAGAAGAGCAGGAAAGGAGTCGACTAAGTTGAGAAATTCAGTGGAGGATTCGGCTCAGTTGATATAGAGGGGCGGAGGAGTCAATCTATTATAATACAGAAAAGTAGGAGAGGAGCCGATTCTGTTGACAACCAGGTGAATCAAA
Source organism: Allodiplogaster pararmata (assembly GCA_964056735.1). Lineage (NCBI taxonomy): Eukaryota > Metazoa > Nematoda > Chromadorea > Rhabditida > Diplogasteridae > Allodiplogaster > Allodiplogaster pararmata. The sequence goes on along the minus strand of OZ057409.1, from coordinate 1,368,569 downwards.
ATCAGTCATAAGCCAGTGAGCGATTATCCTCATTCCTGATACGATTGTAATGATGCTGCTGATGTGGTAGACTCTTATCGTTTCAACAGTTCTTCGACTTCTTTTTATCACACGTTCTGTTTATGTTACTCCTCTCCTCAATTTTTTTCCTCTCCGTATTTCTTTGACTCTCATAACTCACATTTCTTCTTTCTTATGCGGCCTGACTAACTTCATTGTATCCTTGATGTCGAAATACTTTTCTTTTTTCTTTGCAAGTTGAGAAGTACATATCTATAAGCGGAAAAATACTTCATTTTGTAAAATTTGTTCTCAATCAAAAATCTTTTTTTAACTACATAAATTTTAGATTACAACAAAGGTTGTTCTATCGATTGAGGCTAACCAATGATTTTAAAAAAATTTCACGTGTAGAATACGTTAAAAAACTATGCGAAAAGCGAGAAGAATAAAAATACCTCAACATGTTCCGTTGTTGGTCGTCGTAATGTAAAAAAAGTCTATGTTTTAATTCACACAAATGTGTTATAAAACCATAGAGATTTTTTTTACAAGCGTTTGAATTAACAATATATTTACTTGATAAACAAGAACAAAAAACTTATTTAACAGAATAAACTGTCAACTTTCTTCATTTTTAAGCAGCGTTTTTGATACTTTTCTCTTTGTTCAGTCCCAACCGTCCGTTTGCTAAATCTTTCCGTGATTAAATTTTTTTCTCTTTTCGTTTGTGAATCATTCCCCCCTCTCTTTTCGTCCCATCTCTCCCCCTCCCCTCGCCACACTCAATTAATCACACTTGCTCGCCCGTTCATCTAAAGAATGGGACGTTCATGCCCTCAGGCGTCCAGGAACGCTAACGCAATAAGCCGCCTTGCTCTTCTTTATCATCCGATTTCAGTAAACCCTCCTTGCCTTCCTGCCACTGTTCAGCTTCTGCTATGCTTATTCTTGTTTTGTGTGTCCCTCCCGTCACTTTTGCTCTATGCTTTTCTCTCGATGTCCTCTTTTCCTTTCTCCCTCCCCTTCTCTCTCTTCAAATGCTTCACTTACACAGTATCTGCCTCGGTTCTACTCAATTCATTTCAACTTAGATTTTCTATTTCCCCACTTGGAACGATTCACTCACTGTTGGAGTCAAAAAGCCATACTTGCTCTCTAAATTGCCTAATCACTATTGTTAATCAAAATGAACCAAAAGTTTGTTACGGCAACCATGGATACTGTATCTATTTTCCTTTCTTTCTCACTTATCCCATTTTTCTCACACAATAAAAAGTCTGTGTGGATGAAAATTTCGAATGACGTAGCTAATTTTACAGAAAAACGAAGTAGTAAAGAAGGCTTCCTGACACCCAAAACTTGTAAACAGAGACGTAGCACTGTTTTCCTGTTTTTTCTTCTTGTCTTTTGACTGTTCCTAGTTTACGTTTTTCATATAATGGAAAATTTGTGGTGAGTCATCAGCCGAGAAGCTTCAAAAATGTCGCAAATGAACTGTTCTCATTGTCCAACTTATTGTCAAACTATGTATATGTATGTTTAATGGAGATTTTAAAAAACTCAAAACTTTGAGATCATGGATATATTGTAATGAGTTCAAGTTCGGAAAGTGAGTTCAAGTTTTTGTGTTCGGAAAGCCCAGACTTTTGAAACAATTGTAATTCGCTGGTGTTTTTTTATGGTTCTTTTTTTCGAAAAACATCTCCGATGTTATTTGTGTACTGCTGAGTCATCATGAATGAGTCCGAAGAATACTTACTGGAGTTGAGGCGTTGTTTTGAAACAGATGATTGAGTAATCGCTAGAAACAATTTTATGCAAACAACTGCTTGTGTTTAAATAGGCGAGTTTTCAAGTTAGTAAGGTTAAGGCCAAAAATGTTTAACAGTATCATTGTTTTACAAATCCACTCTTAACCTTGGGGGAAGAACCCCATTGGCTTTCTCATCTTCACTTCCTAATCAAACCCTCTTCCTCTCCGTTTGCTCGCCCTTTAGAATCAGTTCCTAATGAGCCCATGATTAAATTTTTCTATAAGATCTCTTTCTCTTTGTCTATCTCCACGAGATTTTCTTCGCTCTCTCCTTCTGTGCATGCCCCCCCCCCCATCCCTGTAATTATGTCTCTCTTACTCTCGCACTTGTTCTTCTTCTTCGCCATGACTCCTGCCAGTTCATCTACTCATCTACTCTCCACCCGCCAAGCACTCAATCTCCCAACTAACACTTCGCCCATATCTTGCCCGAACAATTGTACTCTTCTTCTGGATGAGTTCTCTCTGATGTTGAACTCAGTCACGATTGCAGTGCAAGCATATAGTTAGTTATATAGAGTAAACGATTGAGAAGGAGAGCTCAGAAGATGCTCCACTGGCACAGAATCCTCTTGTTGTGCAGCATATCAACTTCAGCAGCCGCCACCAATGCTCAAATCAAACTCATTTCCGCTCCTGAGTTTAAGGTGAGTAGTATATTTTGAAAGAAGCTGTAGGATTAGAATGAGTCTCAAAACTTTAACTAATTAACAGAAGAGCAAGTCTTAGCTATGCTGATATTTTTTCGGTGAGGTAAAACTCATATACGAGTTTATTTCATAGTATAAAATTTGAAACTAACTGAATCAGCTAACCGAACAATTCCAGTTTTAGCAAGGAAAAGTGTAGCAAGGAATATACGTAGAGGTTAAGAAGAAATCTTCGCTATTGGCAAGACTTTATTTCGAGTCAGAAGTTCATCATTTTTCTAGTGTAAAGAAGTCTATGAATTTTTAAATGACATCACTTGTTTTTTTGTTTAGAAAAAATGTTATTGAATGTTATTTAAGCTTCTCGAGCGAGACAGATTGAAACTGGAATGCCAATTCTCCAATTTCGGTTAGAATTTTTTTGTTTCCTAAACGCGCGGCGAGCGAGAAAAAAAGAGTGAAAAAGTTCTGTGAAAGAATCGGTAACTATAATTTTTTTTCTCGAGTGCAAGAACATAAAATTTTTCCCTTTGAATTCTAATAAATATAGAAGAGGTGAATCGGAAGAAATAGGACAATTTCCTTCAAAAAATGTGTCTTTTATCGGTCAGAAAAAATGAAACTGAAGTTAGTAAAACATGATTAGAATACCGCACTGAAAAAAACTATCCCGTGAGGCGGGATCGAACTCGACCTTATCTTTCCTACCAAGATCGAGCGCGTTACCACGACACTAAAGAGGGAACATTGAGCCACTTGAAATGCTTTCCTTTATTCGTGCATTTTTACCTCCAGTAAAAGACGACGACCATCTCGTGTGGAAGCACAAAGGGAGCATTCTTTATGTTGATGAGGAAGAGCTCGTAGACGACTCTCGTTATGAGATGACCGCAGACGAAGAAGAAGGAGGAAAAAAGATTGTTAGTCTGCGAAAACTAGGGAACAAGCGTTGGAAAGATCTGCGTAAGCAAAGAAATCCTAGTTTGGAAAAGAGTGAGAGAGGCAAGAGAGTTCATTATAAGATACTCAAGGGTTAGAGAAAAAAAAGAGGTATCCAATGATCCGGAAGAGAGGATTCATCCTAGCGGACAGCCCATAACTGTAGGAAGTTTGAAGGAGTGACATTGAAAAAAGTTAAGTTAGTCGAATAGGAAGTCTACAATTAGGGAGTTAAGAGGAAAATAACATATTATAGATGACAACGCTTACACTCCACAATGTTGCTCAGCGAGACGACGGAGTCTTCGAGTGTGGAGTGGAATCGGAGGACGGCGGGAAATTCGAGACGATCAGACTGCGTGTACTAGGTTTCTTTGCACTACAATTTCCTACGGGTTCACAACAAGCAAAAACCTAAAACTTCAGCAACACGTTGATATAAAAGCATTGATTTTTTTCTAGTTTAAATGTTTAAAAAAACCTCGATGAAGGCTGTTTGTGACGAAGTGCTTTGATTTAAACTGTAAAAGGGTGTGGGTACAAAGAAATTATAAGATGAACCATCATGGAACATATTTGAAGATTTCCTTCAGGGGAGCCTGGTTCAGAGTCGCTCGTTAGCTGAGTCTCAAGAACAAAAAAGGCAGATTTATGTTCCGTGGATAAATGACATAATAATCTAATTAGAATGATTCATCTGTGCCATTTCAGAGTATACGAAGCATTTTCCTTAGTGTCAAATCAAGCTAGAGCTCGGACCAAGTGTTCATACTCGTGTGTCCCTTTGCAAACGTTCAACAAGTCCGTCCTCGTTTGAAAACCCGACCGGCTTCCTTTCCCTTCTGTTCAAAACCTTTCACCTCGTGTCGCCTAATCCTTGGCTTTTGCCTCGTGTTTCGCAGAGGAGAAATCATCGTCAGAAAAGCCCTTCGTTCACATCACGCCTGATGCGTGGCCATACGTCGTTATAGAAGGGGAGTCAGTCTCCCTCCGATGCCATCCGAGGGGAAACCCTCTCCCCAAGATACACTGGACTCGCAAGGTTACTCATATCAGTCTTGCACTCACATACTCGCATTTGCTCTTTTGTTGACTTCAAGATTTTTCTTAAGACGATAGGCTTTGTTCTTGAAAAATAAAATGTTGGATATTAACTACCTTAGCTTGGAACAAAATAAAGGTAATTTTGAACGAAATGAAACTATTGATGAGAAACCTTCCACTCTTTGACGAGTTAATATGAGAAGATACAACCTGTGTAGATGCGTAGGGTACTGATTTGGGAAAGCAAAACTTCTCTTTTTTCATAGTGGTTTTCTTATTGTTGGAACTCTCATCATTAAATTCATAAAACTCACTATACATTAGAAGAAACAGCAAGCAATATTGATTAAAAGCAAATTAGGCAATAATTATACTGATTCTGAAGCATCAAGCATTTGTTTGATTATCTAAGTATTCACTGCTCACAAGTTGTTCATAGCGCTTGACTGACAAAATTTTGTGTTGAATTCATGACTATTCGTGAATTCAAATCACCCTTAACCATTCCTGGCCGTTTGCGGAATCGCACTCGAAGACAATCGTTCTCTCTGAGTTTAGAAATGCTTTTTCAGAATGGCGAGATATCATCATCAGTGAAAGTGGAAGACCAGTATCTTCGCTTTCCGGCTGTGCGGAAAAGTGACACGGGAATTTATTTGTGCAACGGTGTCAACTCCGTCGGTGCGGCCAATGCGGAAGTCGACCTGCGCGTGAACGGTTGGTTCGCCAAAGATGAATAAATAATTAGCTCTATGGTGCGATATTTTGTACTAAATCGTTTTTTTTTGTTACTCCAATTTGAATGGAGATGTGCATGTAAGCATGTTTGAACAAGTTCATTTCAGAAGCACACATAGTCCAATAACTTATTGTGTTCGTTAACACAAGATGTTGTTTTCTGACAATTTCTTACATGTCCCTTGAAATCTAAATTGAATTGCTTTAGATAGAATTGAATTGTTTGTTGTTAAGACGGACTTTTTCTGAAAAAAACTTGAAAGACGAACTTTTTTCTGAAAAAATTTCTCTCTTTTAAACTGAACTAACTGTTCATTCGATGTAGAATCGAAATAATATTTGAGGGACTAAGACAAGCCTCTCCTCTTTGCAGATCCTATCAACGCGGACGGTCCTGACTGCAAGTTTTACTCTTTTTATTACCCTTATCCCATTTGTTTCTTGTTTTGAATAGGTAACTTTTTATGTCAAAGTGAAGAAAACCTCCGTTCAAGCCCAATGTTCTTCATTTACACTTTCTCGTAATACTATTCTTTAAATCTGTATAGAAATACAGAGTTTCTTTGTCGAATTTTCAACAATTTTCTTAAAGATTTTTTTAACTTTACAACCTGAGTTTGTTATTTCATGAACTAAATCTGCTGTTATAGCTATCATAGCCATGACCGCAGCCTTTTTCAGGCAGAAACAACATGATCCTAAAACTAAGGTGATTCCATTTGCTTTTTCAGCTGAGCCGATGATTCGGTCTCTCCGCCCTTTCCAGCCAATTCGCTTGCACGAGACAGTCAACATCTCATGCCAGTATGATGGACAGCCGCATCCTGAGATCGAATGGAAGTTCAACAACCACCGCCTAAGTGTAAGGAGACTTATGAGCTTACCATATTAAGTAATCCACGTTTTTTTGTTGTTGTTCGAAATGTAATAAATTTGTTCAATATCTAATTTCTATCGATCTTTCATCATAGAAGCTTATTCCTGCAGTCTTGGAACACAAATATTTTGCATTCCTAAATAGCTCAAACATATTCTTGTTGATTTATGAGAGGAGATACGAAAACAGGGATCTGGTGTTATTCTTATTTCCCTACATAGATTCTAATTCCAAACCCTTATGTATGTGATATGCATTTTTTGAGTACTGAGTGACGCGCATCGTGGAGGTTAATTAGACAGTTAAAGTCTTTGTCGTGCCAGTGAAGAGATGCGGTGTGGTTTCGTGCAAAGAGTTCGGACGTTTCGCTTTATTTAAAGCATCATCAGCGATATGCAAATTACCCTAAAGCAGAACGAAATTGGTAAAAAACAAAGCGAAAAAAGCATAATTCACATGAAAGTTATCTCAATACAAGAGAGGAAATCTCCTAAAGAAGTAAAAAGCTATTTAGTGGGAGAAAGAAGCGAAATATGGTAAGTCTCGATTTCGCTTCTTTCTCCCACTAAATAGCTTTTTACTTCTTTAGGAGATTTCCTCTCTTGTATTGAGATAACTTTCATGTGAATTATGCTTTTTTCGCTTTATTTTTTACCAATTTCGTTCTGCTTTAGGGTAATTTGCATATCGCTGATGATGCTTTAAATAAAGCGAAACGTCCGAACTCTTTGCACGAAACTATGTGATATGCAGTGTCACAGGAGAGAAAAAAGTTGATGAATCCTGTGAATATTGCTGCGTCTGAGAAAAAGCGTGATGGTCGTAGATGCAGATGCTGATCCCCGTTACAGTTGCAGCTTTCACGAACCTTCGTTCGAGATCGAATCCGCCAGTTTGCCCATCGGCTTGAAAGCGTCAGCGAGACAATACTCGAGGTTTTCAATTTTGATTGCATAACTTTTGTTTTGTTGTACTAGCTCGGTTGTGGTAATCTGATAAACATCATGGAGATATTTTCCACCTAGAGCAAAGCCAGTAATGCAACAAAATTTTAAAGGAAAGTATGTTGCAATCCTGTAAACACTCGTGGAAAAAGGGGAATTTTGTCACGAAAGAAGCATAGGTACTTTTTAGAAACAGAGAAGTTATTAGTGGTAATGAGTCCCAAAAGATTTCATTCAAGGTTGAAACAGTGGAAGCAGAACCTTATTCAGTAAATTTAGTAACTTTTTTAAATCTTCTTGGCTGCATGTTTTTTACAGATATATTTCCAAATCATCCGAAAAGGTATGTAGTCAAATTGCTGTCATTCGAGCATCTCAATGGCCACAGTGAGTTAAGCAAATCAATTACTGTTTTAGGCCATGCTCATCCTTAAATTTTTGTGTGGAAGTTGCGTGCTAAGACAAACTCACCTATACCTTTCCTGATAAACGTCCTTCGCAATGAAATCGGAATCATATTTGAAATACAATTCAAAAAAGAAGTTTGAATGTTGAAGATATCCAACATCACAGAGGAGTATTTCGGTGACTATGCCTGTCAAGCATCCAATAAGCATGGAACAGCTAAAACTATTGTTTACGTCAGTGGTTAGTGATTTTTAATATCGAAAACTCATGAACTATAAAAAGGGAACTATTTTCAGGCATTAAACCACTTCTCATATCAAAAACACGCTTGAAAATTTTTTCTCCCAAAAAATAGTGAAAGTTTTGGGGAATTTTCAAATGCTAAGTTACACAGTTTAAAGGCAGTGACGCCTGGTTTAGATGGGAAATTTCTTATAAAGATTTTTAAAAACCTCAATCAAGATATTTACTGATTAGCAGCACGGACAAACTCAGTTATCAGTGAATTTTTTTCAGCTTTACCGGGTCCTGCGGAAATCAAAGTGAACCGATCACGCGTTTCGTGGAAGTTGCTTTCTGCTTACGATCTTCAAGAGCTGCGAGTCTACTACAGGGCGCCTGGAGAAGAAAACTGGAACGAGCATCTCTCTTTCAGCCCACAAGGTTTCATAAGAGATAGATTGATAGCTTTGTTGCGAATTTTTCTAAAGCTTGTTTCATCTATAATAATTCTGACCTGGCGCGTTATTTATTTGGCCTTGTTCTGCAACAAAAATCCCAAAATGACATCGAACATATTCACACAGTAAGAGTTATGTTTTCTTGTTCGCTTTCCACACTAAATAAAGCTCAGTTACACTTTAACTCACGAATTTAACATCTCAGGAAGCCTCCCATTATTCATTTAACTTACTGCATCTTCACATCAAAGGCTTTCAAAAAAGTTTTCGATTTCTATTCTCAGTTTGTTTTCTCAGTACTTTTAAAAGTTCATATTACTGTTAAGTATTCTTGAAGCGTGTTAGTTCAACTAAAATTAAGAGATTTGTTTAGAAAGTGCACACTCGTCGGCTCTCACGATCTACGAGCGGAAGAGTAAGAACACTTGGGAGGGATCCATTGAGCTTCACGACGTTCTGGCTTCTGCCAAATATGAAATACAGGTTCAAAAAGCACATAGATTTTTTAAAACCCATATTTTCAGAGTAGTTTTAGCCTCCGGCTTCGAACATCGCGAATAAAAAGAATTGAAGCATTCCCTTTTTTTAAGTGTGGTTGCTCTTTATTTTTTATAGGAAAAAATACAATCTAAATACTACACCTGACTTCCTTCAAAATTTCCTGCAATTGGGAGCTTTTAGAAAGATGCTGCTTTCTTGTGCAGCAGTCCAGTTGAAAACTCAAAAAACTTTTTCAAAGTTACTTTTGAAGGTTTTTAAAACTTCTTCGATAAATATGATCTTAATTATGTTTTGGGGAGACTTTTGATCTGTCATTGAAAGTCACTTTTAGCTAACTTCAAGCGATCGCTTTCAAGGGGTCTTTCGAGCTATTTTCGACAGCTTGAAACTTAAATTTAGGAATTTTAAAATATGTTTCTGGTTTGAATATTTTTCCTCATCGCTCATGTTCTGCTCATGTTGCTTTTCTTCAGCTCAATTTCAGATAAAAAAATTATATTCACCTTAGAGGGCTAACCTTCAAAAGTTTCTCGGAGGGACATTCCAATGAGAACTTGACATCAACAAGTTGTATGTGATTGAGATGCTTCATCACTCTAGAGCTCAGTGGTAAGCCTTCTCAGATCCAAGCAAACAACGCTCTCGGCTGGGGCAGCTACGCCAAGGAGCACGCGACTGTAATTGTACTAGATGGCCCTGTAATCTCGACAATCTCTCCCGATGCACCCTCTTCATCTACTTCTAAGTCGAAAAAAAGTACTCAATTCTTTTCAATATTTCGCGGCCGCCTGATCTAGACGAGTTTTTTTTTGGTTTCGAACTGATTTGAACTAGCAATCATTCAAAAGTGTACAGTACTTTCGGAAAAGGCTCTGTTAGTGTCGATGAGAATTTTTTAAAATTCTTGGAATAAAAATTACACAGAAGAAAGCATGATTTTGAGTGAAACAGAACAAAATTATATAATTTCAGAGCCATCGGAGGCTTTCACGCGGAGAACTTCCCTCTCAACCATCTCCTTGGCCCTTCTCCTCTCCCTGCTCTTTTTGCACTAGATCTGTAAATCAACCTTTCACAGCCCATTAAATGGATTTCTACTTTTCAACTTTCCGGGTTCCACCAAAAAAGCGAAGCATAAAGCATGCAAGCGTATATTTTCTCAATTACTCTATTCTCAATCGTAAGACTACAAACCTATAAGTGTGACGATAACTCGAGACTTCACCATAACCCATGGTTCTCTCTTCTCATGACTATGAACTTTTTCACCAGAGATCTCCCAGACTTCCTTTATTCACTTGCTCCTCTTTGAACACTTTTCTTTTCCCACCCCATGCTAGCTGAGGCTATGTGATGGCAGGAGAAGTTCAAGTGTTTCAGTCTTTTTAATAGGTTCTCCTCCCTCACTTTCTTACGTACAAATAGTTTCTCGAGAAGAAAATTCGTGCTGTAATAATTTCATGTGTATGCAATACCAAGTAGAGCTCTAGAGTTAAGTCTCTCTCTATCTCTGATTTTAGCTTCTATTCCTTCTTTCTACTTTCTTTTCTCATTTTCATTCTGTCCCCACACACATTCTACCTTGCATTCCTCGTCTCTTTTTTCACTTCGTTCTTTCTGATTTGAGTGAACTTTCCAAGGAAACGAATTCTTTTGAAAAGAAAAATGCTCACAGAATGTTTTAATTTTGTTTCTTTAAATGGGTTTTTGTTGCTCTTGTGTTCAATTTTTAAATACTCATTTGTAGAGAGCGGTTGAACTGATTTGATCATCCGATGGCTAAGTTTAGTTTTTTTAAAGACTATAGATCCATATTTAGTGTTTATGTTTTGGTTTTGATGCAATATTATGTTCCGGCAGCGAGTTTATTCAAATTGTTTCTAATCTTTCAATCGAAAAAAAGCCGCACGTTAAATTTTTATGTAAGCGTCTTACCAACTCAGACTCGAGCTATGCTCAGGTTCAATTATTCATGTCATAATTTCTAGAAATCCCATCCGGTAAACTTTTCGTCGTTGAATAAAATTTAACTATGAGTTCATCTCAAAGCCTGCTTGATAATTTGTTTTAAAACCGTTTTTTACCAATAAAACGGCTCTATAGAACTTTGTTGATGCGGAGAATAAAGTTGTGTGTTCCTAACGTATCATTTCTTCTTTTTTGCATTCCTCTTTTTTTGCTCGATTTCTTCCTGTAAGATTGGTGAATTTAGTTGATGTTCAACATTTAATGAGTTTTTGTCATAAAAAACATCAGATTCAAAAAAATGTTTGGCACACAAAGCAGAATCGACCAAGATTATGGTTGAGGTTCGGTTATGAGGACGACTATTTTGAAGAAAAAAACTTGTGGTTTCTTTTTCGATAAAAAATTCGAAGCATCGAGATCATGAAGAATTTTTTCTGAGACAGCAGAACCAGCCAATGTTGCTGATACATCAGTGATTTCTGGGAAGAAAATGAACTACAAAAAAGAGCAGTGTAGAGTGAGATAGGAATGAGGAAGAAAAAAGCGCACGAAAATGTTATAGAAAATAGGATGGGCGTGCCCCGTCTTTGCGATACGGCGAATCAGTGGAATGAGAGCAACTGCAACCTCTTATTTGAAAGTTGAGAAGTTCATCGGCGGCTTTTCAGAGCATGCAGCGCACCATTTCCTCTCTCCTGACGTTGTTGATTGTGAGCACTCTCGCAACAGAAGGTTGGCTAGTGCGCGTCTACTTCGCCTTTCTTACAGAATACTACGTCGCCACTGGTTTTACAGTCCTTTTTTCATTCCACAAAAATAGATTCAGAGAATCAGGAAAGGATATAATACATTCAAAACATTTTCCTTGCGTATGAGCTCCTCAGCTAAACCTGCCAAAACTTTCTTCGTAAACTTTGAACTTCCTTTGCACCAAGGGTGCCTTGAAGAACTTAGCGACTTTATAGCGACTTTACATTTACAAAGTTCACTGAAAAGAAATTTGATAGTAAGAAAAACTGGTTGTCTGTTATGCAAGTACAGAAACCGAATACTGGTAGGAATTTCATGTCTATACAAAACCATCCAAACAGAGAAGATTGAAAGTGTTAGCAAAGAAAAAGTATTATTCACAACAACAATGAAAGAAAAAGAAAAGAAAATGATGAAGGGCGCGGTTCTTCTGTGCAGGAGGTGCCGCTGCGTGTGAGTTCTCCCAGGACAACTTTTATGTGCAATACGGACTGCAGGGGGGCAACATCTATTTCCGGGTGGTCATCACTGGAATTGGCCCGCAGTACGGGGCATGGAATGCCATCGGCTTTGGCAGGTCAATGGTACGTCCATTCTAATTTCTTATCCTGTCGAAAGAGCGTTTATGATCACTTATACATCTCAATCAATCACCAATGATGCGCTTTTCAAAACGAAAAAAATTTTCGAACTATTTTCCCCTCTGTCGTTTAATTCCATATTACCTTATCATTTAGAACATAGCACAGCCAAAGCCCTTCATTATGCTCTTCAACAAAAAGCGGAAACTTTTGACATGAAACAAATATCCCTATGATGATAAAACTTTAAAGACATCTCCAGGGGCGACACGAAAAAACTCCAAAAAGCATAAGAGAATCGGTGATCGTTCGAAAACTTTGAAATCTAGTGGTCTGGATTGGATGTGATCGTCATCCGCATTCTTAATGGACGGGCCATCGTGAGCGATGAGTATGTGCGAGGATTCTCCTCTCCTTATCCAGATGCGGTTTGTCATTCGTCCCTTGCATGGAGCATATTTGTATGATGATATTTAGAAGTGAAAAATCTCCTGTTCGCTATTCTCTACAGACAACAAGTATAAAGTTCAGTGCTTTGTTAGAAAACTTCATGGCTAATAGAAATTGCGAAGAGAATTTTTTCTCTCATTTTTCCCCATAACTTTCACTAAGTTTATTGAGTCGCACGTTCTCTCAAATACTGTGAAAACTCTTGAGCCTTGACGAAATTTGTTTTCATTCATCGAGATAGCGTCTTGATACAAACAACTTGAAGAGAGCATAACAATGTACTTCTGGAAATCTAGGCACACACACCTACTACCTTTCATAATTACTATCTTTCATTTATATATGAAATAAGAAATTTTTGAGACAAATATTGAGGATCATGTGAATTGTTGATTTTCTGCGTACCGGAAAACATACATAAACATGTTTTGAGTTTTATTACAATCTTTTATTTTTCATAGAATTGATGAGATGGCACAAAAAAAGTTCTTTTGTGAAAAAATTTGAGTCTTGCTGAGCGCTAACCTTTTCCGTAAAAGAAAGCGAACTTTGTGCATTTTTTTTATTTATTGTACTAATGTCAGCTAGCAGAAAATCGCAATTACTGCGCATTTTCTAATATTTAGAAAATATTGCAGTAATGAGATGATGATTTGGGTGGGAACATTCTAGATGATTTTTAAGACGAGAGCTAGGAAAGATGATCGAATAAGTCACCGGAGAGAAATATCCTTACCGAAGCCTTTTCAGTCGAATGACATCGTAGTAGACTCCTCGAGCACAGTAGATAATATGCTGGTTGTCTCCTTTCATCGGCCCGCATTCACTCGAGACACCGCCTATGATGCTCAACTCAGTGGCTGCCAGTCATGGAAGGTTCCTCTCGCTTACTCGCTTACTCTCTATCTATCTGTCTGTCTGTCTGTGTGTCTGTTGTTCTGTGTGTGTGTCTGTTTGTCTGTCTGTTTGTCTGTCTGTTTGTCTGTCTGTTTGTCTGTCTGTCTGTCTGTCTGTCTGTCTGTCTGTCTGTCTGTCTGTCTGTCTGTCTGTCTGTCTGTCTGTCTGTCTGTCTGTCTGTCTGTCTGTCTGTCTGTTTGTCTGTCTGTCTGTCTGTCTGTCTGTCTGTCTGTCTGTCTGTTTGTCTGTCTGTCTGTTTGTCTGTTTGTCTGTCTGTTTGTCTGTCTGTCTGTTTGTCTGTCTGTTTGTCTGTCTGTTTGTCTGTCTGTCTGTTTGTCTGTCTGTCTGTTTGTCTGTCTGTTTGTCTGTCTGTTTGTCTGTCTGTTTGTCTGTCTGTTTGTCTGTCTGTTTGTCTGTCTGTTAGTCTGTCTGTTTGTCTGTCTGTCTGTTTGTCTGTCTGTCTGTTAGTCTCTCCCTCTATCTTTTTCTTTTCATTTATGTCTTTATTCAATTTTTCTTTGATAACCACACTAATCTCCGCTTTGACTCTCTTTTTTCATTCCCTAAAATTTCATTTTTTAAAATTTAAATTTTAGTTTTCACGCAGCTCTGAACTGTTAAGGAGAGATAGATTTCAGATTTATGTTTTTGTGGACCAAGTTTATGATGGCTATGGAGTTCAGCATCAATACAGTTGCTTGAACTAGTTTTGAATAGTAACCAGTAGTCAAATCTGGAGTACCTGACGTGTCTAGCACCGTCGTGTGTCTCAATCGGTATTGCACCACACTTTCAGTTTGACTGCTCTCAAGTTTTGGGTTCAGTTTTCATTCCGATTTTTTTCAGACATTCTGACACGAGGAAGGAACAGTAATTTTTCCACTTTCATTTTTTATCTTTCCACTCGTAAGGAGTATTGAGGTTTTTTGTCTGTTAGAGAGTCAGGACTCTTTGAGAACGTGTCCTTCAATATTAAGTAGGGACTGTTTGAGAACGTACCCTTCTAAGAATATCAAGTAGACACTGTTTGAGAACGAACCCTTCGAAGAATATTAAGTAGGCACTCTTTGAGAACATACCGTTCTAAGAATATTAAGTAGACACTCTTTGAGAACGTACCCTTCTGAGTATGTTAAGTAGACACTCTTTGAGAACGTACCCTTCTAAGAATATCAAGTAGACACTCTTTGAGAACGTACCCTTCTAAAAATATCAAGTAGACACTCTTTGAGAACGCACCCTTCTAAGAATATCAAGTAGACACTCTTTGAGAACATACCCTTCTAAGAATATTAAGTAGACACTCTTTGAGAACGCACCCTTCTAAGAATATCAAGTAGACACTCTTTGAGAACGAACCCTTCTAAGAATATTAAGTAGAGACTCTTTGAGAACGTACCCTTCTAAGAATATCAAGTAGACACTCTTTGAGAACATACCCTTCTAAGAATATTAAGTAGACACTCTTTGAGAACATACCCTTCTAAGAATATTAAGTAGACACTCTTTGAGAACGTACCCTTCTGAGTATGTTAAGTAGACACTCTTTGAGAACGTACTTTTCTACGAATATCAAGTAGACACTCTTTGAGACCGTATCCTTTCGTGTTTTCGCTTGCACTTTATCAATTCCAGTCAGCCCATGCAAGAAAACTGTTTAAAATATGCCCCTATGTTTCATTAAACACTCTTGAAAAGTTCAGAACTCAGTTGAACGGAAATGCAAATGGAAGGCGAATCTATCCTGATTTTCTGAAGTTCTGCAGAAAGTTAATTGATGAAGTCTTTTATCTTTTTCATATTCAATTTTTATACCATACTTTTGAGTTTTTGTTACGCGGAATCTTTCAAAACATGTTGGTGAAGTGGTAAAAATGTGAGGAGAGGACAGAGCAATTGAGGGGCAGAAGCGAGAAGAGAAATGTAAAGTTCATAGGCGGTTTTCACTGGGAGTTACTAGACGGTTTTCAATGTGAAGAGGAATCCGGAGGGGGAGTGAAAAGTGGCGAGTTACATAGCAACAGCTCAGGAGGACGAGAGAAGGGAAGAATGACCTCATCAATAAGACCGCATCAATAAGACCTCGTTATCGACATATGTTTCCCGTCAAATGTCTGTTTGGAACTCTCTTCCATTTGATGTTATCAACGAAGCTAGTAGCATTAAATTTAGAAAGCAACTTCTTTCGTTGCCTGTGAATGTGATTGTGCCAGTTAGTCTTGTTTCTGATACTTAATTAAGACTTGTGATTTTTCATCAGTATCACAGCCCCCTTTTTTTCCCCTTTACACACCGCCACTAAGCTTTATGTGTAATGTAGTCCATGCATACCTTTGTTTATATGTAATTTGCTTTTGTCTTAAATACCTACATGCTTGGAATAAAATAATGAATGAATGAATAGCATGCGTTAAACAGGTGGTATGGTTTTTAAGCTTTCTTGTAACCGAAAGATTTGAGTATCACCGCCTACATGAACAGTGACCTCCCGCAGCCCATTAGAAAAAGGGAAATCAGCGAGTTGAAAGAGAAGCCAGGAAAACCCAACGAGAAGATGGAATTTTGAATGTTTCAGTTCGCGACGGGAACGAACCCCCTCACCATGCGAGGAGAAATGTATACACATCGCAGAACTCCGACATCCAGACAAGTCTGCATTGAGCAGTGTAGGATCTAAAAAAACTTCTCTTCCCTTTCTCCCTTTGTTTTAGTTGATATTTAGTATAGTTCTGAACAGGAATATAAATTATTAAGTAATGCGTTATGAAATTTTCGCAGTTTTAATCCAAATAGATTTCTTGAGTTCAATTTGGAAAAGTATATATTCTCACTCGTGTTCATGTAATACTTAAGGAGTAGACAAGAAAATTATCAATTCATGTTTTTAAGAGCCTAAAAAGAGCTCTCAAACGCACCAGTAGGGTGCGTTTGAGAGCTAGCTACAGATTCCTTTTTTATATTTGTTAATGTTCTGTCTTCTTTACTGTATTACATCCTTATTTGTTCCAACTTCCTCTCAGATTCAGAGTTTTCCAGAACAAACTATTAGTTTGCGAATTCCGCGCTCTCAAGGAGAGATAATAAATTTTAACTTGTACGAAATCCTGACCCTAAAAACTTGAATTCCGAGCAAAACCATATGCTCTTGTTTCAGTCGATTCTTACAGTATTCAGCTCCGAATGTGGAGTTTTCTCTTCGCTTTTTCTGCTCCATTACTATTACAAATATTATCGTAGGTAGCATCTTTTATTTTTTCCTACGACCTCTTTTGATGAGTTTATAATTTCACGAATTATAATTTTAACGGCATCATATCTGAAAAGACTGCAAGCAGGAAAAAGAGAAAAAGGGCACGTCAAAGGGCAAAAAAAATAGAAAAAAGTTAAGAGAGTCCTCACGAAATCTCAATCAAAGGCCGATGAAAGTCTTTGTTTCTCAAACTTTTTTTCTCAAACATTAATTTCTCAAACTTTTCTTAAAAACATAAGCGCATGGAATTGAGATCTTTGCAAACAAAATCGTTTCGCTTGTCTTTCATTCTCACTGGTAGACTATTCATAAAGAATAAACGTCAAACAAGGCATAGTTGGAATCCAGGTCTTTTAAGAAAGTTTCTATTATTCTTTTACAGAACGCTTTCGAGGCAGCCTGCATGCAATTCCAGATGCTTCGAGAATATAATTGATTGATACTTCAGTAATGTAAATAGGGAAACTTTCCCTCTAGCCTCCGACTGAACTTAAGTACTCACAGGGATACAAGAACCCTCCTCGATTACATAGTGAAACATACCAAATTGGATGAGGGCTAAAGGTGAAGAGCAGAAATGGAGAGAGCCTAAAGTAAAATGTTCCCCATTTAACTTGAGTTCCCACCATACGAAATTGAAAGACGAAGTGTATACCCGGACCTTTTTAATTTTAGACCCCCTCCAAGTGCCAATTCTCCAATGAAAAAATCCTGAAATTTTAGCTCCTTGCCTAAGCTTAATTCATTCATTCATTCTTTATTCCAAGCATGTAGGTATTTAAGACAAAAGCAAATTACATATAAACAGAGGTATGCATGGACTACATTACACATAAGGCTTAGTGGCGGTGTGTAAAGGGGAAAAAAGGGGGGCTGTGATAATGATGAAAAATAACAAGTCTTAATTAAGTATCAGAAACAAGACTAACTGGCACAATCACATTCACAGACAACGAAAGAAGTTGCTTTCTAAATTTAAGGCTACTAGCTTCGTTAATAACATCAAATGGAAGAGAGTTCCAAACAGACATTTGACGGGAAACACATGTCGATAAAGAGGTCTTATTGATGCGGTGAGGAGGAATAAGTCTTAGAGGATGCGAATGCCGAGTGAAACGCTGAATAGCCGAGATTTCGTATAAATGATCCGTGTCTATGTCTAAGCTGTTATGTAAACATTTATGAACAAAAAGTAGATCAGAGATAGCGCGACGGTACTCGAGGCTCTGAAGGCCTAGCATTGAAAGCCTCTGGGAATACGGAAGCTTAGGGTGACGGACTCTTCCTAGTACTCTCCTCGTGAAAGAGCGTTGAACTTTCTCAACCAACTTAACAAGGCCCGAGGAAGATGGATTCCACAACTCACTTGCGTATTCGATAATGGGTTGGACATAGATTTTAAAGGCAGATGTCAACAGAGAAATGGAAAGGGATTTAAAAGCTTTAAATCTTACACTTATCGACAATATGGTGTTTGTACGAGAATTCATCGGAAATAGTGACACCAAGATCTTTAGCTATCTCGTCAACAGTTAAGGGGAGACCATTTATACGGTATACAACAGAAGGATTTCGGGGTCCTAAATGCAAAACACTGCATTTAGATGTCGACAAAGACAAATTCCATTCCGAACACCAAGCGGTAACAAGATCAAGAGCGACTTGGATATCATGGCTAGAAGAGGTATCGCTTCCTTCACTGAATCAATATACATAAGGAATAGTAAAGGACCAAGGGAAGAGCCTTGAGGCACACCTGAAATAACAGGCATGGGCTGAGATAGCACATTATCGATTAAGACTGATTGAGTTCGATTACTTAAATAGCTACTAATCCAATTGACAATATTAGAGGAGATACCGAACGAATGAACCTGATATAAAAGCAGCCTATGATCTACAGTATCGAACGCTTTACGAATATCGAGGAAAATAACATCAACTGAAAACCCTTGAGCCAAAGAATCAACAACAAAAGAATGAGATTCTACCAAAGATGTTACGGTAGACTTTCTCGCTCTAAAACCTGCTTGATATGGAGACAATAGCTTTGATTCTTCTAAATACAAATAAACTAAGGCGAAAACGATTTTTTCCATAATCTTGGATAACGAGCAACATAACGATATAAGTCTGTAATTATTTAACAGATTGCGAGAACCAGATTTGTGTACTGGTTTAACAATTGATCGCTTCCAAATAGAAGGCACTGAGCCAGAAAGCAGACTGTTATTGAATAAAATGCATAAAGGTTTCTCAAGAGTGAATCTACATTTCTTCAAAAGGATATTTGGTATCCCGTCGGGAGAGGTATTGCATTTGGCTGAAAGAGATGAAAGGGCTTTCAAAACCATTTCCTCAGTAATACAATCAACACTCATCCTCTCAATTACTCTAGTGCAGGATGGATTTCTTAATGGACCAGGGATAGGTTCCGAAAACACGGAAGCGAAGTATTCAGAAAAGGCATTCGCCTTATCCGATGAAAATATTATCTCTTGCCTAATTAATCATTCCATAGAGAAAGTATATTTCAAACAGAAATGACGAAAAAAAGTAGTAAAAAACTGTAACCTGATGCATCATCCTGCAAGCCCGGGTTTAAAAAAAAGGAGGGGGCTGAAGAATAGTAGTAGTACTTGTGCAGTACACTTCGTCCCGTGCGGAGGGCTAAAGTAAAATTTGCCCGTTTAAAATGAGTGAAGTAATTATGTAGTTATCAGAAGTTCTACATTTTTTTGTTCTAAATGTTCGAAGAATGAATGCGCATCGAGCGTGTTCTTTGCTACATACAGCTTAAAGCATCGCGCATTTTTTTATTCAAAAGCAAAGTCTCTTTTAACGTTAGATTCCAGCAACTGTACACTACTTTTATAAAAAAAACGGGAAAATGTAAAGCTCATAAACACTTCTTTACGGTTTTTATAAGGAAATCGTGCTTCTCATAAGATAATCCGTGCGATGAAACGATGCTTCTTTGCTAAATTCTGCTTGGCTTCATGAATCAAAGAAACTAAACCACTGTATCGTTGCCGAACACAAACACCTACATATATACTCGAAACACACTGGCAACAGTGGCCATTCGTGACTCAGTGGCCTTAAGAGTCTGTCACGGATGGAGCCGGATCATCCAGTCCAGAATCAAGCGCGACCTCAGGTGGCGGATAGAGACACGCTTCCCTACGAAGAATTCGTGCTGGGAGGTAGCGGGAGAAATCCCGCCGCGGACCAAAACTGGGTAGTATAGCTCTTCAAAGGAGGGCGATGCCGGACCGGCCTCGGCAAGCCACCGGACAAAACATCAGCCGATACTCCGCTATACTTATCAATGGCGAGTCGAGGCGCCAGTCAAATAGCCTCTTGCCTATCTCCGGTCAACGACAGGCGAGACGTCTCTACTCCCACCCAAAACGATGCTAGGCCGGGTTGAACACCCACTCACAAAGCCTATAGCATGAACAGGTTGCTACAACGATGTCCGCCTTCACAAGGTGCAGCATGACAGTCTCAGGACTGCAAAGGACATCAAAACCCTTCTCCGGACGCTTCTCGTCCGAAGAACACGAGAACCTCTCTCATTAAAGAGAGTGTTCATAACCAAAAGTCTTCGATGCGGGCTGCTTGCCGGCAACAACAACAACAACCTATACCCATACATACACTATTTCGGTTTAACCTCGCGATGCCTACTACATGTTCGCATTTCGAATTTTCTTATTTCTATATCTTGATTTCTTCAGTGAACCTTTTGTGAACTAGTTACTAATAGGCTCAAAAACCTCAAAGAATCACTGTGATTAAATCGAGGTGTCAATAGATATCAACGGGGACCTCTATAGAATAAAAGAAAGAGTCTTAGTTATACGCTAGTTTTTGGTAAAATGTTTTTTGAAGTTAACCAAAAAAAGCGCACAGTGTCGGCATATTTTTGTCAAGCCTTTTTTGTTTTATACAAGATTTTTTTCGTCGATTGATAACATCGGCATTCCAAAACATAGCACTCAAACTTCTTATAATTTTCGGACAATGATTGGATAAGCAGTGCCGTAGGCGAAAAAAGACTTTTCGCGACTATGTATGGATATCTTTTTTTTCGATAGATGAAAAGCTCTCTTCATATGAAAGGACATCAGCAAAAGCAGATGAAACCAAGGTACCAGGAGGGAGAAAGAGACTCTCATGGAAATAAGGATGGGCAATCACACGGGAAAAGAGACTAGAGCAGTCAAGCATGTTTCTCTTTCACAAGACTCCTCCATTTTCAGCCCTTCCCTGGAATCAATCCAACATCTTTTCCTTGTCTTCTTATTTGACTACCATCATTGAATTTTCTACAATACTCGAATTTTTTTAGTTGTTAATTTTTGTTTCGAGTTCATTCCAAGTTTTATGTAAAAGGTTTTCTCTCATTCGTACGAAACAACACTATCACGCAAACGTAGAACCTCGTTCTTCCCATTTCTGTTAGAGTAATAGTTTCAAAAGCCATCAGAGTAATTTAATTAATAATTCAAATACATTACTAGTTTGATAAGTTTTTTTTGTGTATTAATTTTTTTGAGAAAAAAACTGAAGAAGTATCGTTGAACCATGGTGCGACAGGAATAAGGCGCCTTTTCTCCAGAGAGACCCAATGAAGAGCTCAAGCATTTTCTGGGCTTTTCTTTTCTTCCAGAACTATTTCACCCATCAAAACTTTCCTCATTTTCTCTCTTTCTTTTTTTTTTTTTTTTTTCACCATTCAAAACTTCTTTTTTTTCACCCATCAAAACCAAAACTCTCTTTCTAAGGATTTCGCTGTTTGAACATCCATATTCATGTACCTTTCATGTTTTAGTACTCTTCCTTTACAAAGATTCCTCGAGATAAATTGCGCGTGAGATGCAGAATGCCTCGAATATCTTCTTGCTGAGCCTCAAAACTTTTTTCATGGAATGCGCAGGAAAAAAAGAAAATCGCTGATGTCCTACTGTTTTGAGAAGAAAAAAATTGGAAACGCCGGGAAATGACAAAGGAGAAAAAAGGGAGAAAATAATGAGGCGAAGCTCAGAAACTCACGGAAATGAGTGAAAAGATAGAAAGAATTCAAAATATTGGAGATGAAACGATAAAGAGAAACAGACATGCAACCGAGAAGCGGATAAAGGGGAGCACAACGGAAACAGGCTGCTAGATCCTTCATCCCATTCGGCTTGAACCGCAAGTCATCCCTGAGCCAGCACAAACTTCGAAGAACAAAAGTTTTCGACAAATTTACCCCTTTGAAGCGTGAGAATTTGGTATTTTCTTTGAAATATTGAAAGAAAAAAATGTTAAATTTGTATTTAAAAAAACCGCCTTTCCTGAATTTCTGAATTTTGCCTTTTTTATAGATCATGAGCAACATATTGAGACCTCTGTTTTTTTTGTTTGTTGTAGTTTTTACTGTTGTAATTTTCTAGGAAAGCTTTCCGGAAGAGTTGCTAGGTCTTTTCATTATTCACAACTATGTTTTCATGATAATGTAAACTTGTGAAGAAGGACGTGTTGACATATAAAATAAATGTAGTAAAAGTTGATGCAGACGTATCGAGTGAGATATGTAGAACCTTTTAGAACCTTTTTTGTGAAATTAATGTTTATTATTGCACTTCAGCCTTGAAGCCTTAAAAAAGGTTTTTGTGGTAGGAGTTCACGACACTTGAAAAACAAATTCTTAACATTTTTTTCTGGTTCCACGTTTGTTTTTTGTGATTAGTATTTTTTGTGAGTAGGTACCATTGTGACTAGTACAACTTACCCAACGAAAAAGTCACACACAAGAACAACTTGACTAAAATTCCATAAAGATCGGCTTGGTTTTCTGTGATGTAACTCGTCGCGTTTTTCTTCAATGGTTAGAACGGAGCTTTCTCACTGTCATTATAGAGATTCGAAAAACATTATGTGGGCCGAGTACTAAAAATAGTGCCTCATAAGATGTATTGAGAGAAGCTCGGATAGAATAAGTCTCTTGCTCTTCACTACACACTCACTTGTTTATTCAGCCATTATTCTCCCTCTTTAATATCACCTTTGAGGTCTTCAATCCAACAAAAAATTTGGATTTAGGAAGTGCTTTTGCACCTGGAAAAATAAATGTTTTTTTATATATAGCGTCAGGTAGTATACAACTCTCCTCTACTCTTTCTAAATCTCTCTCATTCTTTCTCAACGCTCTCTCTTTCTTTTTCTATTACTCTCACACTCCCCTTTTATACCTTTCTCTCTCACTTTCTCTATCTTATATTCTCTTTCTTTCTCTCTATCTATATCCATTTCTCTTACTCTCTCTTTTTGTTTTTCTTCCCATCTCTCTCTAATTCTCGTATAAAACCTGAAAGACATCCTTAAAAAATTTCGTCTAATTTTTCTTCACGCTCTCATATACTTAAGTCTTTTTTGTAGATTTTGATTTTTGCGAATCCTTTTAAAAATTAATTGCTTTTTTCTCGCTTTGAGTTTCTTTCCTAGGGTTTGAGTTAGAGTACCTAATACATTGATCTTCATTTTCACATGAGAAATTAGAATTACCTTTCATTTCCCGAATAATGTGTTTTCTGTGTTGAGTCGTTGAAAAGATGCAGTTTGGTTAGTCGTTTATTGGACGTTTCGGCTATAAAGCCATCATCAGCAATTACCTCAAACTTGGGTAATTAAACTTGGTTTCTTGGTTTAATTACTTGGTTTAATTAAAAACTTGGTTTAATTACCCAAGGTTGAGGTAATTGCTGATGATGGCTTTATAGCCGAAACGTCCAATAAACGACTAACCAAACTGCATCTTTTCAACGACTCAACACAGAAAACACATTATTCCAGAACTTCAAGATGCGAGTAACTCAGATCAACACACTTTCATTTCCCCTATATTTTCATGAATCTGATTAATCGCTCATTCATCAGTATGTTGTTGATTCTTCTTTCTCTCGTGTTTGACACTTTTAGTTCTTAAAAAATGTATCATGCTGAATGTTTTCCATTCTTGATTGATAGACACTTTTTTTGCATTTCTTTTAGTTTCCTGATGAACATTTCTTTAGAAATTGTTTCAGAGTTGTTTTTTTACAGCTTTCGTAGCCGATAACTTTTGTGGTTTTTTCGCAACTAAACCAAGATGGTCTCAATAAACCAAGATGGTCTCAATAAACCAAGATGGTCTCAATAAACCAAGATGGTCTCAATAAACCAAGATGGTCTCAATAAACCAAGATGGTCTCAATAAACCAAGATGGTCTCAATAAACCAAGATGGTCTCAATAAACCAAGATGGTCTCAATAAACCAAGATGGTCTCAATAAACCAAGATGGTCTCAATAAACCAAGATGGTCTCAATAAACCAAGATGGTCTCAATAAACCAAGATGGTCTCAATAAACCAAGATGGTCTCAATAAACCAAGATGGTCTCAATAAACCAAGATGGTCTCAATAAACCAAGATGATCTCAATAAACCAAGATGGTCTCAATAAACCAAGATGGTCTCAATAAACCAAGATGGTCTCAATAAACCAAGATGGTCTCAATAAACCAAGATGGTCTCAATAAACCAAGATGATCTCAATAAACCAAGATGGTCTCAATAAACCAAGATGGTCTCAATAAACCAAGATGGTCTCAATAAACCAAGATGATCTCAATAAACCAAGATGGTCTCAATAAACCAAGATGGTCTCAATAAACCAAGATGGTCTCAATAAACCAAGATGGTCTCAATAAACCAAGATGGTCTCAATAAACCAAGATGGTCTCAATAAACCAAGATGATCTCAATAAACCAAGATGGTCTCAATAAACCAAGATGGTCTCAATAAACCAAGATGGTCTCAATAAACCAAGATGGTCTCAATAAACCAAGATGGTCTCAATAAACCAAGATGATCTCAATAAACCAAGATGGTCTCAATAAACCAAGATGGTCTCAATAAACCAAGATGGTCTCAATAAACCAAGATGGTCTCAATAAACCAAGATGGTCTCAATAAACCAAGATGGTCTCAATAAACCAAGATGGTCTCAATAAACCAAGATGGTCTCAATAAACCAAGATGATCTCAATAAACCAAGATGGTCTCAATAAACCAAGATGGTCTCAATAAACCAAGATGGTCTCAATAAACCAAGATGGTCTCAATAAACCAAGATGGTCTCAATAAACCAAGATGATCTCAATAAACCAAGATGGTCTCAATAAACCAAGATGGTCTCAATAAACCAAGATGGTCTCAATAAACCAAGATGGTCTCAATAAACCAAGATGGTCTCAATAAATTAAATCTTTGTTTTATTTTTACTTTCAGTAAATAAGATGGAAAAAGCTGAAAGTTTTTAAAATAATGTTATCCCTACAGCGAAATCAAAAAATGCAAAAATTACATCCATTGATTCTTTTTTCATTTATTCAAACGTCATTCATTGAATCGTTCATGATTTTATTCAACCATTCATTTTTTTTTCTCAATGCTGAGTTGTATTTCCTTATTCAGAACAAAAAAAGTGCAATATCTTGCGCTTCAAAGATCGTTCATATTGCTTTAAATGTAGGTATTTGATGCTTAATGATCAAAAGTAAATCATGGAAGATTAATTTGATTTCGAAAACGTGTAACTCGTTTAGTATATCTTAAATATATCTTACAAAACTTTCATTTTTCATTCCTTGGAAAAGTTCTGCAAATTTTTTTATCGAGAAATTGTATTGTATGCTGTGTCTCTAGAGTCGTTTCTGAAAAAAAACACCAATACACTTGTTGAAAGCATATTTGAAGATATGCTCAAGGATAAGACTTCTGAGAAATTTCTAGCAGCTGACGGTCATTTCGATGCAGTTTTCCACACAAGACTCCGGCGGACGGGAAGTCGATTTAGGTGAGTATTTTTGTTTGCGGGATCCTTTATGACCGGTACATCAGCCATATTTTGCTGCCGCCCGAGATCTACCTAAAGAAAGTCAAGCTTTCAAACTTTAATAGAAGCAATAATGTTGCATACGAGAGGCGCACACAGAAAAACCTTGTAGTTTGCGTATTTTTTTCGTTTTACGTCATGAAAACTTCCGTATTTCAAACTAAAGTATTGTATATGCCGATGGTAATGTTTTTTTCCGGTTAGACAATGTCAAATATATCTTCTCTTTCAATTTCTTCCTTTGCACTTATGATTTCAATTCTCTCTCTCTATTTCTTTTTCGTTATCTCTCTCTTTTCTCTCTGTTTCTTTATCTATATGTCTCTCTTTCTCTCTCTCTCTCTTTCGCTCTCTCTCTATTATCTGGTTAGTTTTATTCACAAAAAATACTGAATAATATAATAATAGTCTCCCTCGTGCTCACTGCTGCTTCACGGAGTTTGCACTCCCCTGAGATGAAATGCAGGCTTGACCTGGCGAAGCCAGTGCATGCTCTCAGGGTCACTGATAGTGTGTACATATCGCATCAGTTGAGCGAATCAGATTTGCGACAGCACTTTCTCGAAAGCATTCATGCAACCTATTTTTTTCTTCTTTCTCTTCTTCCGCTGTTTCAGTTTTTTTCTTCTTTCGAAAAATGAATTTCTCACTTTAATTGTTAAAGTGTCACGCTTGTGTACTCATTCCACAAATGCCTTTTTGTTGATGAATGAACTCAATGCGATAAACTATTATAACCTAGTGTATCGCTCAAGGCGCGAGGTTCAAGCTTGAAGTTTTTGGCATAATATTAAGTAACACTTAACCCAGAAAATTTTTAAACTTATTGATTCTAGCGCGAAAGTCCAGGCGAAATAGTTAGAAGCGAAAAACACACTTAATATTTCTTCATTTATATTATACTGCTTCATAATAACACTTTTTAGTAGATTATTTAAAATGACGAAATTGACAACTTTGTGGTTGTTGAAGACACGGGCCCGACAAGAGAAGGCAGAAGCTGCTCTACTCTGAGGATGAAGGTGAGTTGCTGAATTCACCTATTGTCTACCTTTGAATGATTAGCCGAGGCTATAGAGATAACATAGTTTTTCGCGCGGATATGCATATTGTCCTCAATTGTGTTATAGTAACGCACTCACTATCGGTAAGAGAGAGACGACTGAGTTCGAACTCACCACGTGGCATAGTTTTTAAACGTCCGGTCATACTTATACTCTTAGTTCTTATTTACAGGGTGTCACAGCTTTTCAAGTGTTTGAATAATATTTTTGAGCTCTTAAGAAAAATGAGTAATATTTCCCCTTGAAGATTCTCAAATCGCAGTTTATCATCCTTACTTGAAACCCACTTTTTTGAATCACAGAAAACAATAAATCTTCAGCTACAAGAAAAGATTTATCTTGATTGAGTCTTGATTATTGGCCTTTCCAGATCTTCCAATTTTGCAACTGGAGTTCAGGGTGGTCTAAACAGAAGAAAAATACTATTTCGAGAACATAAATCCTAACATAAGGTGACTTGCGTTGCAAACTGGGAGTTTCGAACTGAATCAGGAGAAGAAAAATTTTTATCCAAATAGTTTCTGTAGTTTCTTTATCATGGCGCGGGTGAGGTGAGGAAAAAGGGAGATATTGGACTGCTTCATTTGGCGTTGTATTGTGCATAGCACACGGTTTAAGAGGCGGTCACATAGGACCGCCAATGTCGAAGGTATGGAGAAAGGTGGTCCCTCCGATGGAAGGTGGCCCAATAATCTGAGTAAATTAATTTTAGAGGTTTCCAGCAAATACTTACACTTATTAATCGTACAATTCAAAAAATGACTCGGGTAGCTAATTGCGAATTTGAGAAAGCTCTTTGATGTCTTTAGGTTACCTAAAACAGCTTTGTTAATAACTTGCAAATTTATTGCTTTTCTACGTGAATATAGTCCGTTCAGAAATTAATGTCTTTGTTCATAAGATGGTAAATTTATAATGCGTACGTTTGAAAATTAAGCGGGTGAATTTCTTTTGGACTTTTCTAGTTTTTTGATAGAAGGGATGTCGCTAGGACTCTAAACCTCAGAGGCGAATTCTAAGATGGGTCTGGCGTGTATATTGAACAGGCTAAATAGAAGATGCTTGTTTCTTGTTTGGAAAGAACGTAAGATCAGAAAACTTATAGATCTAGCTTTGTTACAAATGTTAAAGATGTGATATTTAGAGCAAATTTTAGAATCGTATACTACGCCGAAGTCACGAAAATAAGAAACCTCAGGTAGTTCATAATCATATAGGGTCAACTTGCAAGAAGGGTGCTTGTCCTATTCGCATTAATACCGTTTTAATGGTCGAGATAGAGAGTGCCCGCTTTTTAGACCAGTCGGCTAAGGCGCCTGAGCCTTGCTGAAGAAGATGATAATCACCAATCGAATAGACCTTAGCGTCATCAGCATATAGAAAGCAATGAATACTGAGGAAGGGAGGAGGGTGGCCCTCCGGCAGGTCATTTATGTAAAGAAGAAATTAGAATGGACAGACCCTTGGGGCACTCCAGAAATAACTGCTGAAGGTTATTACTGACTGTTGTTGATTACAACGCTGAGACCCTTTCATTCAAAAATGAGGAAATCCATCTAAGAAGGCACCCTGAAACACCGTAATACGATAAATTTCAAAAATAGTTCTAATGGAATGGAATCAGAAGCTTTTTTTTCAATCAATAAAATCAGCTGTTTTGATCTAATGCTACGTGAAATTCCGTGAGGGTAGAAAGAAGAGCTGATGAACAAGAGCGCTTACTCCGAAATCCATGCTGAATAGGTGTAAGTAGCTCATGATTTTCAAGATAATCAATCAGTGAATGACTTATTATTCTTTCAAATACCTTGCTGGTGCAACAAGTCAGAGAAATTGATTGATAATTGTTAGGGTCATTCAAGCAACTCTTGCGTTTATACAGGGTGACCAACAATTAGTGTGACACCATAAAAACGGAATAACTACTCAGAAACTCAGCAGACTATCATCAAAATTTTATCAAATAATCTTCAAACATTAACAATCATAACTGCATACTCAAATCTCGAATCGTCCACCATGCTTCTTGATGACCTGCTTGAGTCTCTTGGGGTAGCTATCCACGACCGCTCGCAGGTAGTCAGCATTCATATTATCCCATTCCTTGACGAGGGTTTTTTTCAGAGACTCCAAATTTCCATGGAGAGTAGCACAGGCCTTGGCCTCCTAAACAGCCCAGATGGAGTAGTCGAGAGGATTGAGGTCGGGGCTGCTGGCAGGCCGTTCATCATGGGAAGATTGCTCTTGCACCAATCCTGGACGACTTTTGCGGTGTGTGCGGGTGTTCCATCCTGCTGGAGGGTCCAGTTGGTGTTTGGGAAGTGGGAATGGGACCAGAGAAGAAACACATCTTTCAGGATGTAGATGAGGTAGCAGTCTTATCGACTTTGACTCCAGGATCGACAAAAAACCAGAGGCGTCTTGCCGGTGCTGCTGATTCCACCCCACACCATGATCTGGGCCGGGTGGGCAGCTTTGTTGATCATCTTTTCCTTGTCCCGAGCATCTCCATAGTCCGTAGCAAGCACACGATTGTTCTGGGGATATTTTATGCCTGCTCTACGGTGAAGAGCTTCTCGTCAGAGAAGAGGTTGATCAGATGCTCTCCTTGTCGTGTCCGAGCGAACAGACCTCGGCACCTTTTCAGCCGTTCATCAATGATGCGTTGACTAAGGATCGCCGCCTTTTGCACGTGATAGGGGGTGAGTCCTAGCTCGGTCTTCACAATCCTCCTCAACAATGCTCTTTTGATCCCGCTCTCTCTGGCCATCTTCCTCACACTGCGGGGGGGGGGGGAGTTCCAGCTGATCTTCTTCTGGACGTTTCTGATGTTTGTGGGAGTGACCACCGTGAACTTTCGTCCTCTCCCTGGGCGATCCAATAGTCCTCCTGTCTCATTGAACCTTTGGAGGGTTCGATAGACAGTGCTCCGAGCGACGCCAAGGGCTCTTGCTATGTTGTTCACACTTGATCCGCGGGGTTTCATGTTGATGATCGACTGACGGTGTGGATTCGCTTTCATAACTACCTTGAGCATGAACCGATTTGTACCGAAATTTCCGACAAGAATAAAAAAAAGATAATGATGAAGTCTCTGAACATGCGCGCTACACAAAGTGTGCGCCAACAGGCTGTCACATGGCGCGGTTTCGGTGTCGCAATAATTGTTGGTCACCCTGTATACTGGTTTCATAATGCCACGCTTCCATAGCGATGGTGTAACGCCATGCAAAAGAAAGCTGTTGAATAAAATAGAGAGAGGCACAAAAAAACGCACAAGCAGTGTGCGATTTCATTTTTGAAAGTTACTAGTTTACAGAACTCAGAGAAAGATGCTGAAGAAATGAGAGTGAAATCGAAGTTCTTAGAGACCATTAGGGCGACACCGCCGATTGGACTAGCTGAGGTTCTATCGCTATGAAACACATTGGCATGACCGTTGACAGATAAAAATACTATTTGGGGTTTTGTTACGATTAGCCCATGATTCAGTGCAGCAGAGAATATCTAAGTAATATTCATCTTTCAAAAATTGAATCTAAAGCGTTTGTGTTGCATTCACAGTGTTATTCTTTTCATTTACTTTGTATCAGGGGTTCTTACTGAAAACCCTACACATGTAACTAGTTGAAGGGAGAGATTTAAAACATGAAATGGACCTTTCTCCTGGCTTCACTGCTGCTTCATATGTACATACAAGAATATGCGAATAGCTCCATCAAGCAGATGTCCATTGAGCTTTATCTCCCCCCCCCCCTTCTCTTCATAAGATTCGATGGTCCTCTTTTCTGATGTTTCCTCTGTATTTATAACTTCCTGTTTTTGCTTGCTTCTTACTCTCGTCAGTCTGTTTTCTTCTCCTCTTTTCCCGTTCCTTTTTTTCCAAAACCCCTTTTTTTCTTCTTCTCTCTGTTCTTTGTGATTTCTGAGAACCTTTTGTCTCTGAGCGCGCAACTTCTCATAGCATCGACTTGACGTTTGTCTTTCTGATTTGGGGAATGAATTAGTTTCTAGTAATTCTTCCTCTTTGCACGCTCTCTCGCTCTCGTCAGCGGTGTGTGGGAAGTGGCTTCTTTCTATTCACACTCTTCTTCCTCATCCCTGTCTTTTTCTTCTTAATTGCAATGGTCCGTGAACTGAACGGTCTTTTATAATATATGTTTAAGAAACTTCGTTTTACGTTTTGTTTTCATGATTGATTACGATTAAGAAAAGAAGATATTGTTTGTTCACTAGCTTAGAAATACTCTACGTTGCGATTTGAAAACTTTCTCATTGGTATTCTCGTTTTTCTATTTCAACTGCTAACTCAAAATGTTCGAAACAGTCTGCTTGATGGATAATAATTTTCCGATCTTCATATTCATCAACTACTCTTATGTACAGAATCGTGAGGCAGAAACTTCGAGTTGTTCGTTACTGCAAAAGTGATAGAATTATTCAAGAATTGGTAACTTTCAAGATACGTATCATTCCGAATTTTTTACAAAATGCTTTTCTCGATTAACAGTTAAAAAAATTTCGGAGGAACTTATCTCACATGGCAGGTTTTTTTTGTATTAGCAGAAGTGGGCTAGAAATTCATACAACTTCTTTTTCAGAAAAAAAGTTGAGCTAACATTCTCGACAAATAAGTCAAGCGAAGAATTCAGAATGTAGTGAAACAGACGCGTTCTCCGTGAATCAGTCATCGGGCCTCGAATCTCATGATTTCTATTCTTCTAATTCTTTCTTTTTTTTCCTAATTAAATTTAAGGTTCATCTTCCGCCAAAATCGTGATTTTCGTAAGAATATTCAATTAAACTCTCATTCATAATCAACACACGCCTATGCGATAGTGAAGCCATTCGGCCGAATATTTATAACAAACAAAGCAAAAGTTTTTTTCGAACAGTGTTCTCTAGCTCAAATGCTGAGTATAGTAACGAGCGAGAGCACAATTGATTTTATAATCTCAAATTTACAAGTTCTGTTTTATTGTTTTTAACTTTTTAATTTTTTACGTATATAAACTTCTCACTTGAAATTTGTATACTCAACAATCTTTTAAAAGTTTTCAGTTGATCAGTAAGAAGTTGAATCTCCATGATGAGAAGAAATCAGCCAAAATAAAAAAATTCCTACTATAAAATAAATGAAAAAGGAGAGGAAAAAAGCGATAAATTGCGTATTTCGTCTCGAATAAGAATCGAGCCATTTTCATTCTAGATTCAAAGTAGGAAATACCCGACTGAGGTTAATTAGTAAAGTCACAGATTGGACGCTAGCTCAACAATGAAAAACAATTCCTAACACAACTGATTATAAGTCGAATTTTCTCCAGTTTAAAAAAAACTACTTCCTAAAAGACTTCCTTGCAGCTCTCATGATTTTAAGTTTTTTCTCCATAAAAACTGATTCGTTAATAAAAATTCGAAAATATGTTTTCTCAATTTTACCGAAGAATTACCGAAAACATGTTTTCCGGTAATTTTGATGAAAATATCATTGAGAGTGAGCATTATTTGACATAATCGAAGCAGTTGGTCCCGGTGTGAACGCATCCTACTATACATAGTAAGAAAATATTCACGATATTAAAGCACGTTACGAGAATTCTTTCCTTAATATTCCGAGGTCCTGCTATCAGGACCTAATTATGAGCTTCAGGGCAATGGAGAGAAAGTTTTGTTTTTTAGAATTTTTGATAACTTTGTTACGCAGATTACTGTTACTTGTGCTTGGTCTAGTCTCTGACCAGTAACTTATTATGCTGTTGAGTCAAAGTCTACCTTCATTATATGTACTAATTCCTATTTTCACTGGTTTATTTGATAAGATACATAATAAATTTGGTTTGACGCTCTCATTGGGGATAACTTTACACGAAAACTCTAATAAAGACTTTTTTGTTATTTGAGCCTGACTATTGCTTGATTCATATTATTTTCCCACGGCTAGTTGGCCTATCTGTTAGCACCATCACAATTATCGAATCATTCAATATATCTATGTCCTTTCTCAAGAGCTTCTTCGGATCACCTTCCATTAGTTTTACTCTACTTGCTTTGAATTTTAATTTTATTTTTTTTCTCAAACTCTGGAAAAGTGCCTTTTCGGCTTTTTTCTCTGACTGGAGCTTGTATTTGTGTGCACTCTTACCTGCGAAAATCCTTTTTTCTCTTCTCTCTCGTGGGAACATACTTCTGCTCAGCTTCTCAAAACCCTTTTCTGGAACCTAGAAATGCTCGGGAAAACTGATTTTCTGTTTCACCATCTGTTTTTTTCACCACGGAATTCTTTAAATTTCATAATTCACTGGTAGAAAAATTAGCCTTGCGTTTAACCACTCATACTGCCGAGTGGCATGATTAACGCGCCCCATTAGCGACATAGTTTATCATTTCTCCGGTGCTAATATTGAAATTTTGGTTTGATTTGCTAAAATCTTTAACTTTTTTGAGAAAATACTGTTCACCTGAACTTTTGCCTCATCCCGTAAATTTTACCAAAAAAATAGAAGTCTCACTACAGCAGCAGACCTCATAATTTTTTGAAGGTGCTCACTTATGAGTGAATGTCTTATGCGAAAAAGCGATGAAATATGTAGCATATGTACAATGTTTTTTTAATGAAGGTTTCATATTTGATAACGATTTTAAATGATTTGATAATGACAAGTTAACTGTAATGGCCTGTTTTATTTTTCAAAAAGCTTATAAAAAATAGTTTTATAGTTGAACGAAAATCATGAAACGTTACTATTCTCTTCGAAAACACAATTTTTATGGCTAATTAATCTTATTGAAGCAATCTTATTAAAAATATCTTATTGAAGGAAGTAATTAAGCGGAAGAAGTTTTTCATCGACTCGTATTCGCTTTGAAGGAATTAATGCTAACAATTCAAACCTTTTTTGAGACAGAGGATGGTGTCTAGAAGGTTTTGCTTCATGACTTTAGCCAAGTTTTTGTCCTTCAGCAAAAATGTTTCGTGCTTAGATTTTAATGCGTGTGTACTTTTGTATGGGAAACCGGGAAAAAACCAAAGCTAACAAACTGGGGGAAAAGAAGCCTACTTTTTCCCGTGAGATCACGGACTAATTCATATAAAATACATGAGAATGGTTCGGTTCTAAATGCAAGTTCTTCGAAATTTTCAGAACATTATCAGATTGACTTTATTTGAAGAAGTTTTTTTCAAAATGTTTTACAATGCATAGGTGTTAAGACTGCGTGTTTTCAAAGAGTAGCTGAAGATTCGCACATAATCAAAAAAAATTTCTTGTTAGAAAATCAGCTTTATTTGATTCCAAATCTCCACATCTCAATAAAGCGGGGTTTCAAGTTTATATTGCTGATAAATTTCTCAGACACAGAAACTTGAAAATGGGACTAGTTTTTCATGTGAGAGTGTTGATTCTTTGAACCTTTTGAGGGTCTGCTGTCCAAGCTTGGTACTTTTTTCATCCTATAATTTTGTTGTCTAACTAGCGCGTTATTTCTTGATAGGTCGTTTGCACCCGCGAAAACGTTTCCAAAAACAGTGAAGCATAAAAATTAGGGTATGAAAAAGAGAAGACAAGGAGGAGAGGCAAGACAGCTTCACGTTTCTTTCCTTCTTCTTTCCTGGATAAAACTCTCTTACTCCCTATTTTCTAAACTCCGCCTTTGAAAAACTTGTCTCTATCTTTCTGCCCCTGCTTTTTCGTGCTTCTTCGTTCTTTGTCTATAAACAAACTTTCTCGTCTGCTTCTAGTATACATCAAAAATATCTATTGAAGAAAGTTCCTAAGACCACCCGAATGAATATTCACCTCTCTTCCCTCAACTCAATTCCTCTTTCCTACGGCAAACAATCTTCCTGAGACGCTAGTAGCTAAAATGGAAGCTGGTGTGGCAGTGCACGCCATGGACGGCATCCGCACGCGGAAAACGCCCATCATTGCGGTGACTCCGTCCGTAGCTGACTTTCTTGCAGCCCAGCGGCGAGAGATGCTGGTGCGCCAGAGGCCAGCCGCAGCTTCATCCAAAGCGGTTTCCTCGGAAGAAGTTGAGCTGCTTCAGTCCGCCATCTGCGAGGTTGCAGCCAACGCGGCCGGGGTGGCGGCCGTTGCCTGCCCGACCGACGGCATGAGCGAAGAGGAGGAAATCGCCACAATCAACTACGGCACTCTCTACCGTTTCTTCCGCACACCGCGCATCGGCTCAAGGCGGATCCGGAACAGATTGGTGCAGAAGCAGGGCATCTGCAACATCTCCCTCAAGAATGTTCCCAAGCAACGACGAAAGTACTTCAGGTTGGGACGCTTATTTTCTGTTTTATGCTCTTTTGTTACTTGCTTAGAATTTTGCTCGGTTATAGAAGAGAAAAAACCCTCAACACAGCAAAGCATATGTATGTAGAGGAACATTCATCTTTTAGGTTGGCTTATTGATGCATTCACTCGTAATGTTATGAGATATGTGGTTCTTGTTTCACCAGGAAAAGACTGAAAAGTCTGCTCACTCTGAATACATAAAATATGATGCACCTCAGTATAAGCGTAGCTCTTAAAGCAAGGAGGGCACAGCGTGGCTCAGCCATCCCCCCCCCACCCCCGCTTCTCCCCTACCTCTCTCTAATCTCAACCTAGCCTCCTAGCCTTTTATGTCGTTATCGCTTCATAAGATTGATATGAATTCAAAAAAAACATTATATAAGCAACTGAAGGAGAGCGAATGAGTGTTCCAATAATCGTTAGAGAAATGAGGAGGAGGGAAGGGTTGAACTGATCATTTTGTCGTGATAAAATAAGCAAGAGTAATGGAAACTATCACAATGAAGCTAACCAAAGCGGGAAAAAGAATTTGATATAAATGAAAGAAATAAACAATAAAACAGGAGAGAATTGCAAGGGAATACGCAAATTTGAACACTGTTATCAAGATTCGAGAACCAACTCATTCTGTTGCAATACTTCATTGAACTCATTGTATTATAATTAACTGAATTATGTAACGATATACTTTGAAATTCAAGATGCTTCGAGAGTAGTTCATTTTCTGCTCATGAAGATTTAACGGGTTTAAATGAACCGACTGGTTTTAGTATTCAAACTGAGCTGCTTTAAGATTTTTAGAGCGGTAGTCCATGGAAATTGAAATATCGAAAAATTTCCAAATACTTTAAATTTAAAAGACGCTATTTCTGAAAAAAAGAAGAAAAAAGAGAAGAGTTTTGTTGAAAATGAGTATAATATTCGATAAATGATCCTGATGAGCTGCTTGTAACGGGCCAGAAGTGAGCTGCTTGTAACGGGCCAGAAGTGAGCTGCTTGTAACGGGCCAGAAGTGAGCTGCTTGTAACGGGCCAGAAGTGAGCTGCTTGTAACGGGCCAGAAGTGAGGGAAATTCAGGAGAGGAAGAGAGAAATTAAAAGCGAGTGAGAATGGAATCAACACTATACATTTTTGAAGTATTTTCATGCATTGTGCTGTTTGTCGTTAAAACTGTTTTTGAATATGAGTTTTTTCGACTGCTTTTTTCCGAAGTCTGAATGCTATACACGTATGGTAGAAATTTTTTAAAATTCACCTAACCCTCTATATCCCTCAAAGGTAAAATAATTTTTAAAAGAACTTGGGTTTAGGTATTAGAATAAACCTCAATTATTTTGCCCTCACTTCAAGTTTACAGAGATAAAACCAAGCGATTAGTCAATGTGTGTTTCAAGAACATGTAGATAAGCAAAAACTCTAAAAAAGGAACAGGTAGAGAGTCGACCAATGAAGGGCTTCAAATCAGTAAAGCCTGTAAGGATTTTGCCGAATGAGGCTCAGGTTAGGTGTGTAGGTACTTTCAATTGAAATATTCAGATGTATCGCAACTGAGGGGCAGAAAATGTCTGTTGGAAAGTTTGGAACTGAGAAGAAATAAGAAGTGAGAATGAAAGAGGAAGAGAAAGAGAGAGAAAAGTGAAGAGAAAGAGAGAAAAAAAGAAGAAAACAAAGAGAAAAACAAATAAAGAGAGAAAAGAGATAAAACGAAGAGAGTAAAAAACGGAAGAAAAAGGGAATAAGTAAAAAATAAGAAGGAAAGAGGAAAAGAAAGAGTGTAAGAGCAGGGTTTTTTCTGGGCACAAGAGGGTGAGCTTTTAGAAAAATTTGAAGATGTGATGCATTTTCATTTGAATGAAGTAGAGGAAGTGAGTGAAATCGAGAAGCAAAAAGGGCAAAAAAGAAAAAAAGATAGAAAGATGAGGGATGAATAGATGGTCGAATAGATAAACACAGCTAGAAGGAGCAAAGCTATGTAGTGAAGTAAGAGAGAGAATACGAGCAAAATTCAGAAAGAGAGGTTCATTCTCAGTACCTAATTCAGTTTGCCTGCTACAGCAGGGAATGGGGTGGAAGTTGGGCACTCTTCTTCAGTAGTGCTTTGCTTATTTTCTCATCGGTAGCCATCCGATTGAAAACTCGGCTGAGCTATTGCATAGTCAAGGTACAATTTTTTTTTTAGATGTTTCGAGTAGGTGAACGTCTCTTTATTCAAAGAAAGCTTCAAAATCCTCGAAAGGAATGACACAAATCACTATAATAATACAAAAAAAAACATTTTAAACGACATATTCGTATCTCGGACTCGACTCATACGCGAATATCATACTCATTCACGCTCTTTGTTTGATATCCGCTTACTAACCTATAACTCAACCGTGCAGTTAAGTGAACTTTCTCTGCATTTTATCTCAGCTGTGGATCTTTTTTCTTCTCACCTTCTTTTTGCAAATCTATCTCTCTCTCAGATCTCTTTTCTCCTCTTATTTTCCATTCTACAGATATTGAATTCTGTCTTTTTCATACGCTAGGTATTTTTTATGTTGATGCTGATGAGAATAGACCCGACATTCAATTTTATCAAAAATGAGCTTTTCCCTTTTCGAAGAAAAAATTCAAATTTTTTGACAAAATGAATGTTAGGCCATCCAATGGAACGAGGCCGCTAAGCTGCGGAAGTTCTTGAAAGAGGGCGACTTATTTGACAGGCTGAGGGAGCACAGAAGCAAAGAATTCACTCATCTCTTCATTATTCGTGGAATAATTGCTCGCTCCAGACCTTGCGTAGAAATATCAATTTTTCAAAAATTTAGACCACTCGAATTCAAATAGGTTAAAAGTATAGTTTTCAGGTAATTGGTTAAGTATTTGAAAAATTTTTCGTTCAAAATCCTGGAGAGAAAAAAAGGTGATTTTTCAGCCCCCTATATTCAGCCCCCTATATTCAGTCTTCTTCAGTGGTTGAGAAAAAGAAGAAACATACACGCAAAAAAATTGTAGTCGACCACTTCAGCGATATCTTCACGACGGTGATAGAAATGAAGTGGAGATGGTGCCTCTTCTACTTCTCCATCTCTTTCTGCTTCTCATGGACATTCTTCTCCTTCCTCTACTACTTCGTCGCCTTCTCACACGGTTATTCTTATATAAGAAGCTTTTTCTCTCTTGGTTTCTACATATCTCTCACTTTCTATCTGTTGATTCCTCTTATCTCTTCCTCTCTCTATTTTTCTCACTCTCGAACTTTCTCACTCTTTTTCTCTTAATTTACATACATATATGTATGTATCTATCTTTTTTCACAACTCTAACAACTTTTTTGCCTTTTTATTTCTTTCTCTTCTCATTTTCTCTCTTTCTCTTCCCATTTTCTCACTTTCTTTTTTGCTGTCAAAATTTCTCTCTTTATTTTTTCTCTCTTAATTTATCTCTTAAAAAAACTTATTCATAGAACAATCGAACTAAATCACTATTTTGAAAGTTGTTCGTAGAACCTTAATTAAGCATTAAGGAATAATTGAATTAAATATAACTTTTCCAACTTTATAAATTGTCAAAAGTTAAATTTTGGACGAAATAGCTCTCCGATGAAGGGATCAATCAAATCGAACCTAGTTAGAAGGCGACCTTGCAGGGGACATGGAAGTGGGGATAAATGAGACCGACTGGGTGCCTTGCATGCAGAACGTACACTCAGCAACGAATTGCTTCCTCTTCTCCTTCACAACGCAAACCACCATCGGTACTTTCTTTCTTGTATAAGAACATCCATAAAGAAGAGTTAGAAAGAAAGGAGTGAGGAAAGCAAGACCGAGAGTAGTTTTCAAAATTAAATTATAAATTCATTCATCATTTCGGAGTCGCTCAAACAAGAGTTGATATCGATAATTTTTGCAGGATACGGCTACCGGTGAGTTCTCTATGCTTTTTTAATGAAGAGCACCTCAATTATGCGGCCTTCCAACACAATCAACAGACTGGCATGGCTCTTTTTTTCTCACAACAAGAGACATTTCCAATTTTATTCAAAAAATGCAATAAGTATTGACAATTTGTATCTTCTTTTATGTTTTTTTATCTCCTTATCACCAACTTCTGCGTTTGATATTTCCATTTTCCTATCTTTCGCATCTTCGTTTTCTTATTCAGTCTGATTTATTCAGTTTCAATCTCTCGCTCTGCTATCACTTTGAGCGATGACCCTTCCTATTGCTCTCATATTGATTCTTTCTATATCAATTGTTGAGCCAGTCCTTTTCTCAAACCAATTCCAAACAAACGGATATGTCTGTTCCTTCGTCAGTTTCTCAACCCTCATCTGATGTACAAATTCTGATCCAAGCTGTCAACCGTCAAAGCGACCAAATCTCCCAACTTCTGAATGCAGTAACCTCAATGATGACGACATTATCTTCTCTCATTCCTCTTCTCTCTAAGCTCACAACTTAAACCCCGGCCCCTCCATCCAACTCTTTGATGACTTCCTCTCTCATATCGCAGCCTACAAGGAACAAGGCTCATTCGATTCTCTCATCCGCGTCCTCTATACACTCCGAAGACAGTCGCTGAGGCTAATGGTTCTCTTCAAAACGTGACGGTGACAAGAGGAAAAAGGATGGACGCAAACGATGTACAGAAATAGGTCAGTAGTGCTGATGGCCATAGCCTGTTTACTTCTTCTGATACTTGGAATAGTCAACATAGTATTAGAGGAAATTTTAGTTTTTACTATAGTAATTGTCGCTCTATACGGAATAAATTGTACGATCTTAATCATATATTATCTTCAACGCAATACAATGCTATTTGCTTTTCAGAAACTTTGTCACACGATAGTGAACCTGATGTCATTTTAAATTCAAATAAATCATATTCTGTTTTTCGTTCTGATAGCAACTCTAATATCAGTAACAGAGGTGGCGGAGTAGCAATTTTAGTGCAATCTAGACTCAGTCCAGTAGCAATTTCGTCGATGTCAGTTTCAGAATGTGAAGCTATTACAGTTGAGTTACAATGTAGTGACAAAGATTCATATTTTTCTCGGGTTAGATTAATGTGTGTTTATCGATCTCCCAGTGCCCCAGACGATATCATGAATGAGTTATTAGCATACTTCTCTTTAAATACCATTCCCAATGTCCCTCTCATAATCGTTGGTGATTTGAATTTGCCTTGTATTGATTGGGACAAGTTGACGTGTTCTAAGAGCTATTCTTCTACTCAATTTCTTAATTACTGTTGTGATAACCATTTCACTCAGTACATTCTGATGCCGACTCGAAGTCAGAACATTCTTGATCTTCTTTTATGCAATCATCCGATTATCTCTTCTTCTAGTGTTATTGCTCCCTTCACATCCCAGTGCGATCATAATTCTATTTGTTTCGATTGTATTACCTCCAAAGTATTCGATGACATAATCAAGCCTATCAATTTTTTTTCTGAGGCAAACTGGCATATGAATGAGTACTTTATTTACTGTCATGATTGGACCTTGGCATTATCATCTCTTGACCACAAGCCTAAAACTATATCGTTGATCTACTATGTAACCTTATCGATCGCTTTGTGCCAACTGTTGTTCCTATTTCGTCCTCCAATAGATATCCAGCGCGTATTCAACGCTTATTCAATAAGCTTCAGAAAGTTTCAATTACTGCTCCTTACTCCGAATGTTGTAAAAATCTGTTAAAATTTTTTTCTTCTGAGCTTTATGATTTTGAAACATCTAAGGAATCTTCTTTGATTGTTAAAGGCAACCGTAAACAGTTTTTCTCGTATTGTACAAATCGTATTAAATCTCAAAACGATTCCTATGTTTTGTATGACAGTAGTGGAACGGTAGTGACGGACTCTTCCATGAAAGCTGAAATGTTTTCTTCTCAGTTCTCATCAACTTTCTCTGGACCGTCTCAGAATGTTCTTCCTGTCCCTATTTTAGCTCCCTTCGATCAACACTTTTCTCTTGAAATAATTGATGATCAAATGATAATCGAGGCTGTTTCTAAGTTAGAGAATAAATGTTATACCTCACCCGATTCCATTCCGAACATTTTTATCAAAAAATGTAGATTTGCGTTGTTGAAACCTCTGCGTATTTTATTCAACAACTGTTTAATGACTGGAATCGTACCCGATATGTTGAAGTTTGCTATTGTAAAGCCTCTGCTCAAAAACAAAGGACCTCCTATCTTATCAAATTACAGACCCATTTCTTTAACCTGCTCGATTTCTAAAGTAATGGAAAAAGTTATTGTTAATTCTATTTCAAAGTATCTTGAAGAGCGTTCATTGCTCTCCCCTTTTCAAGCCGGTTTTCGACCTAATCGATCGACAATCACTTCTTTAGCCGAATCATATTCCTTCATAACCCACTCTCTGAGTTCAAGTATTGATATTGATGTAATTTTTCTAGACATCTCAAAAGCTTTTGATTCTGTAGATATTCGAATTCTATTGTTT
Organism: Allodiplogaster pararmata; assembly: GCA_964056735.1. Lineage (NCBI taxonomy): Eukaryota > Metazoa > Nematoda > Chromadorea > Rhabditida > Diplogasteridae > Allodiplogaster > Allodiplogaster pararmata. The sequence continues at coordinate 1,327,325 of OZ057409.1, read as the reverse complement.
AAATTGAATTCACTTGGTATTGTAGGGCCTGCACTTAAATTTATCTCTTCTTTCCTCAACTCCCGTAAACAATCAGTGATCATCGATGGTATCAACTCAGTACCAGCTTCAGTTTTAAGTGGTGTTCCTCAAGGTTCTTCAATAGGCCCGTTGTTGTTTTTACTGTTCATTGACGACATCAAGAAAGTTATCCCTGCTACTATTCGCTTCAGTCTTTTTGCCGATGATGTTAAGCTGCTAGCTCAAGTACCCTTATATTCAGATGACTTGCAAACTGCAGTCAACAATATATTTGACTGGTGCACTCAGTGGAACCTTATGGAGCGTTAGAATATCACTTTCACTTTGCTAACTGATTTTCTGCTATCCGGTTGTTTTGAACGCTCCAATGTCTCACCACGAAAACATGGACTACGGTAAAAAGAAAGAACACATGCATTCTAATGAAGCGTTAGAATTCTCGGAAACATAATGAAACATAACGATATCCCGTTTTTTTCGAATTGCCTGAACGTCTTGTTCTAACCTAAAATGTGTACAATTAGTGAGAGAATTATAACGTTAGAGACATGAGCAGCGATGTCTTTTTTTCTTGCAGCGAGAGAGTTCAAACGGGATATCGTTATGTTTCATTATGTTTTCGCGAACTCTAACGCTCCATTAGAATGCATGTGTTCTTTCTTTTCACCGTAGTCTATGTTTTCGTGGTGAGACATTGGAGCGTTCAAAAAAACCAGATAGCAGAAAATCAGTTAGCAAAGTTAAAAGTGATATTCTAACGCTCCATTACTCTATCAACTTCCAAATGTACTGTTCTTCATATAGGCAAGCAATCGGTGTTTCACCCCTACTCTTTCAACCATATTCCAATGATTGTTACCAACCAGGTTAAAGATTTAGGGATTTTGTTAACTCATGATTTCCGTTTCGATTCTCATATTGAGAAGATTTGTAAAAAAGCCTCTTCTACTGCAAACCTTATTCTGAAGGCTTTCAAGACCAAATCATGCGAAATGCTCATGCTTGCTTTTAATGTATACGTTAGACCGATTCTCGAATACGGGACTGAAATTTGGTCCCCTACCACGAAATACCTCATCAACAATTTGAAATATGTACAACGTAATTTTACTAGAAGGCTGTTATATAGATGAGGTAATGTAAGCCTGCCTTATTCTCAGAGATTGAAACTGCTCAAAACTGAGTCATTAGAATATCGTCTAGCATTCAGAGATCTATGTTTTTTGCACAAATGTTTACATAACAAATGCTCTCTCGATTTTTCCTTTCTATACATTTTATCTCCCCCCCCAAGTATAATACAAGACAAGCGCACTCTCTCAGAATCCGTCTGCCTATCGTCTACCCGGCTAGGTTGTCTACGTTTGTCTCTAGATCAATAGCAATATGGAACTCCCTTCCGGAAGATATCGTTGTAATCGAAAGTTCTTCAAGTTTCGCGACAAGGCTAAAAAATTCCATTTGAAGTTGTGCTTCCTTGTCCGAGTGTAACAGATTGACGATTATTTGTATTTACATACATATGTATAGGACACAATCTTCTGATTATAAATAACTATAGACGCTATTTCATATAATTTTTTTTCTTAGATGATATTTGGATTAGTTGAATGCCATTCAGCACTTTTGAATGAATGATTGTTTCTTGTCTCCCTATCCTACGCGTCCATGCTAATTGGAACTACCATTCATAATTGTATTACAAGTTGTTGTTCTTGCATGGAATAAATGAATTGAATTGAATTGAATTGATTTTAGGGTTTTCTCCTTCAACTAATGGGTAGTTTTTGACAGCGATAAACATAGCCTTTGACATACATATATTCTGTTGATTATTACAGGGATAGGCAGATTTATTGTATTAAATTTCTGACCTATTATGCGCGATAGTTGCATCCAAGAAACGATTGGATTGGTAGTGAATTTTCGAAAGGCAGTCTTTTTTAACATTTCGTAAAAGTTTGGTGGAATTCTGTTCACTTTGAAAGATATGCTAGCAGCCAATAAACAGGGTATCTCAATGCTCGGTATGCCACGGGTACAAGCAGTCCGTAATCGCCAGAACACTCGGAGTATGCCCATCCACTGTCTTTCGTGCCATAAAACGAATGCAGAGCACTGGAGAGATCCACGATCGACCAGGCAGAGGAAGAAAACGAACTGCTTCTGCAACCGGAAATTTACGCAAGGTCAGGCAAAGAGTTGCCTACAATCCAAAGAGAAGCATGAAGAAGATGGTCGAGTCGCTAAAATTTCTCTTCGCTCGGTCGAAAGGATTGTATACAAGCATCTAGGACTCACTTACTATCGGAGCAAAAGTGCCATACTCACGGATCGAAATGAGAACGCAAGGGTCGAAAAAGCATACAGGCTCTTAGCTCGGATGAATCGTGGACAGTTGGATAATACCATGTTCAGTGACGAGAAGATCTTCACCGTAGAAGAAGAGCACAATAGCCAGATCCGACGCGTACTTGCTCGTACGTCTCTGGAGGCTGACCGGAACGGAAGATTGGTACACAGAGCCCAACACCTAGCTAGATACACGGTGTTTGGAGCTGTGTGCTCGACCGGTAAGTGAACGCTCTACTCCATCGAATATAACGTCAAAGTTAACGCCCAAAATTACTTGGAAAACATACTGGAGGGTGTAAGACTTGGGTAAATGCTCATTTTATAGGAGCCCCTCATGTGTATCAGCAGGATGGATCCCCTTGCAGGATGGAGCCCCTTAATGGAGCCCCTCATGTTTATCAGCAGGATGGAGCCCCTTGCAGGATGGAGCCCCTTAATGGAGCTCCTCATGTGTATCAGCAGGATGGAGCCCCTTGCCATACAGCAAGAAGTGTGCAAACATGGTGTGCAACTAATTTTCTGGGCTTTATTCCGAAGGAAGACTGGCCAGCCTGCTCTCCCGACCTTTACCTCCTCGAATACGCCGTTCGGGGGTAAATGCAGGTCAAGGTCTGCGCTAAAGCACAACACAGCTTCGATTCTCTATAATCGTCTTTAAGGAGAGCTTAGACCGATCTTTCCACAGAGTACCTTTGTGCCGAGATAGCTAAATACCCCAACATCTGAACAACGTAAATCGTTAACGAGGAGCCCGTTTTGAATGAAAACTTGATAGAATGTACTTGTTAATGTGATTAATAAAAACTCATCAAAATTAATGGGAAAAAACTCTTTTCCGTTCGAGAAATCGGTTAATAACCAAATTGCAATGAATCTGCCCACCCGACATAGAATTTATATTCTCAGTGAGTTATATCATTCCATCTCTGGAGAAAACCATCTCAAAAGAAACTATCTCGTAGCAGCTTAGTTATGCTCATTTATTAAATTCGTTTCATTAAATGTGTTTCATTTAATTCGACTTCGACCTCTCAAGAAAGCTTTTTTTGATAACTAAAGCAACTAGGAGTCGCATCTTCATTAGATATGGATGAATCCTCATTTCTACCTAAATGTCTCTTCCTGAAAGCACTCGCCCTACTCCCCTTCATTAAAAAGTTTTTTCATCAAAAAATTTCATTTTTTGATATTGATATTGATATTGATATTCTTTTATCGCCAAAGGACAACTGGTTCAGGGTCATCGCTAACATGGTTGACAATGAGAAAATGAAAAAGTAGAAAATCTTCGGAAGAGGAATAAGCAACTGTGGCGTTGCACTGAAGAGTCTTGGTAGACCACTTAGCGTTTCAACCTCATACCGAAGAGATTCACGAAGTCTTGAGTCCCAAGAAGACAGAAGAGAAATCTCGTAATTCAATGAAGTAGAGACGAGTAGAAGTCAGTGTGAAGAGGAAATGATAGACCCGACCATCTCCGGGGTTTGAAAAAGAAAAGGATTTTTTATTTAAAACAATTCATTTTAAAAATACACACTTTTTTCTTTTCCTTTCTTTCTCTCTCTTTTCTTTCTTTCTCTCTCTCTTTCTCTCTCTTTTCTTTCTTTCTCTCTCTCTTTCTCTCTGTCTCCAGGTATCCAACAGATGAGTGTCCACTCATCATCCTCACTATGGGAGTGCAGTTCATCTGGGGCTTGATGTCGCAGACGCTCATGGCAGGAGTCATTTTTTCTAAATTAGCACGACCAATCAAGAGAGCGGCCACCCTGATCTTCTCGAAGAATGCGGTGATCTGCTTGCGCGACGGCAAGTTGTGTCTGCTCTTCCGTGTGGGTGACATGAGGAAGAGCTCCCTTGCTGAAGCGCATGTTAGACTGCAGGTAAAACATTAAAGATAAACATTCAAGAAGTAAAAACGCTTCACAGGGTGAAATCAACACGTAACTATTAATAATGGTTTATCGCATTGAGCTTATTCATCAACATAAAGGTATATGTGGAATGAGTACACAAGCGTGACACTTTAACAGTTAAAGTGGTGCTACAACGATGTCCGCCTACTCGCGGTGCAGCACGTCAGTCTCAGGACTGCAAAGGACATCACCAACCTTCTCCGGAAGCAGACCAGCTCCGAAGACACGAAGACACGCTCCCTCCGGAGCACACAATTCTTCCGTTTTTTGCAATGTGAGGCAGACTGACCCGGCCAGTCTGTCTCAATCTCTACTTCTACAAGCCGGAGACATCGAACGCAACCCAGGACCTCCCACCACCTGGCTCTGCTCTACTTGCCGAAAGACAGCGAACACGAACTGCATCCAGTGCTCTCTCTGCTCCGAATGGACACACATCAAAGCGAAGTGCAGCGGTATTCCATCGCTCAAGGACTACGTCCCTGCAACCTACCGATGCCCTCCATGTCAGACCCGCCAAGACACACCCTCGCCATCTGCAGACGCAGCTCTCGCTCCAATCGCTCGAAACAGACGCAAAGGCAACAAGAACCTGAGACTGCTACAATACAATTGTAATGGGATAAATGGCAAGACAACAGAGATCCTCGACCTCCTAACTCGCCTGAAGATCGACATATTCCTAATACAAGAAACGAAGCTGACGGATCGCGCTAAAACTCCTTCATTCTCCGGATACTCCATTGCTAGAAAAGACCGCGGAACCGACACAGGTGGCGGCCTACTCACAGGCATCACCCATTCTTTAATCTACTCCGTCGTCCCGTCTACCACAGATCCTCACCTGGAATCACTGACTGTTCGCATCTCGGACAACAACGGCCTCTCTCTGGACATCACTAATGTCTACATTCCTCCGATGACCTCCTGCAACACAGGCTACCAACCGGATCTATCCCCCCTTCTACGCAACCGCGAGAATTCCATCATACTAGGCGACCTTAACGCCCACGACTCCAGCTGGTACTCTCACTCGACAGACAACAGAGGAAACGTCATCTCCAGTGCTATTGACGACTCGGAACACGCCACTCTCAACCGCGACATGCCCACACGAGTTCCCTCAAACGGTCGCCCTTCCTCGCCAGACATTTCCATCTGCTCTCAGGATCTCCTTCAAAAAGCGTCATGGAAAACTATCACTGAAGGCAGCTCCGATCATCTTCCGATAATCATCGAACTAGAAGGCAGCAATTTCAACCACACTCACAGAGACGCAACCTTCACAAATTACCGGAAAGCGGACTGGGAAGCGTCCCAGCAACACGTCGAAGAAAGCCTGTCCAAAAATCCTCTTCCCAATCTACCAGCCGTTCAAGCAGAACCTCTCTTCCGAAGAATACTTGTATCAGCTGCAGCAAAAACAATCCCACGCGGCCGGATCAAGAAGAGAGAAGTCGCCCTAACGACAGAGATACGAGAATGGATGCATCATCGCGACACACTCAGAGAATCGAATCCAACAAGCGACCTTTTGAACGATCTCAACACGAACATAAGGAGAGCTACCGACAAAAACAAACGGGATATCTGGCGCGCACTGATGGAGTCCTTCGATCCAAAGAAAGATGTCAACAAGCTCTGGAAGACCATCAAAATCCTCAACAACAAAGGAAGACCACCGCCGAACTGCGCCATATCCTTCAGAAATGAGACGATCACGACCGCCTCCGATATCGCGAACCGCTTCAACAAAGCCTACACTTGTCCAGTCCAGTATATAACTTCAAAGGAAAACAGGAAGACTATGAGGAAAATACACCGCCTGTCCGCAGATGACTTCGAGGACTTCACTACCACAGACGTAGCAGCCGCCATCAGATCCACGAAGAAGTCCACCGCGCTTGGTCCAGATGGCATCGCTCCTATAATTCTCCATCATTTAGGTCCGAAAGGAATCAGCGCCCTGACTTCCCTGGTCAACAGCTCCCTACGCACAGGCAGGATCCCCATGATATGGAAATCGTCGATCATACTACCCCTCCTGAAAGCAGGCAAACCAGCATCCGAAGGCTCCAGCTACCGTCCATATCTCTACTCTCGCCCGTCGCCAAAGTGATTGAACGGCTATTACTCGGCTCCCTACAGAGGCACATTCCCCCGGCAGACCACCAACATGGCTTCACGGCAAGACGCTCTACAACCTCGGCCCTCGTAACTCTCTCGAAGAGCATCGCAGACGGTTTTAACCAGAAACGTCCCGCTAGTCGAACGGTCCTCATGGCAATTGATATGTCCAAGGCATTCGAAAGTATCGACATCGTCAAGCTCATCGACCTCATTGAGACAACAACCGCGCCGAACTACATTAAAAAATGGCTCGCCTCTTACCTTAGAGGAAGAACAGGACGCACAAGCTTCCGCGACTCGGTATCAAGTTCCAGACTCTTCAGAAACGGAGTCCCACAAGGCAGCGCCCTCTCGCCCACGCTTTTCAACCTTTACCTCCGCGACCTTCCCACAGACGATGCCCACACGAACGTCATCTCGTATGCTGATGACATCACGATCTGGGCGTCAGATCCCGACATCAACGTCGCCTCCGAAAATCTACGCAGGGCCATCACGAAAATTGAAACCTTCCTCAAAGAACGGTCACTCATCATTTCCCCGACCAAGAGCCAGCTCATGCTTTTCACCCCGTTCAGTCGTGAATTCAAGTCTACTCTGGACATATCAATCTGCGGATCACCCGTCCCCACCGTCAACCAGGCCAAGCTACTCGGCGTCACGTACGACTCGATGTTCACATTCAGCCATCATGCCAAAGACATCGCGAGACGGATGTCGCAGCGCAATAACGTACTGAAAGCCTTAGCCGGAAGCACCTGGGGCAACCAAAAAGAAACCCTCCGCCTCACGTTCAAAGCCATCTCGCAAGCGATCTGCAACTACGCCGCACCCGCCTGGTCCACCTTCCTCTCGGACTCCGCTCACGCCAAAATCCAACGTTCTCAGAACTCCGGACTCCGCGTCGTGACAGGGAATCATCAAATGGCCGACACTGACCATATTCATCGCGAATCAAAGGTCATGCGCACCAAATCCCATCTGAACATGCTCGCCGCGCAGTACCTCGCGAGATCGTTGGACCCAGAACACATCCACCACGGCCTCCTCGACTGCCCAGCGCCCCCTCGCGCAATGAAGAACAACCTCGTGTTGAGCTGCAAGAAGACTGTCGAAGCCGCGAAACAGATGTCAAAGGATCCGAACAATGGGAAATCAGTCGCAAACACCGTACACTCGATGATGGTCTCGAACGAACTCCAATCGTTGAAGGGTGCCGTCATCCTGGGAGGCAGACCTCCACCCCTTATCCAGGAAGAAGAGAAGGAGTTACCCCGCAAGACTAGATGCACGCTCAGCCAGCTCCGCTCGGGATTCAGCAGATTCATCAACAACTACCTCCACCGCATTGACGAATCCATCCCCGACGTGTGTCCCGATTGCTCTTCCGGACCTCACGACGTTGCGCATCTCTTCAACTGCCCATGCCACCCGACCACGCTGTCTCCAATCGACCTCTGGACCAAGCCGCTGGATGTCGCAGCGTTCTTGAAAACATAAGAAAAAAAAAAAAGAAGAACAAGAAACGAAGTACACAGACGTTCTTCGAAGCCGGCTACATCCGGCAACAACAACAACAACAGTTAAAGTGAGAAAATCATTCAAATATTGAATGTAACTTTTGAATGTAGCTAGGATTTTTTTTGTCGGCGTGGGAATCGGAATTAAAAAAGGAACGGGTAAGATGAACTGAAATCGCAAAAACACGGTAATAAGAGTGAAATCCTTTACTTTATGAAACAGTTGGAAAATAAGGTTCTGAAGCAACGGTTTTTGGCAGATGATCAAGAGATGCATCACATACGAAGGCGAGCTGCTGCCATTCCACCAGTTTGATATGGACGTAGGGTTCGCTCTTAATTTCTAGATTAGTAAAGAACTAAATTTCACCTTTTTATTTACTTTTAAATATCGCTTTCGTTAATCAGAGCTTGCTATTGCTAGCGAAAACGCGGGAAGACATTTAATTTTTCCGTTTTTCTCTCTAAGTTCCCGTAACATTTCCATAAAAAAAACTAATTTTTACAATTCAAAATTTCAAAAATTCCGATAATTGTCGAACTCAAAAATTCTTTTGGATGGTGAGGGAAGATCATTCTAAGAAAGAGTAAAACCTCGTATCGATTCCTTCCCACAGGTACGACCAAGGACTTCTAAAAAAATTAGAAACTCGCATCGATTCCTCCCCACAGACCAAGGGCTTCTAAAAAAGATTAAAACCTCGTATCGATTCCTCCTCACAGGTACGACCAAGGGCTTCTAAGAAAGAGTAAAGCCTCGTATCGATTCCTCCCCAAGGTAAGACCAAGGGCTTCTAAGAAAGAGTAAAATCTCGTATCGATTCCTCCCCACAGGTACGACCAAGGGCTTCTAAGAAAGAGTAAAACCTCGTATCGTTTCCTCCCCACAGGTACGACCAAGGGCTTCTAAGAAATAGTAAAGCCTCGTATCGATTCCTCCCCAAGGTAAGACCAAGGGCTTCTAAGAAAGAGTAAAATCTCGTATCGATTCCTCCCCACAGGTACGACCAAGGGCTTCTAAGAAAGAGTAAAACCTCGTATCGTTTCCTCCCCACAGGTACGGCCAAGGGCTTCTAAGAAAGAGTAAAACCTCGTATCGATTCCTCCCCACAGGTACGACCAAGGGCTTCTTAGAAAGAGTAAAACCTCGTATCGATTCCTCCGCACAGGTACGACCAAGGGCTTCTTAGAAAGAGTAAAACCTCGTATCGATTCCTCCCCACAGGTACGACCAAGGGCTTCTAAGAAAGAGTAAAACCTCGTATCGATTCCTCCCCACAGGTACGACCAAGGGCTTCTAAGAAAGAGTAAAACCTTGTATCGATTCCTCCCCACAGGTACGACCAAGGGCTTCTAAGAAAAAGTAAAACATCGTATCGTTTCCTCCCCACAGGTACGACCAAGGGCTTCTAAGAAAGAGGTAAACCTCGTATCGATTCCTCCCCACAGGTACGACCAAGGGGTTCTTAGAAAGAGTAAAACCTCGTATCGATTCCTCCCCACAGGTACGACCAAGGGCTTCTAAGAAAGAGTAAAACCTCGTATCGATTCCTCCCCACAGGTACGACCAAGGGGTTCTTAGAAAGAGTAAAACCTCGTATCGATTCCTCCCCACAGGTACGACCAAGGGCTCGATCGCATCTTCGTCATCTGGCCCATCACTATTTGCCACGAAATCGATGAGAATTCTCCTCTCTACGAAGTGAGTAAAGAGAGTCTCCAAACGGCTAAATTCGAGATAATCGGTTTGTTTCTCTGATAATCGATAATATATATTTAGTATACATACTCGTTTGAAAAAGAGAGTTCCTTCTAAGTAGAGTCAATGACAAAATGGTGTCTCTTGAGTCGAGTTGTTATAGTATTTTTTTGTTTTTATAGCAATACTGGAAGGCGTTGTCGAAAGTGTTGGGTCTACGACGCAAGCGAGAACCAGCTATCTTCCCTCCGAGATTTTGTGGGGTAAAAGGTGAAAGAAGCTATTTATGCATTTTCGCGGTTGCAATTAGGAACATTAGTACGGATATAACTCGATTTCTTCAAGTTTTTTTTTTTGCAAAACAACGTGTAATGTAACGTTTGAGCTTTAAATTTTTTTTGGCGTTTGGTATTGAGATAATATAATTATAACGGTAACATAACGAAAGTACTCGTAGAAAATGAAAGTATGTTTCCACTAATTATAATCATACTCCGACTTTAATTCAATCATATAAGAGCTCTTTTTACCTTGGAACTCTTTCAGAACTAATCGGTTGAAATTGAAGTTAACTCAGAATGGAATAAAAAGTGACTAGAAACAACAAAAAACATTTTAAAAACTACTTCTTCTTGGGAACACATATTCAATTCTTTATTCCAGTTGTTCAAATAACGTGCATGACAAAGGATGACTAACCCATTGTGTTTTAGTATTTGAAATAATGATTCAGGTATTCACAGAGAAAATTTCAATTCGCAATTTTCAACAGATAATGGTGAGTTTTCAAAATGAAAAGGAAATTTTGATGTTACGTTATTACAAAGGAAATTTATGGGCATTAAAAATGTTCAAAAATTAATCAAAACGAGAAGTGTTGAGCTTATTCACTAAAAGAATAAGTTGGAAAACTCAAGAACAATAGTGAGCAAGGAGAGGGTAGTGGGAGGGATTTTTATACATTGCAGACAATGATTACAATGAAAAAAAATCGGAACTTAAAGACTCATGTGGGTGCAGTTTTGTGCTGAGCACAATTGACTCAGGGTACAAACTAAACTGTCAATTCAATTCAATTCATTTATCCATGTATTCATTTATGAAAAAGACAAAGAATTAACTCACAATCAACAATTAAACATGGTTTAGGTAAAATGAGTGTAATCATAGTGAATAAATAAAAACATAGACAGTAAACTTTTATCATTACAGTGGCAGTGTTTTAACGTATTGATATTATAGGTTCAGGTGGAACGGATTCGTAAGGAAGCTCTCTTATTTTCTTTAGAAAAAGTTCTGAGGAAGGATTTTAAATTATAGTGTATGGCGAAGAATTCCACACGGATATCGAACGAGATTAGAAAAACGGGAAGAGTTAATGGTGAAAGGCAACGCAGTTCTAAGAGGAATGGAGTTACGGAGAGATATACAAAGTGGTGCAATAGAAAATAGTCGAGATGAAACGAAACCTTGGACACATTTTCCGCTTGTTTCTTACAGGTAAGGTTATTCGAGAAAATAACTTTTAGGTCCATAATATCGCGAGATGTCACTAACACATGGTCATTTAATAAAAAAATTTGTCTACAAGCGGATTCTTACCAAAGTGAGAGAATGTACATTCAGAGAGAGATAGTTTGGGATTCGAATCTTGGCACCAATTGGAAATGTTGTCAATGACGATTTGGAGATCAGTTGAAAACTTAGGCACTTCCATATACATATAATTCAATATCATCAGCGTAAATTGCATAGAGAACATTAGGGGGGATCACATTCTTTAAATCGTCGATAAACAGCAGAAAAAATTTAGGGCCAATAGCCGATCCCTGTGGGACTTCACTTAGAACATGGAAATAGCCAGAATAAAAGCCAGTCCTGTTCACAGTTTGAGTTTTTTCTACAAGATAGTCAGCTATCCACTTCAGAGGTGGACCACAGAATCCTAAACTTTGAAGCTTTTGCAATAAGAGAGTATGGTTCACCGAGTCAAAAGCTGAAAACATCCAAAAGAACGACATCAAGAGCTTTACTGTGAGCTAGGAGGTCAACAAGATATGAATGTGACTCTCTCTACCAACGAGATCACCGTAGATTTTTTGCTTCTGAAGCCAAATATATGCGGAGAGAGGAGATTATTGCTTTCAAGGTACTCGTCAATTTGTTTAATAAACACGTTTTCCATGACTTTAGACATTTAACACGTGAGAGATTTGGGACGATAACTTGAGAGTTAATCAGCAGAGCAGTCGGCTCTTAAACTGCAATGAAGAAACAATTGAGACTATGTCTCCTGGAAGAAAATTCACATGTTGATACAACGAGAAACACACGTGTTATGAGCCTTCGGCATGTTAAATGGTAGCGTCAGTATAAAAGAGTGTGAGTTCCTGTGAGAATAAGTGGATGGTTGGATTAGGAAAAGATTTGAGTGGTCAAAAATAATGTTACGGTGAATGACTTTGTGAATCGAACAAATATCCTGAATGTTACCTCTATACTTCAGCGAAGAGAGAGATAATTTAGTCAGGCGAGACTGATAGTTAGTAGATGGAAAGCCTGCTCTTGCAAAAATACGCCTGGTATAACTTCTTTGAATCTTCTCGATTTCATTGACAAGCCCAATAGATGTTGGTGACCAAAGTTCGCTACCATATTCGAGCAATGGAAGTACGTATGTCTTGTTAGCTTTGAGCAACACTTCAACAGAAGAAGTCTTAAAGCAGCGATAGATAATGTTAGACATTCTCGTAGCTTTGAGGACGGTCTGGTTGACATGATGAGAAAAGGAAAGTGAGCTGTTGAAAAGAACGACAAGATCTTTTATAATTGTGCTCGAAGGTAAAACATCGCTTTCTATGTGGTATGTGGTGAGTAAGTTATTTGGTCCGCAGGACAGGATAAAACATTTTGAAACAGAGATGGTAAGGGACCAGTTCATAGAATAGCTATGTACTATGTCCAGAGCTGTCTGGAGCAGAGAAGCTGAAGTGGAGAACAGTTTTAAAGTGACCAACTACTCGTTCGGTACTCCTTACTCGCCTGCCACGACTTGGTATATGAAACTCCTTGCTTCCGATGAACAAATAAATTTATTCAGCAAATTCTTTGATGGCCAACAGTTAACTCAGCAACGATAACTAGTCACAAGAAAGTCAAGGCAAACTTGACAGAAATTGCTATAGAAAAATTAACTTGAGTGCTCGTGAACTTTAGAGACTAGTTGTGAATTCGGCCTTGAGAAAGATAAATTAAATAACGAGATTGAGCAAAATCAAATTTTGTGGCCTTGTTTACTTTAAATAAATAGTTTAATATAGAGTTAAATTAAGTTCAACTTTGTTTTAAACACAAATTTAAAACTTCAAATAACTCTGTCTACTCAACAAAACTGCCTGGCATTCTGGAGACCCGGGGGAACTTCTGGGAGGGAACTGCTTGCTCGGCTAACAGCTACGCGCTCTAGACTCACACAGCAACGCCTCAAACTTGGGTAATTAAACCAAGTTTGTTTAATTATAAAAACAAACAAACAAAAACACAAATGCTAGTAATCATTTCTAGCAAGAGAGTAGAGACGCAGAGATAACTTAGCTGCGTAGCTAGACTGTGTGAGCGCGCATGCTAGGCAGTCAAAGAACAAAGGGAGCGAGAATTCAAAACAACATTGAGTAAAGGGTAGTCCCCGACTACATTGGGGCCGGGGCGAGGAGGACACCCCGGGGGTGAATCAACATTCGTTGCAAAACCAAACAACAATAACAATCGCCGCTCCGAATTTCCTTGTAGATCACTCGAACAGCGGGTTGAAGAGCACGGTCACTGGAGTGGCGGGTTGAGGGGCAAGTTCACTGGAGCAGCGGGTTTGAAGGGCAGATCGACTTGTGGTGAGCTCTTTGGCAGAGTACGCAGGGACGGATGTGGCACGGCTTTCCTTCGTGAAGAGTACGGAGGCAGTATTGACAGCGTTCGGCCTCCACCAACTTCATTCGTCGACGTTTCAGGGAAGGCAGCTCTGTGCAGTCCCCAGCGATATGAGTTCTTGACTCACAGAAGAGGCAAAGTACCGCCGGGTCAGGGATCTGGGCTGCCCCTCGGCGAGCCTCGCTCTCTACCCTCGGTCTCTCAGAGTTCTGGATCGCCCCTCGGCGAACCTCGCTCTCCACCCTCGGTCTCTTTGCCTGCGACCATCTCGCTGGACCCGCGTCCACCTGTCGTTTGACTTGCTGGACCAGCGTTCCGCCGTAGCTTGTGACTTGACCCGCGTCCAACTTCCGCTTAGTCTGGTCTGCCTCAAAAGCTCCCACGAGCTTATTGACCGAGATCTCAAGCTTCATTTGGCCCACGTTCGTTTCCGCAACCTTGAGAATGAATTGAAGTATGGCCTCTCGAGTCGAGTCGAGACTCGTGACCGCTCTCCTGTCGTCCGACGACAACTTAACCTCCAAGTTGTTCAACTTGTCACGAAGCTCTTGCAACTTCGCCATGACCCTCCCCTCGGAGTTCATGAGAGCCTTGTTGAAAGCCTTCGAGGTTTCGGCTAGCCCTTTATCAAGCAGCTCAGTAAGTTCCTTCGAAAACGCCGCCTGGTTCTTCTTGAGTAGGAGAGCAATGTTTTCCGGAGTCGGCGGTTCGACCTTGAAGTCGTCTATCGGATCGTCTTCAGTCAGGAGCGCCTCCTCGTTCCAATGTTCGTTCGACTCAGACCTTAGAAATGATGAGTTGATCTCCTGTTGAACACTTTTCTTGTCCACCAGGTGAGCTACGACCGCTTTGGGGGGAGACCTTTCTCCTCCGCCTGTGACGATCCAACCCAGAAGAGATGGCAAAATGACGTAACCACTACGCAGGTTGATTCGTCGCTTCCTGACCCTTGTCAGGGTGAGATAGTCCTTGTTGCCGAGTAGTAGCTGTGGGCACAACTTGCGAGCATTTTCGCAATCGTCTGCCATGTAGAGTTTTCTTGATCGGATCTCTTCCACATCCGATGACGGCAGAGGCGGATAATCCAGGGTCCCCACAATCGGTTCCGGATATCCCATGGCTTTCACTGTGAGTGTTCTGCCATTGACGCCTCTGAGTTGGACTTCGTACATTGGGTACATTTTAGGACCATCTGTCCTGTCCCCCAGTCCACACACCGTCGACTCCACGTCGTGCAGCTTCCGCAGAGAAAGTTCTTCGGCCAAGCTTTGCGACACCAGGCTAACACTCGCCCCCGTGTCCAACAAAAATGCCACTTTCTTGCACCTGCCCGGCAATGTTCCCTTCATGTTCACCGTGCCCGTTTGCAATCTGGGTGTCTGAATCGACGCAGCCCCCTCTTCGTTGCAGTGGCTGGCCATGACCCTGTGGCGTCCTTGCTGTTGCGGTTGATCGGCGCAGTTCGTACGATCACGCTGTTCTCCATCGTTTCTTCCTCTATGCTTCACCTTGTTCCGCCCTTCGCTGGGCCTTTTCACGGTTTTCAATTTCGCCAATTCCATGCAGACCGATGCGTCATGTGACTTATTGCAAAACAAGCATTTGACCTTGCAATTGTGCATAGTGCCTGTAGGTTTCAAGCATGCTGTGCACAATCCCCTTTGCCTCAGAAACTGGAGTCTGTCCACGACTAGACGGACCGTGAAGCAGTCGTGTAAGAGCTTATGCTTGCCACAATAGACGCATTTGGGCTCATCATCTTCCTGCTGAAGCCCTCTGGGAGCCTCACGGAACTTCCTTTCCACTGCACTCTCATTCGTCGCATTCACTACGTGCTTGGAGCCGCTTGGGCGGTTTCTGCCGTCATTCATTGACGCGACAAACAGTTCTTCTCTTACAAAGCTCTCTGCCTTGTCAAGAATAGTGCTTATCGTCACCCTTTCGAAGTTGTAGGTGAACCGGTGGAGCATGTCCCGCAACTGTTGCGGGAACTTACGATTGATCACCTCTTGGAGTAGCACGTCCTGCTGCACGCTAGGTCGCAACCTCGAAATCTTAGCGATCAGGGCTTTCAGGGTTAGCACCAATGAGAGTTGGTCGTTCCATGATGCACTGGCTGCATTCACCGACTCTAATTGTTTCGCCAGCGTCCGCTCATCGGACTCCCTGGCTCCAAAGCTGTTCCGCAACAATGTCATCGCCGAATCATAACCGGATGCCGTCAGGGAGAATTGCGAAATGGCCACTTTTGCTACTCCCTGAACACAGGAAAGCAAGTAGCTCATTTTTTCTGAGTTCGAAATGTCGACACTTGAGTGGACCATTTCGTCGAACCTCTCGAACCACTCCGAGAACTCCAAACAGTCCCCGGAAAACACTGGCAGAGATAATGCGGGCAGCCGCGGAAGCCTGGAAGCTGCAGACTCGAGCTGTATCCTGTGCGGGTCGTGAGAGCTTTGCCAAGGTCCCATGTGCTCTCTCTGGAGAGGCGCCGTGAGTACCGTGTTTTCCTCACTCAGGGGGTATGCGCTTGCCAATGGCGCGGACCCGGCTGTCCCTACGTGCATGGGAGGAGGGTGCGGAGATGGCGCCGAATCCGCAGTCACCACTCGCGTGACCGTGGGCAGTGACTCGGCAGCCCCTGCCCGCGTTGCGCGGGAGTCAGTGGCAGCAGTAGACTCGACTGTTAGCTCCGAGAGCAAAAAGTCCAATTCTGAGACCACCTGCTCCACTTTCATACCCAATGCTGCCGTATAGCGCAGCGGTTCTGCGTTCATCCACTTTTCAAAGAATTCCTTGTGGACAATCTTTTCTGGGGATTTCAGCTTGTTCAAAGCCTTCGTCAAGCCTTCGTATGCCGTTGCGTAATGTCGCGCTTCGAGATTGATCCTTCTCATAAGAAGTCTGATCTGTCTCTCGACCGCAGTGTCGCCCGCATTGATGGACCTTTCCATCAACCGGTTAAACTCAGCAATATGAGAACCCACGTTCTCATATTTGCTTTCCAGTAGACTTTGCTCGGGCAAAAGGGAGCCTACGAACTCCTCCAGTTCTTTTGAGTCCCCCGACTCGCTTTCATTTGTCATTGCTGAGCTTCTGCTACCTAGGGCCGATGCACCATAAAGTGACCAACTACTCGTTCGGTACTCCTTACTCGCCTGCCACGACTTGGTATATGAAACTCCTTGCTTCCGATGAACAAATAAATTTATTCAGCAAATTCTTTGATGGCCAACAGTTAACTCAGCAACGATAACTAGTCACAAGAAAGTCAAGGCAAACTTGACAGAAATTGCTATAGAAAAATTAACTTGAGTGCTCGTGAACTTTAGAGACTAGTTGTGAATTCGGCCTTGAGAAAGATAAATTAAATAACGAGATTGAGCAAAATCAAATTTTGTGGCCTTGTTTACTTTAAATAAATAGTTTAATATAGAGTTAAATTAAGTTCAACTCTGTTTTAAACACAAATTTAAAACTTCAAATTACTCTGTCTACTCAACAAAACTGCCTGACATTCTGGAGATCCGGGGGAACTTCTGGGAGGGAACTGCTTGCTCGGCTAACAGCTACGCGCTCTAGACTCACACAGCAACGCCTCAAACTTGGGTAATTAAACCAAGTTTGTTTAATTATAAAAACAAACAAACAAAAACACAAATGCTAGTAATCATTTCTAGCAAGAGAGTAGAGACGCAGAGATAACTTAGCTGCGTAGCTAGACTGTGTGAGCGCGCATGCTAGGCAGTCAAAGAACAAAGGGAGCGAGAATTCAAAGCAACATTGAGTAAAGGGTAGTCCCCGACTACAAGTTTAATATCATCGGCGTACATGAAGCAATACACATCATCCGGAAGAAGATCACAAATATCATTTATAAAGACAGAGAAAAACAGCGGGCCAATGCAGCTTCCTTGTGGTACTCCGTTCACACATGACTTGGCGCTAGATATGCAATCATAAATTTGAACACGAGAAATTCTCTCGGATAAAAATGGTCTGACAAGGGAGAATAAAGATGACTTAACACCAAGGCGATGAAGTTTGTGTAGCAGAAATCTGTGATCAACATTGTCGAAAGCTCTTGAATAGTCAATAAAACAGATGTGAAAAGGGATTTTCTTAGATAGAAATTATAGATAGATGGAATGCGCGTGAACGAGAGAGGATATAGTTGAGCGCTTGCAGCGAAAACCGTTCTGGCAGGGGTGTAGAATATCATTCCTTTCAAGATAGTTATAGATGATATTGAATAGGTACTTCTCAAACACTTTCGACATCGAGCAGCCTAGAGTGATTGGCCGGAAGTTATTCACATCTGACCTACTTTCCTTTTTATGATTTGGCTTCACAATTCCTACCTTCCAAGGAGAAGGATAATGGCCGAGAGTTATGCAGTTGGAAAAGATGATGGATGGGGGGCGGAAAAAGATTCTTGAGAATTCCGAATGAATATCCGAATCGTATAGAGTCAGGGGAAGTGTTAAATCGAGGTGACATGCGAGAAACAACCTTGTATACATCAAATGATGAAACGGTATTATCATAAAACATTGAAAAAGAGCTAGAAAAAAGAGCTAGAATCGGCACATGAAACAGAAGAAACATTGAATGAAGCAAAAAAATCGGAGAATGTGTCCGCAATTTTAGGTGAAGAATTCACAGGAACATTATTGACAATCAGAGACGAGAAAGCTTGAAAAGATTTATGGAGCGTTAGAATTCAACTTTTCACTTTGGAAAGTAATTTTCTGCAAAGTGATCCCGTTGAACGCTCCAATTTCTCACCACGAATTACCGTGAAAAGAAAAATGGACTACGGTATTACTTTTATAATAACTTTTACTGTTGGACGTAATTTTTTATGAATTTTACAGAGAAATTGTCGCTTTGTCTTAGAATTTCATTTCATTTCATTTAATTTATTGTTCCACGCAACATTATAAACAATATCACGAAGTCAATACGACAAATTAGAGCGTGGACTATGATATATAATCGAACAGAAAGGAAATTAATTTAAGCACTGATGCTGGTGACAATACGTTTAATTTTTTCTTTAAATAGAGCTGAGTTTTGCAAAGACTTGAATTCACTAGGAAGGCATTCCCATATAGAAATCGATCTAGATACAAAAGTAGACAATCTAGCAGGATAGAGAGCGGGAAGTCTAATGTTCAATTGGTGACCATGCCGTGTATGTGAATGCATGTGTTCTTCTTTTCTACCGTAGTCCATTTTTATTCTCACGGTAATTCGGGGTGAGACACGCGTTCAACGGGATCACTTAGCAGAAAATTACTTTGCAAAGTGAAAAGTTGGATTCTAACGCTCCATTAGTTCTTGTGGCACTAGCCCTATAAAACTTTTTGAAGTTTTTAACCAATTTTAAGAACTTTCGCGCTCACATTCAAACTTAAAAAACTTCTCTGTGAAGTTTCTTACAAATTCTGGTCGTTAGAGATAAACCAGAGAAGCGTCTCCTACATATAACGTTGTAAGTAACTGTTAAGTTTTCTAACTTGCGAAGATACTTTAGACGAGGCTTCTTCGCTTTGCGATGAGGAATGTGATTCGATATGAGGTTAACAAGAAAATTAGTGAGATGTTTTTTATTTTTTTTTTTCAATTCTTTATTCCGCTTGAAACAAAACATAATGTTAAGTGACGAAACAGATGACACTGTCACAAGAAAAGTGAATTCAGTGAAGGTTATGAAAAGTGAGATCTAAATATGACAAGAACAATGAGGAACATTTCATTTTAGGAAAATAGGAAAGCACACAAAAAAAGCAAAGAAAGCAAAGCTTGTATCTTCAGTTGTGAACTATTCATCAGCAATTAAGAACTATTCATCCGCAATAATAACTTGAAATTCCAAAAATTCAACTCACTCTTTATCATTCGAGAGCTAACCGAGAACACAAATATAATGGAAAAAAGAGGAGAAACAGAAACAAAACATTTGAAGAAACAAAGCACTTGAATTAAAAATGTATTCTAGAGTTGGTGACAATGGTCTCACAATCAAGCTTAATAAGTTCATTTCTAAAAATGCTAGAAGAGCTTGTAGAAACCAAAGAACAAGGTAACTTATTCCAGACATTAATCATTCTTGAGGCACAAGTGCTTGTTCTGCTTTGATATTTACACGGCAAGCATATTCGTTGGGCACTCTGATCTATTTTCATTTCTTTATTTCAAGCACATGAGATATCATGAAAACACAAACAAACAACAAAGTTAAATGTATGGACTTTCTTTTAAGTGGCGGTATTTAGGGGTTGCGGTATAGATAAAAAAGGGGGGAGGGTGAGATACTTAAAATCGACAATTATATTAGTCAATAACGAAAGGTTTAGGTAATATCTTTTCTAATGTTAATGAGGAGAAGATATTAGTCCAATTCACAGAACATATGGCTGAGTTAAACATATTCCAATCAGCATTCTTCCAATCAGGAAACATCGGTTGAAATTGAACTTCAATCCAAATGAAATAAAAAGTGACTAAAAAAACATTTGAAAAAAAACCATTTCTTCTTGAGAACACATATAAATCACTGCAGATTCGAGAAACTTGTTCACTACAAAAAAGAGAATGGACAATACAACATCGATTTTGGCAAGTTCCACAACGTCTATGACGTGCGTACTCCGAATTGTTCCGCCAAAGAGTTGGACGAACTGAGAGTCAGTCTTGCTAACACTAAATAAGATTACAACCAGTTTTATTTGGACGGTTTTCAACGACAACAAAATACCTTAGTTATTGTACTACTACAGTGACACATTCCCGTTTTTTTCGAAAACAAAATGTTGTGAAGAAATCTTCAACTGATAGACTGATTGAACGTTTTGCCATAAAGTGAAAAATACACGTACACATGTTTGGAAATTCTATGCACTAAAAACAGTTCCTTTGAGCAGTTTCAAAAATATCACTCTCCAAGAATATGAAGTTTTGAGTGCTAAATCGGTTCGAAAGTCATCTGTTGACAAACCATAAAAGCTTTTCTATTAAAAACAAGTTTCTTTTTCTGTGAAGTAACTGTGGTTCACTATTTTACAAAAAAAATTCTGAATGCAGAGAACCCTTAAAAAGCGCCGAATCAACCAAAAACTCTCAAAACAAAGTTCTGACGGATCCAAATTAAATTAGAAAAAGAGACAGTATCTGTTTTTCTTCAGATGAAGCTTCTGATGATTAAGTGTATTCAAATTAGTGAATATTAGGGGAAACTAGAGAAAAATAGGCCTTTTTGCGGCTCCTTTATGCTCAAAAAACCCTCAATTTTTTCGTAAAAAAATTTCTAATAAAGCTCCTTCAATATCCAATTTTTGATTAAGTTGGAAGGCTTGTTCGATGAGAGTGAATACCAACTGGTGCCGACTGACGGGAAGACAAACTGCGTTCACGTCAATGAAAAGAACCGCGTCTCGGTGACAGAGGAAGTGCACGAGCCCCCCGCCCAGGTTAGCAGTAAATAGTCTTCTCATGGAATGTCAATTGTCAAATCACTTCAATTTTTTTCCTTCCTTCCTTCCCCCAAGTTGAAGAGTGGTCGCCTGTCGTCTCGCTCTTTATTTTCCCCATCCATGGAATAGGAATCCGGCCTCTCGAGGTTCGTAATCGTAAAAGGACGTCAGGCTGAAATGTCCTTATGGAATTTCTCGCGACAAGCCGGTCTGTGAAGAAAATCGTCGCATCCCAAAAGATGCACTACCATCCAACCCCCACCGAAAGTGGGCTTTCGAGGAATCATCGGCCGCGTCCTCGATACAAGAATATAGCAGCGCCAACGACTCTCAGATTGAGAGACACCATAGAACAAGACATGGCGGCTATCGGGCTGATAGCCGAAGACGCCTCGAATCGTATGATGTTGCGAATTGCTATCTACACAGCGGACCCCGCTCTTCAGCGGGAATAACGCTAGGAAGAAGAAGACGAAGAAGAAGTCTTCTCATGGAAGGGATACGAATTATCATGAGGCAACTTCGTTTTGTATCCTCTGAAAATTATTAGGAAAATTTTTCTTGTTCTACTTCCAAATAAAAAAACAAAATTAAAAAAAAAAATATTTACATTGAAACATGAAACAGATTTCCGTTTTTCTCTACTTCTGAATGGATTTTCATTTAGAAATTTTAGCATTTTCCACAGGTGATTCGCATCGATTCGGACGTTGAAGACAATGACGACGATGAAGGGCATCTTGAAGTGGTTCGTCGCTTTCTCAGTCTTAATACAATCTTTTGAGAAACTATTATAGCTCATGGAAAAAAGAGAGTTTAAAAAAGAAGAAAACTAGGAATGCATTTGTATACATACAAAGGTTAAATAAAGTGTAGACATTAATGACGCAATCGCTTGATAAGCATGCCTGACTAAGAGAACAAGGCATATGACCCTTTCATATAGCACTATCGCACGGAATAGCAATGCGTCCCCGTGGTGTAATCGTAACGCGCGCTCCCGGTTTGAGACGAGATGGCTGAATTCGATCCCACCCGGTGGAATAGCTTTTTTTTTCTGTGCGATAGTTCAGCCCATTATCATCTTATCCAGGCGTCACTGCCTTTGAACTGTGTAACTTGGAATTTGAAGAAAAAGTTCATACAGTACAACAACAAAAATTTAGGTGGAGTATGGCATTCGCAAAAAGTCTACTCTCGTGCCAACGCCTTCGGTAGACCAACCCCGAGAAATACTGCGTCCTAGATACTCTTTCTCAAAAGGTGATACATTGTTTCGAAAAATAGAAAGTTGAACTCACAGAAAATGAGATGGTTTCATCTTCTAAGAACATGAGCTTTAGATATTCATGATGCACTTCACTCGTAAAATTCATTCCGAAAAGCTCAATAGTATGTATATAACTTTCAGCTGTATTTTTAAAAAAGAGTTTCTACGTGCAAATCTGACATGAGAAAAGTGTACATACAGCTTCCATAAAGTTTTTTTCATCAGCAGAATATTCTCAAGCAAAAATAGATCCCTTAGATCTTTAGCAGAATTATGTATAATAATAATACGATGCTCTTCTCTCTTATTAAGAATTTTCTATTTCCAGCCAGTTGATAAGGTGAGGTTTTTATTCCTTTGAATGTACAAACATACCTATCATGAAGTGGATGAGTAAGGGTGTACTTACATGTAACTACAAAGTATTGGCAAAAACCTTACCTTGGCGGCAAGCTTTAAGTTCAAAATTTCTACAAATGATCTGAATAAGCATGTAAATACTGAATTACCGACACTTTGTACCGCGTCACTTTGTATACGACACTTTGTACCCCGTCACTTTGTACCGCGACACTTTGTACCGCGACACTTTGTACCGCGTACGGCCTCGTTAGCTAAGCCGTACGGCCTCGTTAGCTAAGCCGTACGGCCTCGTTAGCTAAGCCGTACGGCCTCGTTAGCTAAGCCGTACGGCCTCGTTATCGTAAACTTTTACTAAGCCTAAGCGTTTTTTAATGTAAAAATATGTTTTAATGAAAAAATAAAACGCGCGGCCTCACTCAAGTCGCGGTACAAAGTGTCGCGGTACAAAGTGTCGCGGTACAAAGTGACGGGGTACAAAGTGTCGGGTACAAAGTGTCGTATACAAAGTGACGCGGTACAAAGTGTCGTGATACGGTAAATACTGCATGAATGGAAACAGGATCGCGATTGTCCCTGCCACACTCGCCCTCTCGCGCGCTCTCTCTCTCAACAAGACACGGCCTCACATGCGAGTGCAGCTCCAAACGACTGAGCTCGGCCGCGGCACAGCCGCGAGTGCAGGACAATGTTCCCAACCGTCCAGAGATCCGTCATCGGGACAGTTCAGATGAGACAGAAGAGAACGAAGCCTCTGATGAGGTGACAACTTTTCTCTTGCCTTCCGAGACCTCGTAAAAAAGCAGTTAAAGCATACAAGTAAACTTTCATTCCTCTTTTTTTCGAGTTTACCTTTGTTCCGAAAATTCACTTTATCGATTATTTCATGTTTTACTGCCTTTTTTCAATGACACGTTAAGTCCTTGCTCAATGAGGTTTCTAGTTCCTTGATTGAATGATGATTTACTTTCTAGTGAAATAATAGTCCATAGCTTTGATCGAGTACTCTTCACTACTTAATAACTTATATGAACAACATCTTCTGAATAGAATAGTTCTGGGGTTGAATTAGTACAGGAAAAAAACTTCTTTAATCGCGAGACCTCACTAATACTGTTCACATTAACTCAAACGAAAAGAAGCATATCTCTTCAAGAGCTCTTTCTGTTAGTTCAAGACTACCGAAAAGCTGTCGGCTATGCATTTAACCTCGTTTTAGTTTAACCCGAAACTGCTCATGAGGCATTAGCATTGTTTTCCTGTATGGTTTGCTGAGAAAGGGAATTTGCTGCCAGGAGTTGGTACATTCAGGCAGTTATTTATTCAGGAGGTATTTCGCCCGATGGGTGTAATGTTTTCTTGTCTCTTGTACCGCATCGCTGTGTTACCATTTTAATTTTAATTTCACTTTTTGCAAATCAAGGTGCAATACTTCATTGAATCGGGAAGAAAAGACAAGTAAGCAAATGTTGAAAATGTTACTTTGAATGATATTTCTTTGCCGTCTAATAAATGCTTTGTTACGAGAAGAGAATGATCAAAATTTTCATCGATACAAAGAGGGAGATTTTAAATCCATTTCATTCAGTAGAGCAAATGGAGATTTCGGATGAATACTTCAACTTCCAGTTCGGCCACAAATTCTTCATGTCATTCATGAGACGCATTAAACGATGACAACGTTCCTGTAGAAAAGGAGCGGATTTTTTCACACTATTGACAAAATCTCATGGTAATTTCAAAACAAATTTTCACCTGCAGAACATTTTGATCAGAACTTTTTGAAATTAGTAAGTTTGAAAAATTAAGATAACTGAAACAGAGGGACAAAGAAAGGACAGTGTGAGAAAGCTAACCCTGATGTGTCTCTTGACATTGGGATTGCAGAGAGGAGTGTGAAGGAACTGCATCACAACACCGAAGACGGCGCAATCAATCTTCGGGAAACGTCATTTCGACAATTGTAGAATTTTTGAGAAATTTTTTTATCTACGTTGAGAAAAGTTCAAGCTTATACATTTGCTCTTATTGAAGTTTCCAAATTGAGTTAGCGTTAGTTTTGAATACACTAAGTGAGTATCTTCATTTGGGCATCTTGTCCAGGAAAAGAAGTTACAGAAGTTATCAAAATTTAGTTCAGATGGTACAAATGATATTTTGTTAATGCCAACTGTAATAAAAAAAATCTTTTCGAAAAATAACACAAACCATGGTGGGGTTTTCACCGAGGAAGTACTGATTTTCTCCGAGAAACTCGTCGAAAGCACTCATTATTTTCATTGCGTGTCGTGCGACAACGGATGCATCATCCCTGCCAATCCCATGGACGTAGGTGTCGAGATACATCTTCAAAAGTTTGCCTTACAATTAATAACGTTTTTGAAGCTAGTTCATTTCTTTGAAACACAACAGCTTTTTTTCATAAAACAAAAAACTTTTTCTCTAATACCATCAAATGTTTTTTCTTTATTTGGTTCGTTTTCTTTGTCATTTTCGTATTTTTTATTTGTAAAATATCAAGTAGATCTGGAACAATCAAATAGCTATGGAGCATTTGTTTCTCGTAACTAAGAGCCGAAACCATTTGACCTTCGCACGCGAAAAGGGCACAACAACATGCTTGAAGAGAGCCTTCTCCGTTCCTCGAAGGTCACCAACGAGGCTTTTCTCCATCTCCATCCATTTTCCACATTTCGCCCTTTCGTATTTCAGGCACCTGGGAAGCCGATCAATACAACTGAATCTCATCATGGAATCAAATGATACTGTCTTGAGTGTACTGATTATATTCATGACAACAAAAACTTCAAATTCGTAATTTTTTCAGGCTTTGATTTTTCTTGATGTTTTACTCTTTGAAAATTTACTTTAAATTTACTCTTAAACGGAAAACATGCCTAGAAACATATTCGGTGTTTTTTCTCTCGCTGGATACAATTCAGAAGGACCTTTCTCCATTTGCAATGTCTAAAAAGCTAAAGGGCTCTTCGAATAGAAGCATCTTGAAATTATATGAGAATTCAGCGTCATCTAATAGTTAATAAACGATGGGTTTGTGTTTCATAAAGACCACCAGTGCACAGTAAGCATTATAAACAGAGCTGAAAACTGGGCTTGATTCTAACATGAGAAGATCGTTGTTGATGAGGGACTGCAAAGCGAATTCAACGGCTTCCACCGCAGGATGACTGTCGTCAGCGAAGTCTTCCTGTGATTTCTCAAGAAATCGGTTTTGTCTCTCTTGCGAAACATCTATTCTAGGGTTTTTTGCGATGGATCGCAAGGTCAACTGTTCAAGATTGAACAAAAGTAGGAAGGATTGGAAAAAAACAGTCACAATAAAATTTCGTAACAAATCTCGCTCCTTCAAACGGATTATCATTATTCAAGGTTTGCGTGATTTACAAAAAAACAATTATAATTTAGTAAAGCCTTTACTAGTTTTAAATCAAACATATGATGTTACGGTGATCACAAAACTCTGTTTCGCTCTAGCCCCGGCAATTTAGTGCTCTCTGGGTGAATCTCATCAGTATGTACAACTTAGGTACATTGTTTTTAATATTTCCCTCTCCCCTTCAGTTGGGAAGAGTTAACCGATCTCAACAGGTATCTTAATTATGCTAAAGCAATTAATAGATTACTCATATATTATATTTATAAATGAATAACTCAGTGACTTCGAAGTTTATTTTCAAATAGTCTATGATGGATTTCTGTTTTGTGAGCTGGAAGCCGTTGCACTCAACGATTGGATCTTATCGATTACATTGAAGGATTGCGCTGCTTTTCTGCCCAATCTAAACACCGCAAAACTCAAAACTTCAATTTTGTTTGACTTTTCACTGATATATACAGATTTTCCAACAAAAAAGTGAGGATTAAAAGATACTGCTTTATTTTAAAAGAGCAAAGATTGCTTGAAGTTTTTACAAGAAGTTAAACCTAGATGCGGCCTAAAAAAAATATCCGCCGTAACTTTCTGAGTATTACAACGACTCTGCGAATCACAACCCTGTGTTCAAGCTTAACAGTAAGAAACAACTAGTTCATTAGGTCTAGTCGATAGTCTCGGTGTCTTCACGCATTCGACTCGAAGCTAACTCACCGAGTGAGCAATCCCCTTCATTCTGAGCCACGTCTCTAACTGCAGTGCAAATGGTGATAGTGAAGGGATGCAGCTCGCTCGAGGCAAAACAATCAGATAAACATGGTTCACTTTCCATTCTGGCACAAACAAACCAGTCATCTTCGGTGTATATTTCTGAAAAAAGAAAAATTTCGTTGGAAAAAAAGAGGAGATTACTTCGAAACAATAAGCAAAGTCCCAATTTGGAGATTTCGCACACTGAACGCCACAGGCAAATCATAAAAAAGATCAGAAAGGTCGAGTGATGACGACAGAAAATTTGCAAAAGAGATATAAAATTGCTTTACGACTTATTATATACTCTGAGTATCTCTTTGTAGATAATTTAGCTAAAGCGGACATCATTGAAAACATCTCGGGAAGACAAATAGGATATCGATGATGCTGGTGTTAGTGAGCCTTTAAAGTTCGATTTATCAGTACATTTGGTCAATGATCCTCTTCTATTTTATTACTGCAATTGTCGCTCTATTCGTAACAAATTGTACGAACTACAATTTCTTCTATCTTCTTCTCTGTACAAAAGTGTCTGTTTATCAGAGACTTGGATGCTTGATTCTGATTCCGATTTGCTATTACTCTCAGGTCAACCTTATTCCTTGTTTAGATCAGATCGGAAATGTGCTGCCAGTAATAGAGGCGGTGGAGTAGCTATTCTATCAGCGTCCATTTTATGTCCATTTCTCGTATCTTCTTTCTCTTGTTATGAATGTGAAGCCGTTACTATTGAGCTTTCTGTCAATTCTCTCTACCCTCGAGTACGCCTAATGTGCGTTTACCGATCTCCGAGTGCTAGCGATTCAATTATAGCACCATTGATGGAATTTATCGCGTCTAATAAATGCTCGAACGTTCCTTTAATAGTTGTAGGGGACATGAACATGCCGTGTATCGACTGGGAAAACTTGACGTCTTCAAATGATTTATCAGCTTCTCAATTTCTCGCTTTTTCTTGTGATAATCATTTTATTCAATCGGTTCACTACCCGACACGTGGTAACAATATCCTCGATCTACTTCTATGTGATTACCCAGTTATTTCTTCGTGCAATGTCATAGCCCCGTTTACTCCAAGTTGTGACCACAATGCCATATCGTTTAGTATTTCACATTCTACAAATCCTGATCCCGAAAGTCAGCCAATTAGAATATTTTCTAAAGCTGATTGGTCTAGTATCGAAATGTCGATATATCTACATGACTGGACTCTCGCTCTATCTTGTTTAGACATTAATCAAGCATATGCATATACGTGCGATTATCTTTGTAGTTTGATTGACCAATACGTTCCTAACGCATTGCCTGCCCCCCTGATAAGTCGTTATCCTTACCAACTACAGAAGCTGTTCAAGAAACAACAAGAAGTTTCTGCTAGAGCTCCTCACTCTGAATATTGTAGAAAGGTTTCGAAAGAATTTTCCGATAAATTATATGCCTTTGAGACATCTAAAGAAGCATCACTTGTGTTAAGAGAAAATCGCAATAAATTCTTTTCGTATTGTAAGAGCCGATTCAAAAATTTCGAAGAATCGTATAATGTTTCTGATAACAACAATGTAGCAATAACTGATACTTCAGTGAAAGCCGAGATGTTCTCCTCTTACTTTTCTTCCGTTTATTCCATTCCTTCACAAAATGTATTACCGGCTCCTTATGTTCGAAGCAATTTATCGAACCTCGATTCCATTGATGACTCCATGATACTGAAAGCTATTTCGCAACTCGAGAATAAGGCTAACACTTCTCCCGATCTTATTCCAAACATTTTTATCAAGAAATGTAAATTTGCTATTTTAGCGCCTCTCAGAATTATTTTCAATAACTGCATTACAACCGGACAAATACCTGATTCATGGAAGTTCGCGATTGTCAAACCCATTCCAAAAGTTAGAGGATCGTCGAGTCCTTCCAACTATAGACCCATTTCTCTAACGTGCTCTTTGTCCAAAGTTTTCGAAAAAATTATAGCGAATTTCTTATACATGTGTATTGAGAATAATGATCTACTGTCCCAATTCCAATGCGGGTTTCGATCTAAGCGTTCAACCATAACCTCACTCGCTGAATCACATTCCTTCATGATAAACCATCTAATTCAACGATCTCCTGTCGACGTTATATTTCTTGACATTTCCAAGGCTTTCGATTGCGTTGATCATAGATTTTTAACATATAAGCTTAAATGTTTAGGTATCAGCGAGTCCATTGTTAAATTGATTACTGGCTTTCTAGACAATCGTAAACAATCTGTATCTTTAAATGGCGTATATTCTCAACCCGCAGCAGTATCCAGTGGAGTTCCACAAGGCTCTTCTATTGGCCCTTTATTGTTTCTGCTGTTCATTGACGATATTAAAAAAGTTATTCCTACGACGATTCGATATAGCATTTTTGCCGACGATCTAAAGTTGTATGCCGAAGTTCCATCACGTCACAGTGACTTGCAGTTAGCCATTAACAACATTTGCGACTGGTGTATTGAATGGAACTTAACCTTATCTCCTACTAAATGTACTGTTTTGCACCTTGGTAAACAACCTGTTGAGCTCAATTATGAAATCAATAATTCTATCCTGAGCAAATCTTCTTCTGTTAAAGATTTAGGTATAACGATTGATGGTAATATGAGTTACAAGCTTCATATAGAGATTATCTGCAAAAAAGCTTCTTCTCTAGCTAATATGATCCTCAGAGCATTTAAATCTAAATCCCATTCTCTCCTCATGCAGTCATTCAATGTTTATGTTCGTCCGATACTCGAGTATGGTACGGAAATTTGGTCTCCTGTCTCCAAACAACTAGTCAATGATATTGAATATGTGCAGCGTAATTACACTAGAAGGGTTTTCTATAGATGTGGCCTTGGCAATGCTTCCTATCCCGAAAGATTGAAATTTCTCGGTACTGAATCGCTTGAACTCCGTCGCACTATAAGAGATCTTTGTTTTCTCCATAAGAGCCTTCATTCCAACTTATCCATAGACACCTCTCATTTGTATACACTTAATCCTCATCAGTACAATACACGGCATGGTCACCAATTGAACATTAGACTTCCCGCTCTCTATCCTGCTAGATTGTCTACTTTTGTATCTAGATCGATTTCTATATGGGAATGCCTTCCTAGTGAATTCAAGTCTTTGCAAAACTCAGCTCTATTTAAAGAAAAAATTAAACGTATTGTCACCAGCATCAGTGCTTAAATTAATTTCCTTTCTGTTCGATTATATATCATAGTCCACGCTCTAAATTGTCGTATTGACTTCGTGATATTGTTTATAATGTTGCGTGGAACAATAAATGAAATGAAATGAAATGAAATGAAATCTCGTTGTAATCCTATAATCACAATATATGTAATAATATACTCTATTCGCCAAAAGACGGTTTGTTCTCACTGTCACTTACATGAGGAAAGCGGAAATTGATAGTGGATGGACTTGAATGAGACTTGCTCATTCATATTATGTATCAGGTAAGATACTGTGATTGGCAAATTGATGAAGCAGTGAGTCGTTTATAATCTTGATAAACACTTCGATGGTTTTGAAAAAAACATGTGCGTAATAGACATTCATCCACGACTAAGTTGTTTGAATTCTCCATAACTTAAAACTTCGCAAGAAGCGCTCGGCTACCCTCTGCAAAACCGCTCGGCTACCCTCTGCAAAACCGCTCGGCTACCCTCTGCAAAACCGCTCGGCTACCCTCTGCAAAACCGCTCGGCTACCCTCTACAAAACCGCTCGGCTACCCTCTGCAAAACCGCAACAACAAATAAGTCCCTGTTTCTCTGTTTTCCGTTATGGCTCAATAGTTAGAGCACTACCAGTCTGAGAGCTCTGAGGTCACGGGACAGGCTCCTATACTGTGACGACTTCCTTATCTACACTGTTCTTACTGCACTCATCAGCATGATTGAGGTCGGTCTCTAACAGGATTCAAACACCTTGAGACCGTAGCGTCCAAAGCACATTCTACAATTTCTCATCTCCACCTTCAACATTCTAGCTTGCACTACATCAGGAACATTATTAGCAACGAGTCTAATTGTATGAATTATGGAGCTTGTTTGACAAATTAATGATGAAGCTAATAGAAAAAATTTGTATAAAAGTGAAAAATTTTCTCCAGATATGGTATGTGAAATAGAGAAGTGAAATGAAAGATTGAGCGACCGCACGGTTTCGAGACGAAAGAAGCACTCTGAAATGTGAGTTTGTTTAAACTTGTGGGAACAAACTATGAACAGAGAATTCAGAGAATTTAAAATGCCTCGGCCCAATGCCATATATTCTCTGTCTTATATATTCTCTAATTTCACCAGCCATACCAGAGTTCGAGAGGCAGTGCTTCCAGAGGCAGAGGCATACTATGCAATATGAATGATTTTTTTTTGCATTGTTATTGCTCATAATATGTTTTCATAATACTTAGAACTTTGTTTTTGGTGGTTGCGAAAAGTAGTATTTTCTTCAATTTTCTCGAAAAAGTTTTTGTTTTGAACATTCCATCACTATGTAGGTTTCTACAACACTTGTAATTTTGTTTTATACATAACTCTAACAAATGAACAATCTCATTTATATTTATTGAATAGAAGGGTTATGTGTGCGTGGTGAAGCATTTTGGTAAAAAAAAGCTTTTATAATTATTCTGTAAAAAAAATCTTAATCTGCCTGTCAATGAGTATGGTAACGAGGTTGGACGGCTGCTGCTATTGAGCCATCGATCAAACTGTTACCATGCTCCTTTCTGACTCACTGGCATTTATAATGGGAAAGGCGAAGGCTTGGCACTTTGCGCTATATCTAGATTGACCTCATGAATGTAAGATGCGTATGCTAGAGTGCCTTTTTCGGAACTGTCAGTTTGCTGCTACTCCTACAAGAAGGCGTTGTAACGGAGCCAAGTGGGACATAGAGCCGGTTCATAAAATTCTATGTTTCTGGATTCACAAGAGAAGAAAAACTAGAGAATTGTAAGTGGAGTATGGAACCATCATATAGAAAGATAGAAGCTCAAGAGCCAAAAAGACGAGGAGTCGAGACGAGTTTTCACTTCAGAATAAGAAAAGCTGTTTCCTTACTTCACTCGAAGGGCTTCGAAACTGCTTTTATTTCGGAGTATATCACAATGGGAACCATTGGTGAGTCTTCAAATCGAGATAGAAAGGGAGAGAGAGAGATGGAGGCAAAGAGATGGTATTCAGGAAGAAATAGGGTTAGAAGGAACTAGAAATAGAAATGAGAGTTAGAGAGAGAAGGTTAGAAAGAAAATTCGGAAAGATTTCTACACGAATTTTATCAGGCATTGGATTCTGAAGAAAAAACCACAGAAACAACAGAACCTACTTTTTGCTTCCGAAACAAGAAATTTCATGTGCATCATTCACTTTTCCAAGGAAGACATTTGTACGGAGTATAGAGGAGCCTTGCATTTGCAATGACTCACTTTCTATACATGAAAGGAAACAACATGAAAAGTCTTGTTGAAAGACATAACAATTTATTTCGCTGATGATTAGGCAATGTATAATGTTTTGAATACTTTTTTGAGACAATGCTGAGGGCAGCATTTTCTGATTTGCGTTCGATTCATATTTACGCTTCTTAAAAGAAAATCTATATTCATACTCTGTTTGTATACATACAGGGATCTATATTCATACTCTGTTTGTATACATACAGGGTGTCTATATTCATACTCTGTTTGTATACATACAGGGTGTCTATATTCATACTCTGTTTGTATACATACAGGGTGTCTATATTCATACTCTGTTTGTATACATACAGGGTGTCTATATTCATACTCTGTTTGTATACATACAGGGATCTATATTCATACTCTGTTTGTATACATACAGGGTGTCTATATTCATACTCTGTTTGTATACATACAGGGATCTATATTCATACTCTGTTTGTATACATACAGGGATCTATATTCATACTCTGTTTGTATACATACAGGGTGTCTATATTCATACTCTGTTTGTATACATACAGGGATCTATATTCATACTCTGTTTGTATACATACAGGGATCTATATTCATACTCTGTTTGTATACATACAGGGTGTCTATATTCATACTCTGTTTGTATACATACAGGGTGTCTATATTCATACTCTGTTTGTATACATACAGGGTGTCTATATTCATACTCTGTTTGTATACATACAGGGTGTCTATATTCATACTCTGTTTGTATACATACAGGGTGTCTATATTCATACTCTGTTTGTATACATACAGGGTGTCTATATTCATACTCTGTTTGTATACATACAGGGTGCGGCCAAAGTATGAAACGGTGGTTATTAACCATTTGTTTTTAGAAAAAGCAAGCAAATCAAGTCTTTAATATTAAAAAATTATTTCATGCAGGTTCACTCACAAAAAAAAGAGCATAACTTTTGGGAAGTATGCTCAAAAGGATGAAGGCATTTCTTGAATAAAAATACTTCGAAAGTATTTCTGGCAGCCACAATGCGATATCCCTTCAACAATAATTTTTTAATACAATACTTGTGAAAGTATGCCTCATCGTAAAAATCAAAAGCGTGACCCAAAGTAACGTTAAAACTCAAGTACTGTATCAAAAAAATTCCTCTTTTTTACAGTTGACACCGTTGAACTTTCACCTGTGTCATGCAT
Organism: Allodiplogaster pararmata; assembly: GCA_964056735.1. NCBI lineage: Eukaryota > Metazoa > Nematoda > Chromadorea > Rhabditida > Diplogasteridae > Allodiplogaster > Allodiplogaster pararmata. Next base: position 1,293,843 of record OZ057409.1, on the reverse strand, counting down.
GGGGTCACAATCATGCTTTTATGGTGTATTATAACTTTATACATTTTGCTTTTTAAATTTTCATGCTTTTAATTTTTAATTTCACGCTTTCAATAATATTTAAATCCCATGTTCGAGTCTCTGTTCAGAGGTGCGTGCGATTTGGGGAGATTAAAGAGATAATGGTACCTTTAGACCTTTTCTTAACGCTTGTGTCCGCCTATGGCAGGAAAAGCTGTTCCCCAGCTTAGTATACATGCCTAACCTGGTGGAACCATTGGCTGCTCCCTAGGCCACTATTCATGTGCTGCGCAGGAATAGGGAAATTTCAAGCCTAAAAAGTGATTTTTATTTAAATTTCTTGGCATGAATTGCAATATCTATGCGCTCGGGAAAGATTATGCGGGTGGTAAGAAACGTTCTGATTCAGACCGGCAGTATAAATTGATATGTTTCGCTGTATAAATTGATATGTTCTGAAATTGATATGTTCTGAAAGTATAAATTGCAGTATAAATTGATATGTTCTGAAAGCTTTTCTCAAGATATGTTCCGCTGTCCGTTCGCGAGTTGTGTCATAAAAACTTTTTTTCCGAGGTGAGGAGTCGGTAAATCGAACGCCCTCGAAATTATTTCCCCGGTTCCTTGCTGTTATTAATTTTGCTGTTGTTTGCTGTTGTTGTTTGCTGTTAAAATTGTTTGCTGTTATTAAATTGTTGAGTTTATTACGCATGTTAAATGCGTGGTAAGGTATAAAGAAGGGGGTCTTACATGTGAGGGGAAACATGAGGTCCAAAAAGTTGGTAACATGAGGTCGAAATAGATTTTGGAAAGAAATTTCGAGTGATGGGTCGGTCCTACTCCAGAGGTGGCATCGTGTGGGAGGGCGGTGAGGGACTAGGACGATACAACTTCAAGGTGTCCAATTCCTCGTTGAAGCCGGATTGCATCATGCCCACTAGACGAAATGAATAGAGTAGAGAGCGGATGGAAAGTCGACCACTCGTCGACTCGAAAGTCGACCACTGTTGTTGATTGTTGTTAAAATTGTTATTGTTAGTTTTGTTTAAATTGTTAAAAAATTATTGTTTGCTGTTTGCTGTTATTAAAAATAAATTTGTTGATTCAATCATAAAAAAAATTGACTCCAGAAAGAAACAAACAAAAAAGAATCTTGACGCAAAAATCAAGGGAAAAAAAATAAACTGCATACTTCAAAGTATGGCCTGCAATACTTTGATTTCATGAGAAAAAAAACTTTCGAGGCATGAAAAAGAATACTTTTGTGTAGTATCCCGACAAACAGTGGTATGCCTAGAATACTTTGATTCCATGAAAAACCATGTTTTCGCGGTATGAAAGACAATACTTTGAGAAAGTATTCCTCGGAATACTTTCAAGCGTATCGTTACGCTTCCCATACTTTGCTGGTATGGATTTTCATGTAAAATTTTTTTGTGAGCAGTAACAAATATGAAAATTATTCGATTCGGCCTCCTCTTTCTCTTACAACATGCCTGAGACCATGCTCGATTTGCTGGACCGTGTCTCGCTGGTATTCATCGGAAAGATTGTTCCATTCTGTGATCAGGCGGGCCTTGAGAACATTTAAATTTTCAGGAGTTGTAGCGCAGACCTTGGACTGTAAATATCCCCAAACAGAGTAATCCAGCGGATCCAGGTCGGGAGAGGAAGCAGGCCATTCGGACTTTGTCAAAGAGGCCGGAAGGTTTGATGCGCATCAATCTTGATTGAACTTGGCAGTGTGAGAAGGAGCTCCATCTTGCTGGAAGACATACTTCTCTCCTTTGGAATGAGCATCTGCCCAGGGCTTCAATTCAAGATTTTTTCCGTGTACGGATGTCGATCCATTTTGACGTTTTCTCCAACGAAGAACAAGGGACTCTTGCCTGAGGAGCAAATTGCTCCCCACACCATAACCTGAGCAGGGTGTTGAGTTCTTTCGATGCATCTGCCTTTTTTATCAGCCTCCAGAGACTTGTGAGCAAGAACGCGTTTGTTTTGGGGGTTGAAGTCCTCTTCTACTTTCGATAATTTCTCATCAGAGAAGATGAACTGAGGAAGCGATTCGCGGTCCAGCAATTCGAGCATCGTCTCAGGCATGTTGTAAAAGAAAGAGCAGGCCGAATCGAATAATCTTTTATAATTGTTATTAAACCTATATTCAATAAATATTTCGTATACTGAAGACTTGATTTGTTTGCTTTTTCTGAAAATAAATATATTTTATCTGCATCCGAGAATGCGCATTGGTAATCAAACATCATAGGCAATAAATTTGTTTGAAAAAAAAAGACAATTGAGAGCTATTGCATATGAAGGCTAGATACTTCATTAAATGCGAAACACTATTCTATTTACAGAAAATTTTTTACGGAAAGCTTTGAGAGACTTTTCCCGAAGAAGATCAATAGGTAACTTGCTAAATATTCGAGAAACTCGCAAAGAGAAGCTGTAGTACCTAGCAGTGTTACGAGTTTTTTCAACTTGAATACCACTAGGATTAGTTCTTGTACAACGTCCTTCTTTAAATATGCGGTTTCTATCAATTATGGACTGGTTCTGCATAATCTTCCAACCCATGACAACGTCGTTTTGATATCTCCTATCGGCCAAGTTTGTTAGGCCAAGACATCTTAGCCTAGTTTCATAAGACGGAAGAGCCTGAGGGTACATTTAAAAAATAAATGTTTAATAACCACCTTTCCATACTTGTGCCGCACCATGTATATGTATGTATGTATATGTTATGGCTAGAATTGATCAGGCGCTTTAAATTGATCAGATCTCTTTCTTCCGGCTTTCAGATGGCTCTTTCGGCTGAATATGAGAACTTTTCTCATGCGGTAACGTTAGCCTAAGCCGTATGGCCTCATTAGCGTAAAATTTTGCCTAAGCCTAACCTTTTTTTTAATGTAAAGAAAATTTTTTATTATTGTTTTTAGATTTATTTTTACATTAAAAAACGCTCAGGCTTAGGCAAAAGTTTACGCTAAAGAGGCCGTACGGTTGAGGCTAACAAGACTTTCTTCTTCTTCTTCCTAGCGTTGTCCCGCGATGGCAGGGTCCGCTTTGTGGATCTTCTTTCTCGACTTGTCCCGATCGAGGACATCTTTCGGGCTCAGATGACTGGCTTTCAAGTCCGCATTGATGGTGTCTTGCCATCGCTGCTTCGGTCGCCCTCTCGGTCGCCGGCCGTCCACTGCGAGATTTCAATTCTTTATTTCCATGTACACAAAAACAGTTTCACTTCAACATTTAATGATCACAAATTAAACATGGATTATGATTCTACTAGAAAAGAATTGTATTACAGTGGCAGTGTGTCTACAAAAAGTGTTCTTCCTAGTTTAACTTAGTCGCAGACAATTGGCTCGGGTAAAATACAATTTATCGGTAGTTTTCTGAGTTTATTCATAAATACTTCGCTGGAATGATTACTTCGCTAGGTAAGGAATTCCAAATAGTGATCGACCTAGAAGCACACGTAGAAAACCTAAAGGAGTTTAGAGCATATGGTAAGGCGATTCTTAATGGATGGGTATTTCTAATAGCTCTAGTAAGAGGAGCTAAAGTAAACAAACGAGAGAAGTCGAACTCTGAGTAGTCGTGGACTCTCTTATGTATAAAAACTAAATCAGAAACAACCCTACGATATTCAAGAGACTCTAAATTTAACATTTTTAAACGTTCAGAGTAAACTAGACGGGTAAGTCCTTTCCTAGCCAAGATTCTTTTAGTGAAATTTCTCTGTACTCTTTCGAGGTCCTTAACTAAGCCAATCGCGGTAGGTGACCATACAACCGAGCTGTATTCGAGGATCGGACGAATATAAGTAACGAAAGCACGGGTTAATACAACCAGAGAATTGGTTTTGAACGCGCGCAAAAAGAGATTGGCGAGGTTTGTAGATTTCTTACAGACATGCTCGACTTGTTTATTGCAAGAAAGATTACTCGAAAAGACAACTCCTAGATCTATTATTTCGGAAGAGTTGGCCATTGTATGACGATCTAGCTGATAATTTTGCATGGGGTTAATACCAAGATGCGAAACTATACATTTTTGAGCAGATAGTTTGAGATTGGACTGTTGACACCAGTTGAATACATTGTCTATGGCAGTTTGGAGGTCAGACGAAAAAGTTGGTACTTCACTAAATAATTTAATGTCATCGGCGTAGATAGTATAATTTACATTGGGAGGAATTACATGTTTTATGTCATCAATAAACAGTAAGAACAGTTTCGGTCCAATAGCTGAACCTTGTGGTACACCGCTGGTAACAGAAGATGAGCTAGAGAATTCGTTGTCAACACATACAGTCTGAATTCTACCAGTCAAGTAGTCCGCAATCCATTGAATGAGGTTACCGCAGATTCCTAACTTTTTTAGTTTATGAAGTAATAATATAGTATCTACTGTATCGAATGCCTTTGATATGTCAAGAAAAATAACATCGACGGCTTTACCATGGGAGAGTATATCAGCGAAATAGGAATGAGATTGCACCAATGAAGTCACAGTTGACCTTTTGTTTCTAAAACCAAATTGATGGGGAGACAGTAGATCATTTTGCTTCAAGTAGGCATCTAATTGACTTATTATAACATTTTCCATCACTTTGGACATTGAACAACTAAGGGAAATGGGGCGATAGCTAGACAATTGATCCGCTTTAGATTTAGACTTTAAGATTGGTTTAATAATAGAAGTTTTCCAAAGAGAGGGAACTTCTCCGACTAGTAAAGAGTTGTTAAATAGATTGTAGGCTGTGCTGGCTACAGTTTCCGGCGATGCTCTGGTGACATGGCCAAACCATCTCAGCCGATTTTCGCGCATCTTCTCGTCGATGGGGGTTACGCCAAATCTTCTCCTTATGGTCTCATTTGGTAGGTGCTCGTGGAGAGAGATTCCCATGATCCAACGGATCATGCGCATTTCCATAGTTTGTAGGCTCAACACGTCAGATTCGATGCCTCCGCTGGTCTGGATGTTCGATCTAAGGTAGCGGAAGCAGGTGGACTTCGTCAATTCTTCGCCGTTTACCTTGATGGTGTCTTCGGATGGTATTGTTTCCAAGTACTCCGTCTTTGAGGTATTCAGACGTAGTCCAAACTGACTGAGTCAGCTGCTCCAAGCCTGCACTTTTTGCTGATGCTCCTCTCTCGTTTTAGCTGCCAGGAACACGTCATCCGCGTACAGGATGGTCCATGCAAGGTCACCCTGTAGGTCACGAGTTATAGTGTCCATGACAAGAATGAAGAGGAATGGCGATAGCGCTGATCCTTGATGTACGTCCACACTCACTGGAAAACTATCCGAGATTCCGACGGGACACCTAACGTTGCTCGTGCCATCTACGTAGAGTAGCCGGACCCAATCAATTAGAAGTTCAGGCACTTCGTGGCCCCGAAGGGCGTACATGATGAGCTCGTGTGGTACACGGTCAAATGCTTTCTCTAGATCGAGAAAAGCGAGATGGAGTGGTTGCTGCTTCTCCCTGTGTTTCTCCATCAGCTGGCGAGCAGTGAAAACAGCGTCTGAAGTGCCTGTTCCTTTGACGAATCCACATTGGTTGCGTTGGAGCTTGACGATTTCTCGCAAGCGCTGTTCGAGGACACGTTCGAAAATTTTCATTGTACATATGGCAAAGAAGGCGTATCGGTCGATAATTCGAACAGTTTGCTGGATCTCCTTTGTTCTTGAAAATCGGGACCGTGACACTTGTCAACCAATCTGCGGGTGCTCGACCAGTTTCCACTATCGCGTTGAAGAAGTCTGTAAGCCATGGGATCGCGGAGTCTCGGAGTTCCTTGAGCTTCCATAAGTCGGCTGGTAGCTCGTCTGGACCTGTGGCTTTGGAACTCTTCATAGAGCAAATGGCTTTCGAGACTTCGGCAAAAGTGATGCGGGAGACTGGGCCAGCTAATTTCGGGCCTTTTGAAACATCCGGGTGTGGGAATTCTGTAAAAAAAGAGTATTCCCTACTCCTCGTTGATCTCAAGGAACGGATTTTTATACCGAGCAGAGGAGCGGATTGTTCGCAGAAATTTGTGCAAAAATCGTGTGGTGTGACGGGAACCGAACCCGTGATCTTTCGCGTTCCGGGCGAATGCTCTCCCCACTGAGCTACACACGCACACATGATAAATGCACATTTTAAGGTCCATACAACAATTCTACATTTGAAATCTCTTCGAAGTGCTGTTTCCAGCGTCGGAGGATCTCTGTAGTATTCTGCAGCCTTCGCCCGTCTTTCGTCTTGACACATTTGTAGTGCTCGATGTCAAGAGTCGCCTTTTTCCTCGCTTTCGCTAGCCGATATATGGTCTTCTCTCCTTCCTTCGTGTTCAAGCGTTCGTAGAGTTCACGATGATGTTCAGAGCGTGCGGAGGCTACGATTCGTTTTGCTTCTTTTTTCGCAGCCTTGTACTACTCCTCCCAGTTCTCGTCTGTCTTCTCTATGAACCATTTCTTGTAAGCCGCTTTCTTTGCTCGAACTGCATGCTGCACTTCGTCTGTCCAAAGCCATGTCTGCTTGTCGATTCTTCGGCGTCCAGGTTTTGTCGTTCCTAGAACTCTTCTCGCGTTGGCGGTTGCAGAATCTCGAAGCGAGGCCCATGTTCTGTTTATGTCTTCCGGGTCGATTTCAGGGAAGGTTAAACTAGTGACGACGGCTGATTTATATTCCTGAAGCTTCCACCATTTGATGGTTGCCGGGCCAGTTACTTGTACTCTCTTCTTCACGTTGACACGCAGGTCAGTTATGACCAGCTTGTGTTGAGGGGCGAGACATTCGGACGGAATCACCTTCGTGTCGATCACTGCCGGGAAGTCTCGTTTTCGTAACAGCATGAAGTCTATTTGGCTTGTGTTGAGGCCGCTGGAATACGTGATCATCTGGCTCGTTCTCTTCTTGAAGAAGGTGTTGGATATGACAAGACCAGCTGCTTCTGCGAAGTCGAGGATTCGGCATCCATCGCTGTTCCTATTCCCATATCCTTTTCCACCGTGACAACTGTATCCGCTGCTTTCTACTCCGACATGTCCGTTGAGATCTCCTACAAATAACAGAAGATCTTCTGCGGGGCGGTTCATAACGCGGTCGTGTAGATCCTGCCAGAACTTGTCCTTGTCCTCTTCATCACATCCAGTTTGTGGGGTGTATGCGGAGAAAATCTGGGTACGGCGGTTGTCGGAATCATTGGAAATAGACATCAGGCGGTCAGAGTGACGTTGAACTTCGGCTACTCGGCTTTGAAGATCTTCACTCACTACGATGGCGACCCCGTTGAACTTCGTCATTCCATGATATATTAGCTAATATCCTTCACCGATGTTTCGTGACTTCTGCCCTTTCCATCTCGTCTCCTGAATGCATGCGATATGGATTCCGCGGCGTTTGAGAAGGGCCGCTAGCTCACAGCAGCGCCCGGTCAGTGTGCCGATGTTTAGAGTGGCGAATCAGACTTTTATCGATATGAGATTTGGTCGTCTGTCGGCCAGTTGCCCGCGCATTTTATTCACGTTGGTGGGGCATGGTCAACATGCGTCGCTTCCGGGGGACGCCCTCTAGCATGGAGAAGTTTGATCCATGTAGTTGCGACAAGAATTTGCCGACCAGCCTGTCGCTCGGGCCTGGCGTCGGTGTCCGCGTTCAGCTTAGCTCACTCTTACGAGTTAGCAGTTTCCGATGGCACCACGTGGAGGAACGGACTCGCCATCTTTAGGCTAACAAGACCACAGAAGAAAAGTTTTTATGTAAAAATTTTTTATGTAAAAATAGAAATAAACTAACTTCTGATCAATTTAAAGAGCCTGATCAATTCTAGCCATAACAAATATATAGTAACTGACCTATTCAACCTTTATTTTATTTTAAACTATTTGATAGTGCGAAAATGAGGAGAAAAAAACTGAGAAGAAATAAGACCTAGTACAGTAACGAGTACACAGTAGAAAGCGTGTTTTTGTACAGTTTTTCTTGGCAGGCCCGTCAAAACGCATGTGATTTTCTGCCATTTATCATGCCGCATTTTCCGTTTCTTGCCATTTCCCAAGTTTTAGGTAGCAGAGGCCGTCGTCTACCTATGTTCTTGATTTTCCACGCTACTGCTGGCCTTGTGTCCCGACTGTGGTTTAAATTTTTTTGTATTGTTTTTCTGTTATATTGAAATGAATCTGTTTTCTATAATAATTGAGTCAAACTTGTTATCGCCTTAAGAAGAAATTTCTTTTGAAATTGTCGATTATAAAAAAATTTCTCCTGCAATTTTATATCGGCGTGGGGTGTACCCTCGTTACTACCCCCCATTACCGGGAGTCAGGAACGTCATGATGAGGGCTTTCATCTAATGGACCCTGATTGACTGGCCGGTCTTCTCAGCATGAGGATGAGTCGCTCTCCTGTCATTAGCAAGTTGTGGTCCGAAAAGCTCATGAAGCAGAAGCGTCCTCCACAGGTTTTCGATCTAGGCGCTTGATGCGGCTACGAGCCGACTAGGCTCCAACTTAGGAGATGCCCTCCTTACAAGAAATGGACGTGAAGAGAAGTGTATAAAGATGAGGAGCATCGATTGTTGGTGGTCTCTCTGCTCCCCCAGCATCTCTTACTCTTGATCCATACGTACGTATGATTGTGGATGAGAAAGGTTCGACTATATTTTCTACATGATAAGTGACAAGCAGTCTATCGCCTAAACATGGATCTTCTAACCCGTCGGAGCGTAGAATGCTCGTTCTCTTTCTGGGAAATATTTCCATCCATGTAGACTAATTGTTCTTTTCATTTAGTAACCCTGAATATTTGTAACCCTGTATCAGACACACATCCATCCATGCAGAGATAGAAATCGTGAAGTTCCAGTAGAACATGTAAAGTTACACAATTGCAAATGAGTGACTATCGGACTTCAATATAGAATTTCCACAATGTCTGAAAAACTCATTTATGAAAGTTAATTTATTCTGGTTTTTACTTTCGCGTCCTTTCATCACTCTAAGAGTCACTGTCAAAGCCCTACCAGTTGATCTTTGGTGAAATGCCGGGAGAATAGATGTTCCCCAGTTCTGAGAGTCCCGATGGACGACGGAACTCTTATGCCCTCTACCCTGTTCACTGAATCGTTTTCTATGATCAGGCTGAGATTATGAGTGATAGACAATCGCATTATTATGAGTGATAGACAATCGCAATTGTTCACATTATGTCATTCATTCAAATCGGCCATAGCGGAGTTTATAATATCTTAAAAAGATTTGAACTTTTGGGAATAGTTGTGCAATTACAATTCACCAATGAACACTACCCTATTAGTCTCGCTATTCGTAGCTGTTGTTTCTGAAGATAATGAGATTAAGAGAATCCGCCTTATGCTTCTTGTACAGTAGATACTCTTTTTCCTTGTTATTGAAAGTTTCATAATGCTTCGTCTGCGATTTCTTTTGAAGAGAAAAAAACAAAGCTCTCTTATTTTATAAGGAAAAAAGCCACCAGGGACGAGCCGAATTGGTTAGCCCTGAAAAACAGATAAAAATAATTTCAGTAACAGACCACAAGCTCAAGGCTAAGTTTACAACAAGCAACGCTCACGTATAGTTAATTCCTCAGCTTAAATCGTCAAAAAGTTTAACTTATGAAATTTCGCAGTCGGGCTGAAATCGGCTACTTCGGTTATGGTACTTTTCCAAGTGTGTCATGAATTTGTCTTTCTTTTTAAATTGGCTTCGTATTGGGATATGTTTAATTTTTGTTCATCATTTCCCGCAGGCAGTGTAGTGGTCGAGGAACTAGAGTGTGAATAGTTCGGCGAGGGTTCGGACTCGCCGATGCTGATGTGTTTTGCAACATTTCGTATGTTGTTCAATTAATGTTTTTCGAGTTTTTTTTATTGTTAATCGTTCATTACGCTCACGCACTCCCCTTTCTTTTTTTCATTAAAATTATTTTTACATCAAAAAAAATCTTATGCTTAGTAATAGTTTACACGAACAAGGCCGTACGGCTAACGCTAACGAAAACGTATCAAAAAATTAGTCAGAATTGAAAAAAAAACCGTTAAAAAAGAAAGACAAAAAGATTAAAAAGAAAGATAATTTTTAAAAAAAGACAAATTTACGACACACTTGGAAAAAACACACTTGGAAAAGTACCGTAACCGAAGTAGTCGATTTCAGCCCGACTGCGAAATTTCACAAGTCAAAGTTACTTTATACAAAAAACGGTCATTTCGTATCAGTTCGATCATACATACCGTCCAAATCTCTACATAAATAATTCGAAAATATTTCAAAGTTTTTGGGATTAGAGAAAAATTTAAGAAAAAATAGATGTCGGTCTCAATGTTTTCACCTAAAAACTGTATCCGAAGTAAAAAAAAATTCGAGTGTTCTTCATTGTAAAAAAAAAAAACTAAATTTCTCGACGGTTCTCTTAAATGAGTCATTTCAAATCATGAGACGAGATACATACATATATTAAACTATATAATTCCACTTTTTTGAATTTTCAATTTTTTTTCAACTTCTGGTGCTTTTTTGTGAATACATGATGCATAGAGTGACTACCGATATAATGAAAATTCAGCATAACTTCACTAACTATTGACCTTTCTTAGAATTTTAGCTTGATTCAACAGTAAGTATATGCAAATACCAAAGAAATTGTTTCGATTGAAGTATTTGCTTTTCTGTAGCCGTTCAATGAGTTTTCTGATTTTTGTACATGTTTTCGATTTTTACCCAGTGTTTTTCTCTCAAAACTACAAAAAACTTTAAAAAATAAATCTTTTTATGTTGTTGGAATGAATAATATGCTTTATTCTTATGAATAATATGCTTTATTCTTATGAATCACACAGGTTGTCATCACAATAATAACAGGGAACGAATCAAGTTTTAAGGGAGAGGAAACAAGCGAGGGAATGGGCAAAACGAAGAAAGCCTTTGTCGTAATCTCTGCTGCTGTATGAATATGAAGAAGGCACTGGAAGAAAATGATGTATCTAAACCTGTGAGGTTCTTGGTGAATAACCGAGATGATTCCTATTTTAACTTTTTCTATCACATTTCTTCTCGTTGCATGTACTTATGTGGAGATAAACCCCCAAAACTAGAGCGACCCCCGGGCAAAAGAGGCAGAGGCAGAGCAGCTTAATAGATTATGTCTTCGAGCATCGTATCACAGGTATATGCGGGAAGAAAGAAAACTGTTAACGGGTGGATGATTATGTGTGCTGCTGTACAAAAATATCAGAAGACATTATCACAGGGAATGTTACTAGCAGATAGAAAGTCCTTCCTGGTAGTTTCTCAGCAAAACATTCGTTGTAAACGAAAGCGGCACAAAAATTTTCACCAGCATGCTGTGGGAAGAAAGTTCTGTTTTCTGAAGATGGAATAATGTTTTTCTCTATCTATAACTAGGTTATATCTATCAACATGCTAAAAGCGTTAGAAGATGTAAATTAAATAATTTAGTGTTAGCAAACTGTTTTTCTAAATTAGTAAAGGACATATTATATTGTTAAGACTGAAAGGATGCCAGTTTAGAGGGTCCGTATACTAAAGACTTCCATCTGCATAACGATATATAATATATCTGTATGGACATCAACATAAGATTTACGATAATGATCGAACTGAAGAAGCGAAAGTGATGATTGTTGACTGCAGGTTGGGGAAATAGACTCACCACTGTCTTTAGAACGAAAGATTTTTAGGTTTGAAACAATCGTTCAACTAAGTCAATATGAAAATAGGGACTTCAGTTCATTAGAAAACATCATTGAATCTCTTGGGCCTCTCAACAAACGAAAATCCGGAAACTCAAGCTTTCCTAGAAATTTCAACGCAACGTTTACCGGCAAAATGTATTTTTCTCGTACCATTGTACTCATCAGGAGTTGCGAAACCCCAACCCTGAAGAAACCAACGAAACTCTCGGGTTTTTTTCTCAATTTCGACTACAGTAGTTGATCGTGAACCCATTCAACTTACATTGTGTATTCACTCAGTTTGAATCACTTAGAGGCGACAAAGTATAACTTAGTAGAAACTTGCAGCTTTTTTGTTATCGTGCGACAGTCTACCAGCTTATAAACAACGAAAAGTAAAATTTGAGGGTTAAATAGAGTCTCTTGGAAGTAAATAAAAACGCATAGAGTAAGAATTTTACTTTTCTGTACTAAAGCAATTTGGGGTGTTAAATTTGTTATCATCTAAATATTTTTTTGATAATCAGCTTACAATACCAATCTGAACAAATCCAGCCTTCAATCGGCTCCTTTTCATCCCTTTTGGTTTTGATTTCAATAATAGGAAAAATCGGTAGCAAAAAGCGATTTTGCTCCTCACCACGGCAAATTGTTGTTTCCTGCAATGATATGTCATTACTTCTTTTGATTTTCTCGGCGCTCAAAGGAAGTCACACCCCTCTGCACAATTATTTTCCTGTTCCTCCATTCCTTTCACCCAAAACTTTACTGCCATTAAGATTATATTCTCAAAACGAAACTAAAGTTTATGGTTTGGAAATTATTTCTTTCCACTATCAAAGCTAGCAAAACATTTTCACTTCTCAGTTTTGTCTCGACCTCAGTTATTTTTCGTTCGCTTTATATTTTCAAGGCTTGATTGCAGCGGTATCTTTGTCCCTCCAATATTTGAAATTAAAAAAAAACTTAAGGTTCTCTTTACGTTCTGATAGTTATAGTTATCCTACTCAATTGTTTCTCACACCAATCTGTTTTTCGAACATGTTCCCATTGCTTATTTCCCTTTTTTTGAAAACAAATTTTCTTAATTTCTTTCCTAGTGCTCTTCAAGGCAGAAGAAAAACAGGTTTTGATAAGGAATGTTTTTTGAATATTCACCTGCTTTACCCATCTGATTCATAGGAATGTTTGGCTTCGATTGTGGAGTCTTTGATGCGATGTTGTCCAGGTTAATTAGTCCAGTAGCATTCACCCAGGTGCTGCCTATTTTAGAAGGCGTCGAGTGGACGGAGGAAGGAAGGGAGACCCCTGCCGGGGCTGCTGAAGCCGCCGTCGTAGAAGATGCAGGACGCAGAGGAAGCCCTCCGAAGGCCGAAGTCGGTGAGAGAGCGGAGCCAGTAGAGAAGGAAGCGGTGCTCTGCTTCGAAATATTTATCGGTGCGAGCTGAGACGTCACAGGAGAGGTAGCGGGCATCTTCAAACAGCAGGAATGAACTGTATTAGAATAATAGGGAACTATGAAAAAAATTTTGAGTTTTCATAGACTTTCATTGAAGTGATAAAGTTTGAAAAAACAGCAGCTTCTGGATGAACCAACATAATCCAAGTCAACTATGTTTGTAAATATGTTCAAGAGTTCCCATTAGTTTTGTGAGATTCATTTTCTGAATAGTGAAACTTAAAACTTACAAAGATCTTGCTCAACGCATTCTAATATTGTCTTAACTTTTCTTGTTCAACCGTTCAAATGAAAGATGAAATAGCGCACCACCATGGGAGAGGATGAACAGAATGCGTCAAACTGGGCGAAATCGACATTCGTAAAGGGCGGAGACGCGACAGAAGACGCGCTGCCCCAGTCAGCCCTGGAATCATTATAATTCATTTAATATCATCATTTTATAAATGACACTAAATTCTTGCCGAAACTAATTATTCATGACAAAACAGAACTTTTCGAATAAAGTTTTTGTCTTTCTAGAAATAACCTCTTTAAATTGAAATACAGTCAACAATCTGGCAACTTTTTACCCGTACAAGACAAAATGAGTCTTCGGGTAGAAAGTCTTTTTTACTCTATTAACTGATTTCTTGGGTTGTATTTTCGGCCATTAGTCGCACAAAACGCGGATGACTCGATACCATAGGTACTGTCCAAAACTGGATATTCTATTCGACTTATGTGGAGTTTCTATTATGACCTGCACGATTGTGATATTCCTCAGATTACGATTCTTGCCAAATAACCAATCGAAGATGAACAAATTTTAATGTTGAGCATCAACGATATTACTTTTCAAAGACAAGGTTTAACGGTCAAACTCGTTCCGATCATTTTTCGCAACGAAACCAGCTCAGCTCACTCGAAAAGAGCCGCGTGCTTTTCAGCTTTCGTGTTGTTGGTAAAGGAAGGAGCAACGGCTTCTCCAAATATGTCTTTCCCAGCGGAAGCATCAACTGCTGCACCCCCACCGAAAAGGGTCGTCCAGTAATGCTTGAATGGGAAATGTCAACTTACCACTTCGGTATTAGCAGCGAACCAAACCCTCACTTTTCCACCTTCAGGGGTTAGTGTAATCTTTCCCGCGCTTAATCTTGGCAGAATACGAACTCCTTGCGATTAGTTAGAAACCTAGCTTTTCAGAAGGAATGACTGTTCGTTGATTCGCTCCTGGTTCAATTAGTAAAAGAAAGAGAAACTACCACTACCATTCCTACTCAAGTCAGAGGTTTGGATGACTTTGCTTGGGGAATAGTGATT